>CM021736.1:438213-790119 GCA_011075105.1 Heteronetta atricapilla
TCCCTGCGCCCAGCAGCGCCGCGCCAGCGCTGGACTCCCATCATGGCTGCAGCTTCCGAGAGGGGCCGCGCCGCCGCCCCGCCCCCTCCGCCACCGCCGCCGCCCCAAAAAAGTAGTCCCGCCACACCGCGGCCGCATCGCCACCCCGCCGCCCACGCCCAGCCCCAGCCGCGCCGCGCCGCTCCTCCGCCCCCCTCCCTTCTCTCGCCGCCGCCGCCGCCGCCCCGCGGGGACCGAGCCCGCGGCGGGCGGAGGGATACGGGCGACGCGAGGTGTGCACCGCGTCGCCGAGCGGCGGTGCCGCGATGGGTCACGTGGGCGGCCCGCTGCGCTTGCGGAGGCCCCTCCCCCTCCCGCGGCCGGAAGTGGCTGGGCTGGGCCGGGCCAGGCCTGGAGCCGAGCCGAGGTGGCGGCGGGCGATGCTGGGCTCCGATCGGTGCTGCCGCTCCTGGCGGGGCTCGGCCCGGGGAGGCCCGCGCGCCTCGCACGGGCCCGGCAGGGAGCCTCGCGGGCGGCGAGAAGTTCACCCGCGGCCGTCCGGGCTTGCTTCGAGCTGCCGCCTCCGCTCGCCGTGGTGCGCGAGCGCCTGCTGCCGCCTGCAGCCTCCCCGGCCCTAGGGGAGCGGAGGGCAGCTGGCACCGGCGTGCTTCCTGCGCCGGCGTCTGCAGCCGCGGAACTGGGGCTGCCGGGGGGACGTCTCTCGTTGTTAGTGCCCGTTCGTGGGCATCTTGCCTCCGAGGTTGTCGCCTTTTTGGCCCTGCTGGTCCTGTCTGCCTCCGGCACCTGCGGCAGCAGCAGTAAGCTCCAGAAGCTTGTTCCCTGCTACACAAAAAAGTGCTGTAGGCTGGTCCTCTGTTAATTTTCTTACGAGACCTCTATTTAGTACTGCAAGACTGGGTGCATATTTCAATTAATGCATTCAGCTTACCCACTGCCTTAATACTGACGGTGAACCCACTGCCTTAATACTGACGGTGAACACACCGCCTCCCTCCACTAATCTCAGTCGGTTATCCTGGTGGTGGTGTCTCTAAAGTCTCCAAACCAGACTTCGCTGGAGTGGGAACATTCCTTTAAAACTTTTACAAATAGATAGACTTATACAAAGTTCTTCACTCTCCAGTCTGAAAGCTGCTATAAGTCTTTAAGAGTTGCCTGTGGTAATGGCTTGCAGAAAAGGGGCCATTAGGCAGCTAGTCACAGCCTGAAGTTCCGTGTATGAAAACTGGCTTGAGTCTCAGTTACCAGCTACTGACTTTTTCATCATTCAGTGTGGCATTTGTTTGGTTTTGTATTTTTGGCGGTTTGTTCTTTTTCTGTGTGTGCAGACAAGTGAAATACTAGCCTAGTAAAGTAATTCAAAACAAAATACTAAAGACAATTTGGAATGTATAGCTTCTGTAAAGTCTCAAGAATGGAATATGCTGGAAATCAGCATCTGTCCCAGCTACTAAGAGATCAACAGAGAGCCTGCCAGATAGACCATCCATTTGAAGAAACAGAGTTTCTAGGTAGGTAAATTTGCTTTCCTTAAAAACACTGTCTTTGCAGCGTTTTCCTGTTGGACAGTAACACAAGGGATATCCCATGGAGGTCAAAGATAACACACCTCTGAAGGAAGTCTGTTCATATCTAAAAGGGAGGTGAAGGCAGTTCTTCTATTAAGGGTTGATAAATACCTTCAAAAATCTGCAAGGAACAGAAATGGTACTGAAACCCTGTTGAGTGGGAAAAAGAACTAATTTCCTATACAATTGTATGAGAGACATGATGGAAAGGAGCAGCTTGATGGTAGGAGGAAAACCTGAGCATCCCTTTCCCTTTTCTTTGTGAAAGGCAGATGATGTAAACCAGGCAGGCAGGAATCTCCCTAAAGAACAGATCCCAGTACCATTTGATACGCTCAACTCAAATGTTTCTGAGGCTGGTGGGGAAAGACACATTGACTAAGAAACTTTGTCTTTTTCCTAGACCCATCAGACCACAGGGAGGATGGTCCTCACAGGAATCCAGCAGGATGTCTCTACATGGTTTGCTTAGTAGTTGCATTACCTGGGGAATGGCTCTCACTTTTCTTTGAGCAGGGCACCTTGATTAATGCTTGTTTCCACATTGGTTGGAGACTAAGGTAATTTTGTTGATAACCAGTGCTCTGGCAAGTAGGAGCGACTGAATAAAATATAGTAGGTATAAAAAGATAATGTCAATTTTTGTAATATATTTAATGCAATATTTTATAAAACTTTTCTAAGGAATATAAAGAAGGAATTCAAAAGCATGAGATAAGATTGAACATGACACTGAATTTAAAATGTGTTTTAAGAAAGGTGCTGAAGTCCATTTGCAGATGCTTGGAGCGGGAAGAGGAATGGAAGAGTGAAATGCTATGCTTTGCCTTTAAGGGCTCAAAATAAACTGGAACATGAGGTGGAGGGATTTCCTGGGTTGCTGCAGCCTTCAGCCTTTGCAAATGCTGTATTATATAATTCTTTCATAAATGTATCAAGTTTCATCTTAAGATCTTTTGCCACCATTATTCCCGCTGGGAAGCTGTTCCCAGAACCTTCTTCTGATTTTCATGCTAAATATATTTGTAACTGGTTTATATCCGTTTGTTCTTGTGCCAGTGTTGGCCTTAAATAGCTCCTACGCCACAGTATTTACCCTTTTTACCCTTTGTGCATTTACAGACATAAATGTTGTCTCTCTTTGCCTTCATCTCACTAGTCTCCATAGTGACTTTCAGCTCCACTTTCAGTAATACTTATTTTCAATATACATGACCAGAATGGTGCGCGGTGTTCTCGATGGTATGTTGCCAGAGCCAAGGATAATGGTATTAATCCCTTTCAAACTCTGCTAGGAACATTGCTCCCAAGACTTCTTAGGGCCTTGTTTTCCTGATCACATTGGCAGCTCATAGTTATTTTGGGGTCAGCTAGTGTGTGGAGTAAGATCATATTGTTCTTTTCCCAAACTTCAAATGTATTAAATGAACTCATGAAACCTACTTTTAGGTCCTGGACTTGGAGGTTATCTGTAGACAAATACTGTTATGGCTAGCAAATCAAAAAACACCTTTTAAAACATTTCTGAAAGTCCTCCAAGTATAAAGACTGCCCCCTCTCTTTCTAATGTCCAGTTACATATGTGGGACACATTTTCATCAAACCATGCAGTGATGATCTTTGTAACAAAAAACACTACTGAAATCTCATGGTCCAACTTGCACGACTCTGCCAGGAATTAGTAGGACAGGGAAAGAGAATATAGCTATGCCACCGCTAATATTCATGTTATGCCTCCATCTTAAACTCTGTGTAGAGTTGAGGTCCCATCTTAAAAACTTATGTGGAAGTTATCTCTAACTAACATCTTCAGTTACTGAAAAGGTTTGACAGGGTCTGTTTTCTTTGCCATTTCTTCAGTACAATATGTAGGGAATCCAGACAAAACTAGCTGGAGACAGGTTCAAAACGACAAAGAGAAGTTATTAGTGTCACAGCATAGAATCATAGAACGACAGAATGGTTTGGGTTGGAAGGGACCTTAAAGACCATCCAGTTCTGCCATCTCCCACCAGCCTCGGCCTCATCCCATCCAACCTGGTTTTGAGCACTGCCAGGGATGGGGCATCCACAGCTTCTCTGAGCAGCCTGTTCCAGTGCCTCACCACCCTCTGAACAAATCTAAACCTACTCTTCCAGTTTGAAGCTGATATCCTTTGTCCTGTTGCAACACTGCCTGACAAAGAGTCCCTCCCCATCTTTCTTGTATGCTCTACCTTTCTTGTAGGTACAGGAAGGCTGCAATGAGGTCTCCCTGGAGCTTTCTCTTCTCCAGGCTGAACAACCCCAGGTCACTCAGCCTCTCTTCATAGGAGTCATCAACCCTCCTCTGGACCTGCTCTAACAGTTCCATAAAATTAAATGGTGTGACTTTGCTACAAAATGCTGTAGATGCAAAAAGTTTATGTGGGTTTAAGGAGAAAGTGGCCAAAATCATGAAAGAATTGGCTACAAAATACAATACAACCTCTAACTTCGAAGTCTTCGATCTGCAAGTTGGCAAAACCTAGAAGTGTCTTCTGGGTAAAAACCACTGCATGCTTTTGCCCAATTATTAAAACCGTTCCCAGGCTTCCCCTTTCCACCATCATTTTCTTTTCCATCACTCGCCTTCATCTTTCCAAATCCTTTGTCTTGCTTTCTGATGATCTCCTTTCATACCTACTCCCTCCCTTTCTGTTTTGTTATTTACAGTGAACAGTAACCCAATTCCTGCCTTCAGACACCACAGATCCTTTGGCTTTTAGCATACCAGTTCTTTCCCATCTTGCTCCTGTTCAGATCACTGGAGAAGTTCCCATTAGCCTGTAGTGACTGGACAATTAAGTTCACCAAAAATAACATAGAATCACATAATCATCTCGGTTGGAAGACACCTCCAAGATCATCTAGTCCAACCTCTGACCTAACAAGTCCTCCGCTAAACCAGATCACTAAACTACATCTGAATGCTTTTTGAAGACCTCCAGGGATGGTGACTCAACCACGTGTTTCATAGCAAAGCACTCAATGGTCAAAATCAAACCAGCACACTGTGTGGCCTTCATCTTAACTCCTGTAATGTGTTTTCAAACTGTGATAGGTCCCTGTGGAGACCTTCTAATTTTGTATTCAAAAGCTACAGGCTCTTAGAGTCCAGCCAAGTCATCCATTCTTTGGATTTGAAATTTTACAATTTTTGGGGAAATTTGCAATTTCCTTTTTTTTTTGATTTTAATCAAAAAAAAAAAAAGTTGTATTTTTCCCACAGTTGCAAAAGCCAAATTGAAAAAGTGTGCTGAAAGAGTTTCAACTTAGATTGCCAATTTCTAGACAAGTCCTGTTCCAAGACAGCAAGCCTAGGAAGCATGCTGTGTGATCTGAAGTAGCCAAGGCACACCAAATGGTTGGGCAACAGCAGCTGCCACAAACACTTTTTTTTTTTTCCCAGTATAAACCCATGATTTCCAGTTCATTTTTCTTTCAGACATACTTTTACAGGAAGGTAACAATTGAAAACTAAGGCCCAGCTCTCATTAACACTGAAAAGGCACACAGTCAGTGGTAGGCTGATAGTGTCTTATGGCTCCACACTAAGCAGCTCCAGATCAGCACAGTGCATGGAAACGCCTCTCCAAGGTCAGATCTCTGCAAACAGGGAGAGCTCCATCACACTAAAGGTATGGAGACATTAGTAGGATCAGGTTTGAGAATAAGTCATCATGTTGAGATGAAGGCTCAAAACATAAAGGTTTTGAAACTGTTTAGTAAAGCAGGATGAATTTGGTATTTCCCACCATTTTTAAGAAATATTTGTTCAAGAAATAATAGTCTCTCAGTATTGTGAAAAAAAGAGCCCAATGCAATATATGGATTCCACAGAATATCAGTGAGACATCAACCTCACCTTCAACCTGATCTTGCTTGACTTCTGAAAAATCGCATCACTCATTAACAATTTTTTACATATATTTCAGCAGAGGATTTCTTTCAAAGGATCATGCTAGAGGTGTCAAATGGCAGTGAGAAAATGTAGGTTTTATTACTTGTGTGTGTGTTTGCATTTATCCTTAATTGCAACAAAACAGATGTCATTTTTTAAGAGTGGGAGAATAAGCATAAGGGTCCTAAATATTTTCCTACAATATTGGTGATTCAAACACAATAGTATTTGCCTAGTGCATGAAATGCAGACAGTGAAATGATTGATGATCCTTTTTCTATTCAAGAGGGGCAATTATAGGAACTATTATAAGCCTCAAATTAATAATAAAGCTGTCAGCATCACGGATTATATCTAGTTCATCAAGGGGAAACTGTTCACATGTTCTACATAGACTTAAAAATATATATATTGTCTATAAGATAATCATCTTATTTACCATTAAAGATTGGAGAAGCAGCAGAAAAAGAAAGGCCCTCTGTAAATCATTTTAGACATTGATACATTTATTTTCTGATTAAATACATTTCTTATTTGGGAGAGCTATAGCACACAGAACAATAAAAGGGAAACCTCCAGTACTGCTGAAACCTCCAGTACTGCTGAAGAAGCTAAAGTTGTTTCAAAACCTTTTGTTGTTGTTGTTGCTAATGTAGGTTATATTGATCCAATAAGTAGAAACAAACTGAAATATCTCATGCAACTACTCTGGTAAAATCACAATCATTTTGAGAACTTAGTACTTTTTTGTGTATTGATTTAATGATGGAAACACCGCTGATGTGATGTCAGATGGTTTCTATGGGGCAGATCACATCCCACTTGGGTCACTGCAGAGAATACCTGGGTGTCAGTACAAACAAATCATCTGTGACATACTTTACCTGAGGTAACACTGGATGGAGCAGGTGCAATGAAGAAGAAATTGAAGACCAAAAGCAGCAGATCTGTTCCACAGGCTGTTGTAGCCAGTAGGCACAAAAAGTTTCAGTTGACTCATCTGTAGGTGAAGTCGTTCCTGCATTTGTGTACAAGGAATGACAGTTAAAAATGCCTCATAAGAAAATTAATGTTGTATAAAAAGCTCTTGAAAAACAAAATAGGATTCCAAGTGAGCTAGCTGAATTTTGTTAAGTCCCTGAACAATATAGGAATTACAGGTAAGACTAAAACAAAGTCATAAGGCTCTATCAAAAAAAAAAAAAAGGCTGGGACTGACAGGCTTTAAAAATTCAGGGGCATTGATGCAAGAGCAGAAGGGTAGAAGACAACAAAAGACAAGTTGCCAAGACATCTGAGTAATCACATTCACTAGAAAGATCTCCTTATTTTAACCTTTTTCTCAACATTTTCCTGATACAGGAAATTACTATTACTGAAGTTGCTATTTTCATTTGCAATGCATATTGGAATTCTTTGAAAGTCTTTTACCTCAGTACTTCTAAATAAACTGCTGATTAATTATGAAATGTAGATGATTTTCATTCTGATGTATCCCAGTAGCATCTGAAATCAGCCAACTGATGTTAACTTGCAAGTTTGGGGTTGTTCTGTTTGCATACAACTTCTAAGTGAAAGTGTAGTTATGGTTTTATTATACATTCCCTAATTTTACCCTGGACAAGGGTCCTCCTGAGGTAACATCCAAACAACATTTCTCCAAGACAAAGACACATCTTTGCTACAAAAGTTTAACGAGTTCAGTGATAAATAAATGGCTTCCTTATAAACAGATGCTGTTCCGAGGGCTTGGGGTTATTCTGCTATTATGGGAGAAGCTTAAACTGATCCTTCAGAAGCAAATCTGAAAGCAGCAGGAAAAAAAAAAAAAAGTACTGGAGGAAAAAAAAATAGGTTATAAGCCAGAGAAAGTGAGAATAGCCAAATACAACAGGATGTAGAATAACGTTTAAAGAAAACTTAGAACAAAAAATCAGGCCAAGTAATGGGAAAACAACAAAAAAGGATGTATAAAATAGTTAACATGGAATTCACACAAAAGACATTACTGGGAATATAGAGGAAGAATTACCACCGTAGCTTCTTAATGGATGGAGGACATTTCAGCCTCTGGAAGTACTAGGTTCCTCCGCAGGCAGTCAGCTGGACTCCCATCCTGATGAAGGCTTTCTTGCATATCCGCCCCAGCTTGATTCCAGCTCCCTCAATTGCCTCAACCCTGCACAAAAACCCTGCACAAAAACACTAGGGTGCTGAGAAGTTGCAGCACGTATTTACTATTTAACCGACCGAGCGATAGCTCTTCCTCATCAGTTTTATTTTAGGTAGATATTTTGTACTTCCTGGTTAGGTGGCTTATTTACTTCTTTACTGGTCAGTTCAGAACTAAGGTAGTGTGGAATTTTTTATTTCTTGAATGATTCCAAGATTACTATTTCCTACACATTTTTAAGATTTTTTTTTTTCCTGTAAACGTGTGTATCTCAAAATTCAGGTGGCCCATCTACACTGATAGCTCTAGGTAGTTCTAGGAGTGAGGACAGTTCAGAAAATGAACCATTTATTAAACGTAATTTTTGGGGGGTCATTTTATATGTTTTTATATATCTGTATATATATATGTGTATAGTGAACGATTATGCCATTACTCATCATTGCACAATGGCCACGACCTCCTGCACCGTGCTGCCTTCGTTATTTGCCACCTGTCGTGTTCTGTGGCATGGGATGTTAAATTGCGGCAAAAACTCTAAACTTGAGAAGGACAGGGGCCTGGAAAACGCGTGAAGAGAGGTGAATTTTCGTGAACTGTCCGAACAACTAGTGCTGTAGCTTCCCCTCAGAAGCACGACCATGTGGTACCTGAGTGAGGAGCCAAGGGCCGCCGCCAGCGGGGCCGCCGCCGCCCTGAGGCTCCATGGTGCCGCCGGCCGTTACCGGCTCTGCCCGGCGGGCGGAACCTTTGTGCGGGGCGGCGGTAGCCGGCCGGAGCGTGGAAGCAGGGGGCCGCGCCGCCGCTGCCTCCGCCGCCGCCGCCGCCTCCTCCTCCTCCTCCTCCTCCTCCTCCTCCTCCTCCTCCTCCTCCGCCCATACGGGAGCCGCGCGTCGCAGACACCGGTCCTGGGGGGCGGGCAGGTGGGTGAGTGAGCGAGCGGGGAAGCGGCCGCCTCGGCGACATCCGCCCGGCGGCGGGAAGGTCACGGCTGCCGGCCCGGCCCTCCCGCTGCCCTCGGCGCGTCCTCGGCGGGGCCGGGGCCGGGCCCGGGCCCGGGCCCGCTCCTCCCGGCGGGCGGCCCGGGCCGGGCGACAGTGGGGGCATGGAGGGGAAGAGTCGGGGCCGCGTTCTGGCCGAGAACCTTCTCGGTGCGGGCACGGGAGCCGCGGGGAAGGAAGGAGGCGTTTTCCCCCGCTGAGGGTGGAGATGTCGCCGTAGACGTGTGGGGCTGGAGCCTGCTGCCCGGCCGCTGCCCTCGCCTTACCCGTGCTGCAGCCGCCGTTGAGGAGAGGATATGGCCCAAGTCGTTGGGCACGCACAGCACGGGGCCGGGAAAGTTCAGGCGAGGGTTTTGAGCGTAACCTTTTTCTTAAAATGGCTGTTCAGCAAGGTGTGCGTGAGAAACGTGGTGTTGGTTGGTTTGTTTATTGGCTTTATTGGTTGGTTTGGGTGTTTTTAGGGGCGTGGGAGGGGTTAGAGCCAAGTTTTTTTGCTCAGTAAATATATAGCCTTTTTGTTTTAATAAATCAAGCTTAAGATAATATGTTGAATCTGCTAGCTTCCATTACTTGCTTAGATGCTAAACTGGCAAATTTTATTTGATTTCCGAGTAGATATGTGCCGAAATGATCTTAATTTTTAAATTTCTAAACAGGGAGTGAAGGGTGTTAAAAAAACAAAACCAAAACTGTTTTGGTGCTCGAAGCTGAAATATAGCAGTGAGCTTTTGACTTTGGTGAACGTGTCAGGATGCTGAATTTTTGGAAAGAAACTCCATCGTATAGCACTGTTGTTGCCTTTATTTGAATACAGGGTGAACATAATGTAACTACTAGTCAAGAGCAGGGGAATTCAAGGATATTTGGATAGTCCAGCTTTCCACTGGCTGACCTCTGGGAATGGATGAAGCTGCCAAAAGGAATTGCCATTGCAGCAGGAAAATCAGGCAGTGAATGAGTAGAACTGTGGGGATTCTCATGCGGAAACCTGCAAGTTGAGTGGAAAGTAGATTAAGGAAAGTAGATCCCAACTTTTAAGGTGTTTTTGTATGGTTTAGGAAGAATTTTTCCTCTCTGCAGCACACTACTGTAATGTGAAGGTGTTGTACTATCTGGATGGTGCAGCAGCCAGCCTTTTCCCTTGATAACTGTGCCACATCCAGCTTTTTCAGTTTTCCAGGGTTGTTTTTAATACAGTAGACTACAAATGCATTCTGGTACATGCAGGATCCAGCTCTTAACCTCATCATATCCGAATAGAAGTCGTCAATCTTCACTGAATGTAACAATTCAGTGCCTTTCCTTAAAGCTTCCTCTTAGGGAAAAAAATAACACAACTCTTAGTTTAAGTAATGCATTTATCTTTGTCTCCATGATTTACCATTCTTAGGCCATAACAGTCAAATAATTTCAGTCTTAATGGGAATGTAAGCTTGGCGCTGAAATAAAGTGATCTTTCTTAGCAAGGTATTATAGAGCTGAAAGGAATGCTGATTTCTTAATGGAAGACTGAAATGGAGACCATTTTGTATGTAATCAGTCAAGAAATTAGGCCTCAGATTGCTGTTGTCCTTTGCCCTCTGCTTCCTGGAAGTGGAATTGAAACCATGTCATCATTATATTTAGCACTGCATGTTTTAACCTTACCCAGTTTTACGTATTGGCAATGTGCTGTTGTTGAGGTACTCCATGATAACTACATGGTAAACTTTTTATGCTCTCTGTCTGCCTGGAAATATATTTAAACACCATTTCATAAAAACTAAGGTAGGCATCTTCTCAGCTTTACTTTTTTATTCTTTCTCTCTTTCCACTGCTTTTTTTCATTTAGTGTTAAAAGGCAAAATGGTCCATGCTGAAACCTTCTCACGCCCCCTGAGCCGGAATGAGGTGGTTGGATTAATTTTTCGTTTAACGATATTTGGTGCTGTAACATACTTTACCATTAAATGGATGGTTGATGCCATTGATCCGACCAGAAAGCAAAAAGTAGAAGCTCAGAAACAGGTAGGATTTTATTTGTAAGTACTTCTGTGAAATACTGTTTCATTTATTACTGCTCAGACAGAGGAATCTGCTAACTGAAAACTGGACTTGGAATAACCAACAATCAACAAAACCAGAAGTGTATTTTATTAAATCTCAGGATCCAAGCTATTAGTGTTTTCAGTATTTACGTCTTACAACAAGTAAAAATGGTTAGCTTTTAGTGGTAGGAAAAACTGTTGGACTGCAGTTTGATGTTTCCTCTCTAATTATGTGCAAGTGTGTGGTCTCAATACCTCTTCTGCTTCTAACAGCTTTGCTAAGCAGCAGTTGCGTTAAGTAATGCTCGCAGTTGCTTTGTAAAACCTTGACCAGAAATAACTTAATTCTCTTCTGCTTTTTAGCAACTTAGTGGCAGAGCTGGGAACTGTAGTTACTCATGACAATGAGGGACACTGCTATGCAAATGCCTTTTTAAGAATGGTTTGCACCTTTTCTCTCTGCCCAGCAACAGTCAAAATGCCCTGCAAATGGGAGAAGAAAAGTGATAAGCCTCATTTCTTATGTTGTACTTGAATGAGATGCTCATGGGAGTTAATGCTCTCAGAAAAGATTTAGGTGCATTTCTGAACCAAACGTCAAAGGTTTCCTTTGGAAAGTGTTGAAGCAAATGTCGCTTCAGCTTTTTTTTTTGCTTCTGTCTGACACAAGTTTCACAAATTCAAACTGCAGTTTTGAGCAACTTAACTGGTTTTTTTTTATGAAATCTTCAGTAAAAAAAAAAAAATGGACTCACTTTAAAAATCAGCTTTCACAATCTGTGCTACTGCCAGCTATTATATAAGAGGTTGTAATATCCCAAAAGCATGTCAGAGCTAACCACAAGTTTGTGTGTAAAGAGAAACTGAATTGCAAAAGTGTGTTGACACAACAAATGACTTCTCCTGTTAAATTGGAAAAAAAAACCAAAAAACCAACATTGAATACATAGAAAAAATGACTGGCCTCTGTGCAGTATCTTTTTTTTTTCCTTGAAAATACATAATTCTCTGTCAATGATACAGTGGTGTTGGGTAGGGAAGGTAGGGTGTTTGCATTTTACAATGACACAAATGATATTTTCCATTAAAGTGTGTACATGTGTTATTTGTAGGGATATGAAGATAATATAAGCATGTGAAGGAACTCTAGAGTTCTCTTTAATAACAAGTTTCAGGCAGTTTGTCTGAATCCTACACAAAGTTTTTAAAGAATTAAGGACTCCTTGGCTTTGTTTTTTTTTTTTTTTTTTAAGTGTAACATGTCTCTATCAGCTTTGGAAACTCATACATATTACCAAAGTGTACCGAGGTTAACCTGTGTGCTAGCCCTGTTCTGATCAGCAAAGTCAGTGTTTTAGTGTTTGTTTTGATAGCTTTTCAGGTTATAATAAATGACTTGTGGGTTTGGGGCAGTGGGAGGGTTGGTGTGGGAACTTACTTGATGGGAACTGAGACATGACTTAGTTTCACTCAGGTGACAGCAAGTCATTTGGAAATAGCCAAGCTTTCCTCTTCAGAAAGATCTAGTTTCTTGTCAAATGTGACTTACTGAGAAGCTTATAGTTCTTATTTCTGACCTTCAGACTCCAAGTAGCAGTTCTTTAAAATATTTTTTGAATTATCTATTTTTTCCTCTGATTTTCTTGGTGTTTTATTTCCCTTAGGCTGAAAAGCTAATGAAGCAAATTGGAGTGAAAAATGTCAAGCTTACTGAATATGAAATGAGTATTGCTGCACATCTCGTAGATCCACTAAGCATGCATGTAAGAAATCGTTTTCCATTTTATTCCTATGAAAGCACTTTGGACATGGAAGATACGAGTTTTTGGTGTTGTTGTTTGGATGATATTTGGCATATATATGTATCCATGGAAATACACAGAAAATATTTCTGTAGTTTGAAACTAAGGTTGCACCGTGAAGAATACAGCTTCCTTTCAACTTCTTTTTAATCTCTTATCCCCCTTGATTATTTCTAATACTGTTTTTCTATATCAGGTAACCTGGAATGATATTGCAGGCCTAGATGATGTTATTACAGATTTGAAAGACACTGTCATCTTGCCCATCAAGAAGAAATACTTATTTGAAAATTCCAGGCTCTTACAGCCACCAAAAGGTAGGAAGGAAGTGTTATGAATTTATAGGTTGGTATTTAAAAAATAATAATAATAAAAAGAGAAAGAAAATAGAAAAGAAAGAGGAAGTGGGTTGACAGTTATCCAAATTGTAACAATTAGGTCTGAATCTAAGGTTTTTTCCTCTTCTACTGCCATGAATTCAAATTTTAGGGAATGTTTTATTTTAACTATGAAGTGATAATTGATTTTAGTTGCATTTTGATGGATTGATCTATGTAATCTGCATTTTTAATTACCTAAATTGTGGATTATTTTTATACCTCATCTTGTCTTTTGACTGAGGTGAGCTATAAATCTACTGTACAGCCTTCTACACTTGTTTTTATGGTATCATGGAAATGTAAGTTATAAACATGAAAACTTGTTTTAAGCTAATGTTTTACACAGCTCTCTAGTCTTAAAAAAATTGGTCCTTGTTCTAGTTATGGAAATTCCAGTGATTCAGAGACAGAGATACTTTTTTCTGTTTGGAGATCTATTGATTTTTTTTTTTCACTGGAGTTGAGTTGGACAGTATTGAGGCAGTAAGGAAACTGTTGGGTGACAAATTAAATTTCCAACGGTGAAATGGAATTAGGACTATCTGCACTAGAATGCTTCTGGCCATATTTGTTGTATGTTACAGAAAACAAAGGACTTAAAATCTTGGACACAATAAGAAAGTTTATTTTTAATGTTTTGATCCCTGGAATTTTCTGAAAATGGTTAATTACTGTCTGTGTTAATTGCATATTTGTGACCATCTCTTCCTAGTTTTGTGAACAAAAAGATGAAAATTGAAACAGTTCTGTAACTGGTTTAGCTTTTTCCAGATCTTTCTGTTTAAGTCACTGAAACTATTTGGAAAATTATTTTAATGTCATGATCTGATAAGTGGAAGGGAAAAATTATTATTATTATTTTTTTTAAAGCATACTTTCCATATATGACAAGCTGTCCTGTTTTCATAGTCACTTGCATCGTAGTTAATAGGAAGTCATTTTTTCAGATTAGTTATTTTTGTGGTCATCAATTGCATAAGCAGAAAAAAAGGTAATTATTTTTTTCAGAATTGACTTTTTTTTTTCCTTTTCTTTACAACTATGTTAGAAAAACATTACTGTGAATTCTTTCAATGTGACAAGTTTTAAAAGTAAAATGAGATGTCATGCTTTAATTGTGTGTGATTTGTTTAAAATGTTTTAAATGTGTTAAAATGTGGGCTCTCTTTTTGTTTAACCCCTTTGTGCTAAGCTTTCTCAGCTAAATTGAAATTAACTGTAAATAAGGCTTATCAAATGCTTATAAAAATAGTTTTTTAATCTTACGTTACATTTACAGACGCTGTAATAAAACAGTCATTTCTCAGACAAATTTCTCCTCAATTTCACCATATTCATCCACTTTTAGATAGTCTTAGCTTTAATCTTAAAATAAGGTTCTCTGAAATAATTGACTGTGATTTGGTGGAGCACTGTATAACTTGATGTCCTATCTTTTAAAACTTGGACAAAATACAAGCCTGGACCCTCTCGTGTCTGTTGTGCCAAAGCATGTTTTCTGTACTGCAACCAGAGAACGTTAACACTGACTTTTTCAGGAGTACTTCTCTATGGTCCTCCTGGTTGTGGCAAAACATTGATCGCCAAGGCTACAGCAAAGGAAGCAGGCTGTCGATTTATTAATCTCCAGCCTTCAACGCTGACTGACAAATGGTATGGAGAGTCTCAAAAACTGGCTGCTGCTGTCTTCTCCCTTGCTATAAAGCTCCAACCGTCCATCATTTTTATTGACGAAATAGGTAAAAATCTATGTGCTTTTTAAGTAACTGTAGCAGAATGGCATTAGGCTGTAGGTTTGAGTTGATGGTTATATTGAGCTATTGTCACCTGTTCCTTAAAAGAATGATAATTGAACAAGGTTTAGTAATAAAAGTAGTATTGAAAAGTAATGGTGGCATAGTAGGAAAAACAATGTATTTCATGTATTTTTTTTTTTTTTTTTTTTCGCTAGTGGAGGAAATTAAAAGTGGAGGAAGTTGCTGCTTGTTTTTGGTTAGGCTACGATTCATGAGGAAAGCCTTTCTTTATGAAGGGAAAGCTATCACCAGATACATTTCAACACTGAATAACTTTTTTCCATGAGGGCACATAATGGGAAGTAAAATATGAGATTAGGAGAGCTCAGGAATAATAATCTAATCAGGCAGGCTACTGAAGTAAGAGGGAAACTTCAGCTAGGAAGGCAGCAAAGTTGCCGGTTGTTCAGTGCATTAGAGCTTGTAACATTAGTATTTAAGTTACTGTAAGAAGTCTAGTTAAAATTGTTCATTTATTTATATCACTGACACTTCACAGTGTTTCACAGTTTGCAGAAAGCGAGTGTGACAAAGTTCCCTTTTCCATTTTTCCATTTTAGGTTTACAAAGGGGCTACTTTCATAAGATGCTTTTTTTCCTTCCTATAGGTATGAAAAGCGTGCTTTTCCATAGCTGCTGGAAAATTCTTAAGGCACCCCTAGCAAAGCTAGAGCTCTGCATAGCAAAGTATATAGTCTACTTCACATCAGTCCTGCAATCTGCTGTTCTTGTGTGCTTTGGTGATTTCTAACTTGCCAGACTCTGAATACTTCCATCTCTGCATAAGAAATTGAGGTGAAAGTTAAATTTCCATTCAGGAAAATTAAAATTTGGATCACAAGATTTAGGACAGTCCCATGTGATAGCTACATACTTGTGTGATGTAACTTAAAAGATGTGCTTAAAAATGACTCCACTATCCTATTCTTCATTATAATATATTTTCCCTTTCTTAACAGCATTTATTTTAAAAGTACTTTTAAGATAGAGAATAGAATTAGTCTGCACGTGAGAAACCAAACAGCATAGTTGCAGTGGCAGGACTGAAAGTCAGCTGCTTTACTGATTCCTTTAATACAGATTCCTTCTTGCGAAGTCGTTCGAGTTCTGACC
The DNA here is from genome assembly GCA_011075105.1 of Heteronetta atricapilla. Classification (NCBI taxonomy): domain Eukaryota; kingdom Metazoa; phylum Chordata; class Aves; order Anseriformes; family Anatidae; genus Heteronetta; species Heteronetta atricapilla. The sequence continues at coordinate 453,996 of CM021736.1, forward strand.
ATGAAGCTACAGCTATGATGAAAGCTCAGTTCATGAGTCTGTGGGATGGACTGGACACTGATTATAACTGCCAGGTAAGTGAAGAGGATGGCAATAAAAGTAATGTGATTCTGTTACCTTTTAAATCTGTTCTGAATTTTTAATCTGTGAATGAGTTCTGATCCTCTGTACCCCATCAGTTTTTTCTTTATAAAATTTGCTCTTCCTGCTCTCTCAAGCATGTAGTAAAGACTTTTTCAGGGGATTTTTTTTTTAAATGGTTAGAAGGCACTGAATATCGATGTGCATAGAGGCTTTAAAGCAGTGTGTTTGCTTACTGCTAGTAGGAGGCTGATGGTATGAGTATTTTAGTAGAAGCTAAGGTGATCTTGCAAGCAGACATTCTTTCAGATGCTTGAATGTTATCTCTTTTCCAATATAGTGACCACTTGAGCTCAGCATGCTGAGCTTGAACAAGTTATTATTGTCCCTTATGTGTATGCCTCTGCAGGGTAGGGAGTCACTGCAGTAAAATGCCGTGCGAACAATTGGCTGAAGACACTGTGGCTGACGGAGTTTTCTGGGGAGTTTTTCAGTGGGAGTGTTTTGTTTCAATACCATATTTCAGGCTCCTCCCTTGGATGTCAATGCTATTCAGAAAGTGTTCTTTAAGCAGTGGTTTTGACACTTGTACCGTCTCATTTCTGACAGCCAGCTCACTGGACTCTTTTGTTCATTACAAATGTTTACTTGGGAGATTTGAGTTGCCTGTCTGACTCTCACCAAACAAATTTCCTTTGAATAAGGATTAGATTTGGCCTTTGTTACCATAATAAAAATTCCAACTGTTAGGAGAAAATTGTAAAGTGCTGTAACAAGCGTTACTTGTTCCTGTGTTGATTGCGCCTGAAGAGTGTGTTAAGCTATGGGATAAATCTGCTAAGGATGTAGTCTTGGGTCTGGCAGGAACTTCAGGCACAGTGCTTGGAAAACAGGGCTGCACTGCTCGAGGCTGCATGTGGGGGAGCTCCATAGAGCTGTGTTCACACTTGAGGGACCCCGTGTTTGCAGACCTTGCAGGCACAGCCAGTTCTGGGAAGGCTCTTCAGCTCTGTACAGAGAGGAAAACACTTTGGGTGCAATACTGGGTACTAGCACAGGCCCTTGGGAAGCACAGCGTGGGTACAGCAGTGGCACTTTGCAGGAGACAGCTTGGGCTCAGCCAAACAGTAGCAAGTGGTCGGTACACGTACATGACCACAGAACTTGCATGCATTACCCTGACTAGACAGAACTGTGATTAAGACCGCTGGAGCCCCAACCTAAAAATGAGCTTTTTGGCTTTTTCAGTGTAGCGATTTGCCACCATATAAATAAGCCTCTAGGTGGCAGGGTGACTGCAGAAAATGCAAGCTGGTCTGGCCAGGAGCTGCTGGAGGTGCCAGGAGCTGTTGGCTTTGGAAGAATGACCCCAGACAAAGGAGCAGAAGGGTGTCAGGAAGCTGTTCTTATAAGAGATTTATTTCCCTGGCATTTTTCACTTTTGTGACTGGGTATTTACAGTGTACATAACTTAAAAGAACAAATGAGAAAACAAGGTTGATGTGAATGGGAAGTAAATTTGTTCTTAAACTAACAACTCAAATCCACTCAAATGAGGTAAATACTCTCCTTGTATTGAACTTGGCTTATACAGGTCTAGTGCACTGCTCTTTCAGTATGTGCAGTTTACAGTGCATGTAGGTTCTTCTTGACTTTTAATGCTTTTTTAATGTAAAAAAAAAGTGCTTGCAAAAGCTGCCAGCTTGGTCATCTAGAGAACTGATTGCCCCTCTTTTTTTTGTATCTTATTAAAATGTCTCTTTTCAAGTTCCTTCCAGACCACCAGGAACTAAACAAACATCAGCAGCAGCTGTAAGCAAAAGCTCTGGGTTGCTGCTTTGTGTCTGAACTTTTAAATTGGGATCAGAAGGCTTCAGACTCGGTAAAAATCTTCACCGAGATGGTACTGTGTGGTACCAATGCTCTCTTGAGCTGTATGTTTAAATCCAGTTGCTGAAATCAGTACCAAGAAGCCTTATGTAACTTCTTTAAATGTTGATGTTCTTGATAAAGTGTGGAAGAGTCACATGTTTGGTTTTGAAACTGCAACATGGTGATGTTTTTAAAATCAGGTTTCAGGCTAACTAGTCATTTTCTGTTGATGTACACAGGTAATAGTGATGGGAGCCACCAACCGTCCTCAGGATCTTGACTCTGCAATCATGAGAAGAATGCCGACCCGGTTTCACATCAACCAACCTGTAAGTCATGCCAGCTTTGCTTAAGCAGTGAGTCTTGTGGCAGAGCAACAGGCAGGTGTTTTATCAGCCACAAAATGGCTTTATCAGCATGAAATCCCATCTGGGATTTTTTTTTTTTCCCAAAGAAATGAAGATGGGGTATTATTTTGATTGGCTTTTAGTCTCGTAAAAGTACACAGAACTTTGCTCTTTAAGGTGGGGTTTCCCACAGAAACTTGATTCCTTGATTCTTTTATCTGAAATAACTTTAAGTGTCCTGAGCACTTCCAACCCATTTTTCCATGTACAAAAGTCAAGTGGTTTAGAGGCCGCACTCTGAAACAGACACCAGTCCATCTTCCCTTGCTGAGGGATAAATAAGTATGAAATAAACTATTCTTGTACGTTTTTGTGTAGCTAAAGGAAGTCCTTGGGATAGGACTAGGGCATGTCCTTTGTCAGCACACAGCAGTTAGTACTTGATACTGTCTCTGGGTGCTAGCAGTACTATGTTGTTTTCCAGTGCAGCTTTGCTATTGAAGTTTTGTCTTTCTGAATGCATGTCTTCATTAGCTGTCTTCTCTGTAGTGCAAGGAAACCCAGTTAACTGAATTCCATGAGGGAGTATCGGGCAGGTACAGGAAGGGTACAAGCTGAAAGGTGCATTATCTGCTTAAGGAGCAATTCTGGAGAAGCATCTTAGAAAATAGCATATTAAACAGAGAATTTCAACATTTGTGGCACTGAGATGAAGGGCAGCTCACTTCATGGACTGCATCACTATTTCAGTGCTTTGCAGTTCCCCTTCCCTACCAGCACACATAAGCTACTTGCCTTCTGGGGAGAACTTTGTTTTAACTTGTAAACAAATGTGTCTGTATACCTCTGCCTACAAGGTAGAGTGACAGCCAGGTTGGAGGGTGCCAAGAAACAGGTACATTTTGACTACTGTCTCTAATTTCTGGGTATGAGATACTTAGTCCTCAAGATGCAGAGCAAGCATGAAATCTGCATATCAAAGGCTACATTCTGCTTAAGCCTTTCCACAGCTGGATATAGCAAGCAATCTAGAAAACTGTTTTTATTCCCTTTACAACTTATGACAAATGAGCAGTAAGGTAGGCCTGTATCAATTATGCCAGTTGTCACAATCTTACCCATACTATTTTTTGCTATTGCCCTCGTTTTCAAGGTATTTGAATAGCCTTTGAACATGTAATGATACCACAAGACACTTTTGTATCAATATTGGAGAAAGTTGGATTGTGGTTGTCAGTATACCCTTCTCCCTTCTGGGTGTGGAAATACTCTTAATTATTCTTTTTTTTTTTTTTTTTTTTTTTTTCCTAGAGACTGTACTGAAGGATTAAAACTCTCATTGATTGTGCAAGAGAGTAGTCATGTTCCCAGACCTGTCTTGTTTGCACTGGCTTTCATCCCTTGTGGGTGGATACTTCTTGAAACAAAGCATTTGTAGCACACTAACTACCTTTATTGTGATGCCTGTTCAATAGGGTTTCAGACACATTACTTATCTTCAGCTTTTCCTTGAATTAGTAAGAAGCATGGATGAATATTTTAGTACTTTGCCACATTTTTTTTATCGAGAGTCATCATTAGAAGGATGAATTTTCTGCAGGTAACTGTGCCTCAGAATATTACCGTGGAGGTCTGAGGTCTAGAATTAAAATCAGAAGTATCATTTAGGGCACAGGCATGCAACTTTCCTTACCCTGCTATAACCAGCTCATGCACTTACTGCTCACCTCTTGTTCTTGTCTGTGGTACTTTGTGATACGGCCAAGATTGGTTACAACTCTTTTATCAAGGGCCAAGATAATTTACATGCTGTGGATTGACAGCGTAGACAGGTAGTATTATTGTGGATTACCTAACACTGTGTAGATGATACATTGCAGTTTAACCAGGTTTGGGATGAAAATACCCCAAATTACTCATAAAGAATTATCTGAAAGGCAGAGGGAAATGGAAGAAATATTTTTGAGACAGAATGTCATCTGGTCAGATGCAGACTGTCTATGGGATTAGTTTAATTGTATGTGTTCCTGGAGTGAGAGTACCCTAGATCTGGTTCTGCTGTCATGTACGTTTCCTTAGTTGTATTATGCCTCCCATTTGAAGGAATGGTTTTTGTCACGGAAATTTAACTGAAAGCCCACTCAGAACAAATTTGGTATAGATCCTACTATTTTTGTTCTCTACTAAGTTTTGTCTCTTTTGTTTAAGGCTCTGAAACAAAGAGAAGCAATCCTGAAGCTAATTTTGAAAAATGAAAATGTAAGTAGATTTATTTTAATGGTTATTTGCCAAATAACTGTTGTCATGAGTGCAGGCTCTGGAGTTGTTTTATAATGGGCTGTTTTGTAGTAAAGTTGAGATGACCTACCACATTATCTCTCATTATAACTTAAGAATCTTCTGTGGTTTTAGGCGTGGCATAAAATTAAAGCAATAGAGTTGTCTACTGGTTTAAGTATGAGCTTCATTCAGAGCAGTAGTCTTGGATTTCTTGGTGAATCACCATCTCTGAGGAAAATTATGTAATTTCTCTGTCTCCATTTTCTTGTCACATAACAAGATAATATATTCGTCTCCCTGAAGGTGAATCATGTTTGGAAATTGCTTTGATCAATAAAAGAAATATCATGAAGTATTCACTCAGGAAGATACTGAATTTCTTGAGCTGTAGTCTGTTTGCTCTAATTAAGAAAAGAGGAATTACTTTTTTTTTTTACAGTGCTGCTTTTTCTACTTTGATCCATAGTTCATACTTTCTTTAGAGGAAAACTACTATGGATGTTTTTACAAATACTATATGGTGTTCATATCACCATGTGGCTTGCAAAATAAGGAGAACAGTAGCAGTGAGTGCATCGGAATTTTCTGCTGGCAGGATATAGGACCTGCACTATTGGAGGTTCCTGCCTCTGAAGTGTTACAGAATTTACTCTGCAGCACTAATTCTCATTAAGTTAATTTTGCAAGGTGTCTGTTGATTAAGGTCTATCCTAATAAATGCCATTCATTAGTAAAACCAACTCTTTTTTTTTGTCAGAGTTTTAAAAATCACACCTCATAATTGTGAATGGCAGATACTGAGGATTTTTGGCAGATACTGAGGATACTGAGGATTTTTTTTAAGTGGTCCATTTTGGATTGTTTATATAGCATTGGAATACTTGCTTCTTGCAAAATACTATATGCGTATGAAAACAGAACACTTGCCAAAGAAGTTGTGGAGGAAGACCTATTTGCAGAAAGCTTCAAACAAATTAAAACTTCTCTTGCAAATTATGGTTCCAAATCATTATTTATTTTCAAGAGTTGTTAGGAAAGGTGTATGAAATAATAGACGTTTATACAGGTTCCTGAAATAACTGCAGCCAGCTCTTGCATGCAAGTGAAGTGTGTTGTTCCTTTATTTTGGCAATGAAACACCTTGGCCTTATGGCCATGAAGAGAAACCTAAATTATCTTCTTAACACGGGCCTGAAAGAATATAAGGCATATCAGTCATCTAGCAGTGAATCACAGCTACATAAGTAACAGTTGCTGGGGCTGCGTGGAATCAGACTTCAGTGGTTATCCCATAGGAAGAGGAATTAGGTCTCTCAAGCCCAGTTTAGTTCCAGCCACGGTAACAAACTTTCTGGAAACCCTTGAAAAGAGGGCCTGAAAAGAACAGTGGGCATAGCGAGTGTAGTCATGCCCACTGCTTTTCCTGCTTGTCTTGAAGTTTTGTTTCTTCTCCCTGAGTTGAAGGGAAATCCTTGTTAATGCCTGCTACACAATGTGCCCATTTTCTGGTTGTTCTTGAACAAGTACACTGCTGCATCCCTTTCTTGATGGCCTTTGGCCCCAGACTGGGCAGCTCCATAGCCGACCACTGCTAGCTTCTCAGTATTTGTGTACAGAATGATGCAAAGCAGTGAGACAGCCAAGCTGTAGTGATTATAGGAGGCACCTTGGTGTAAACCAGCTGCTGCTTCTGGCTTCTGCCTTCATTTCCACATCTGGGGAGGCAGATGGCTGGCTCCATACCCAAACCTGAGTTGTAAGTCAGGGAGCACTTAAGCATGAGCTCAAGGGTTGAACAAGTAGGACAGAGTCACTGTAATCTTTTTCCTTCAAGAAGAGCAGGAGGGATGGTGGGGATTGGAAGAGCGCTTGGTGGGTTGGTGGGTGTCAGCACATTCTTGCACTATCCCGCAGAGCCCACAGATTGGACTGGTAGCTGGAAATAAGAATGGTTATGCCTGGGGCTTTGCCTTTATCACCAGTTAGCCAATTCCATGGAAGAGTTTCCCTTTTAGAATAAGTTGCCCCTTAATTTCAGCCTTTTGGTTAGGCTGTGTTGGCTTTAACTTCTTGAAAAGGAAATGTGGGGGGCACTGGAAAATATGCTGGAAGGAGCTTCTGTAAACTGGATAAATAAATAAAGGGTCCTGACCGAAACAAGTTTGGTCCAGTGCAGTGCATGGAATTAGTTGTGTTATTTTGCTTCTAGGTTCCATCTTTCATGGTTATATAAAACAAGAGCAATTGTTCATTAAGCAAACAACTGCTTTTGAGCTTCTTACTCTGTGCTGTGAGCATTGGCAACAACAAAAGGTAGATGTCATGGCAACTTTTTCCAGACTTGCTGTGTTACTGGTTAAAATAGTTTATGAAAATAAGTGTTCTCTTCTGAATAATTTCAAAAAACAAAACAAAGCAAAAAAAAAAACTGTGAAAGACACAGTCTGACCCTACCATTGGGTAGGGTTCATTGGCTGTAGGTAAGAAGCTGTCCTGAACGTCTAATAGAGCCTTATACCGCATGCGCATGCACACATACACACACAGCAGTGCTGTTGTAGGAAGCTTGTGTGAGCATTTGGGAAACTGGGTCATTATCCCTGTTGTCATCCTGTTTTGTCATCTAACAGGCTTCCATAGCTGCATGGGAACTTTGTCAGTAATAGAATATACCAATGTGATGGTTTGCTTTCAATTACCTGTTCACTTTTATATGTTAGGGTTTTATTAGATGAAAAAATAGTTTCATTTAATTATATGAACTACTTGAAGGATTCAAGGCATAACTTAATCAAATAATTTTCTTTTTAGTTCCCAAAAAGCAAGATGGGGGGGAAAAAAACCCTTAGGGCAAGTAAAAATACTTAGAGGTGATTATATCTTGTGCTTGTAGAACAAAGTATATGACTTTGGAGTTTTCAAGCTGTTACCTTTTGGTTTTGGACAGGTGGACAGGCACGTAGATCTTCTAGAAGTTGCTAAAGAGACTGATGGCTTCTCAGGAAGTGATCTGAAAGAAATGTGCCGGGATGCAGCACTCCTCTGTGTCAGGGAATACGTTAATTCTGCATGTGAAGAAGAGAAGTACGTGCCTTTCTTCTCTGTTACAATAGCTGATCAACAGTTGTGAAGGCTTCTGGTGCTACATGCTGTTCAAATACTAGATTTTGTTTTCTAATTTGAATTGCAAATTTAGAGGGTTTTTTAAACCTTGCTATGATTCAGAGAAAACACGAGGTACTCTCTTGACAAACTGCCACTATACAACCAAAAGATAAACAAAACAAATAAGTTACCTTTATTCATGTTGACTACGAAAATAAGACTCTTTGTTCCAAGGTGTTAAGCTTGAGGTTGCATGAACCAACAAGAGTTAACAATACTGCATTATATTACCAGCCTTAAATGATGGTAACACTCTTGCATGCATGTAAGTTCACTTGCTCTCATCTTCCTTTGATTATCTCCCATACTTGCAGGTAGACTATGTGCACAGATAGAAGCGTGTTTCCAGTGTAATGTTGGATCTGTGTCATATTGCTATTTTCAAGGACTAAAGTTGTCATTGTAGGAATAGGTGTCACACATCACTTAAATCATTGTCTTGCTTTTTTTCTTTCTTCTGAAGCCATGATGAAGATGAAATTCGGCCTGTGCAGCAGCAGGATCTCCACAGGGCGATCGAGAAGATGAGAAAATCAAAGGATGCCACACTTCAGAATGTTTTGATGCATGTTAGTTTAGATTAAGACTAAAGAGTGTGTTTGCAGTTTCTGATGTGATTTAGTTTATATTCTGTAATCAACAAAAACAATGTAAAGGGGTGGGAGTGGGGTTGTTCCCTGAAAAAGGGAGTTCTCTTTCTGGAATTGTTTTTATACAACAAATTCTAAGTTATTGCAATGTTGTCATGCACAACTGAAAATGTAATAATAGATCAAGTGGAACAATTATAGCTCAGACCAAGAGCAGCTGCCTGTGTCTTGTCCCATAATCGATACACTGTGTAGCCTTAAAGCAGGTTCTGATGTGCTGCATGGGTTCACTGGGTCACCTGTGTGGAGGGAAGATGATTCAATACCAGTTGGTGTAAATACGTATGAGCGTGTGTTTATGTATTAAATGTATATATCCACACATTTTTTTATATGTAGACATAACCTGTAGATAACGAGTATGGAAAATCTTTTCTACTTCCTGAATTGAACTAAATCAGAAGATGTATAGATTAAAGACTCATTGATACTCAATTCACATTTACTTCTTCCTTTTAGCAGCAAATAATGAAGGTAGAAATTTTGCTTCTAGGCAAAATTTAAAATGTTACTATTTTTTCTCTCACATTACCACTTGAAATCTGGTGCCATTTACTAAAGATAGTAAACTACTGTACAAATGTTTGAATACTTTTAATTTTTTATGAATCCTGCTTTTTGAGGCATTTTAATGGTGTTTATATTTTTCCCCCTGATGTGAGTAGAGTAGAATCTTCTTAACTGGTCTCTCATTAAGCCCCACATATTATAAGCTTTATGAAATTGTGCTTTCTGATTTCTTATGCGTTGTAATGAGGGTTTGCTGCTATTGTAATTGTCTCTGGAAGACCCACTGCTGCATGGTGGCATTGTACCATGAAGAATTGTACACATACTTTGACTAGGGTGAGGGGAAATGTTTTCTAATGTTTTGCTCTGTCACGTATGTGCTCTGATGTGCAAAACTAAAGGCAATGAAGAAGTGATTTTAGGTTTATAAATGTGATTTAGAAAAGTTCTGCTGTATGTGCTGGTAACAGTTTAGTAAATTCATGTAATGTTATGTAGTGATAAAGGCAAAGCGTTAAAATATAAGTGGCAAAATGTTTTGGTAAAGTTATTGTCAGTAGGTTTTAAATAATTTAATTTTCTCCTTATAATGTTGTACCCAAATTTAATGCAAATATGTAATCATAATTGTTCAACCCAAGGGGAAGGTACACTGTGTCACAGCTCTGCTAACTACAGAGGAAAGGTAAGCATTGAAAACAAGATAGTGATGTAAAACAAAACCATCTGTAAAGTAAAATAAAGACTTGGAGCTGGCTGGCATACTTCATCAGGTGCTGATGGCAGTTTCCATTAAGCTTATAGCTGCAGCAGCCCTACCCAACTGGAGTGCCTTTGCTTCATATACTGGTTGTGTAATGCTCCAGATGCAGTACGTTTAGTTTGACCTGATTTAATTTCCTTTTTTTTTTTTTAATAATTTATTTTTTTGATGTGGCAGGGGAAATACGGGAAATGCATAGTAGTGTAAAACAAGACATAGGAAATTAGGCACAGCAGAACATAGTGGGATATGGATATCAAAAAGTAGGGTATGGAATGCTGATTTCCCAAGTCATTCTGCTTTCATGGCTGGAATGAGTGCTATAAGCACCACTGCAGGTGCTAACCTGCACTCCTTCACCAGGGAAGGGGGGAGGTGGTTTATTCTGCAGGGAAATAGTTAAAAAAGTAGCAAGAATGTGGAAGGTCCGAGAGGCCAGGAGCCCCAATTAGCAAAGCCCACTTGCAGTGGGGAAGGGTGAAGGTGCAGCAGTACTTGTAGTCAGCTCCTTCCAGGACACATTTCCCAGTTGCACTGGCTGTGAGTGAGAGGAAATTGCTGCTGCTGCTCCCATTGCCTCTGTATTAAATGTTGCGCCTTAAAGCTACCTCTTCAGTGCTAGCTGGGGAACACTGACTGAGTTCAAGGACTGACTTTAAACCAAACACCCAAGTAGTGCAACTTAATGGAATTTGCTTTCTCAGCAGGTTTAAATGAGGCACTCACCAGATGGGGTGCTCTGCCTATCATGCTGTTCAGCAGTGGCTGGTTTTCCTGTGCCCATCATGACTTGCAGGTTATTGCAGGTGGGTGAGATAACATAGCTCCTAAGCTGCCTCTCTGTCCTTTTTCAGGGTGCTTGATGCTTGTTTATAGTCTTCTTCTCAGTATGTCTTTTTCTCAGAGTAATTGTAAAATGCAAGGTTAAATGTCAATATAGTGTGCATGGGAAGAACAACAAAAAAAAAAACCATGACTGCAGGTAGCAGGGGTATCTGCTACCTGGCTCAGCTCTGCTTTCCCTTCTGTGTTTCTAAAAGAATCTGCCTGTTCACATGTCAGCTACAGCTTGACTTTACCTCATGCCTGTATACATCTCTGCCTGCTTATGAGGCAGGGTGCAAGAGACACACAGGGCAGTTTGCAGTGGTCCCTGAGGACATTTACAGCTGGAGTGTAATTTTTCACTTTTTGAAGGACTCGTCCATCCTTGCAACGGTATTGTCAAAGCCAAGACCTTCCCAGCAGCTTGCTGAAAAAGGGTGAGGAAGCTGCAGGACTTAACCTGCAAGAGCTTGGCCACTACCTCCTTGAGCTTTGCATCTCGAACTGCCTCTGCTGAGCTCAAACCCTGCTGAGCTTGGGGGGGGGGGCGCATTGACCCAGAACCGCACTCCAAGTTGGAACATAAGTTTGGTGTGAAAAGAGCCCTTCCTGGGGAGCAATGGCTGGATCCTGTGGCTGGAAGTGGCACAGCCATTCCCAGCAGACAATTCATTTAGACCTGCTCAGTCACTGGTAGACAGCAAGTGCCACACACACAGTGTCCTCTGACTGTAAAGAGGCTGATCTTGGCAGTCTGACACTACTTAGAGCGTAAAGAGAAACCTTTGGCGCGGTCTGAAATATCTGGTAAATAAGTGCATTGTTTACACTTGGGTTTTGTTGTTCTGGTTCTGTAAACTTAACATGTGTGTCTATATTTCAACGCTGTAAATAGAGTTTGTTTTTTAAAAATAAACACTTGTGCCTGGTTTGGACATGGGAAACCTCTGGGAGCTGTGGGATGCAGCAGCCAGCTGGTGCTGTGCAGCTGCAGTACAGTGCTGCTCCAGGAGTGGGTGTAGCAGCAGCTAGTGCATGCCTTATGTGTGTTAAATTTGCCTTGGTCAACACACTTTAAGCCAGACAGGAATAATTAAAAAAAAAAAAAGGTAAGTTTTCTGAAAGAAAATAAGCTATGTGGTCAGCCTCCTGCCTGCTGGTGATGGCTCAGTGAGGCTCTGTGAATGCAAGGGTGGCAGGTACGGAGCCCCCACAGCGTTACGGACCTCTAACCTGGTGAACAAATGACATGGTTGTGGTTCCCCCCCCCCAAAAAAAAAAAAAATTACAAGGTAAGCATTAGTTACATGTATAAATATTTATTTGTACTAAAAGTGAGTGTTTCATAGTAGAGTATGAAGTTCAGAATATATTAAATCATGAGATGCATCAGTTGAGGTACAAATTCCAGTCTCATGTCTTTAATAAATACACTATAAAAAAACTAGTCTGCATACTCTATTTTAATCAGAGGTAATCAGTATACTAAGCTATTTTAAAAGAATAATACAACATTTGTGTTTTGCTGTAACCGTTTGGATTTACGGCATTTTTTTGAACTGATCGATTATTTTACATTGTTTTAGAATAAGGCAACAGCACTATTTCACTACTTTAAAATGGCAAATATTGCAATTACAAATTGGAGTATTGCTTTTGTCTTCCAGGTCCCTACCAGAGGGCCTGAGTAGGAAAGGCACTGGTGCTAGCATGCTTTCAGCTACTAACATGGTTGGTGCAGCAGTTTTCTGAGGTATTATATGGCTTTGTGTTCTTCCCTTTGAATACTTTAAAAAAATAAAAAAAAACACATGTGACAAGTGGAAAAATAAAACCTCTTACAAAAACATTCCCAATTGCATATGTAGTCTTAGACACTGCACCATGGCCACAGCAAAACACTTGCTATACTAAGTTACAAGCAGAATTGTTTTTACTGAGCATAGATCCATTTGTAATTAAAACAAGCAGAAGGAGAAGAGAACATTATTTCCATTTCATTTGAAACATGCTGACTGGTCCTGGGACATCTACTGAAAAAGGACAAGTACAAAGGTCATGAAATCTGGTGGCTGTGATAACTAACAAGTGCAGCAGCCCCTGGCTCACCCCTCCACACCATTCCCCTGTGCCCCGGAGCTTTCTCAGAGATCTCCTGGACTCCACAATGTCCACAGCTTCCCCTGGCTGCCAGCCCACCAGGCCCTGAACCCAGGCAGCACACAGCAGAGTTGGCCTCCCTCTGCAGCCTCGCTGGGGCTGGGCATGCTGCAGCCTCACTGGACAGTGAGCTCAGAGCAGCTGGAAAGATCGGTGCAGTTCATGTTTCTGACTGGACAGAGGAAGGAAGAAAGGAAGAACAGCAAGCAATTGACTTGTTGTCTAGGCTATTTTAAAAGATCCAGTTAAAAAGAGGCATTAAAAAAGTCCTTCTGTTAGCAAAAATTGTCTAAGGCTCAATCTTGAGAGCAGCAACTGGATCCAAGCACCAAGTGCCCACAGGAACCACTTCTCACCCCAGAAGCTGCTCCTGCACTGGGCAAGGGGTAAAGAAAAAAAAAAAACACTTCATCATTCCTACTTTGTGCAAGGGCACATTTTTATCCTGGTGCCAAGGTTCTGGCTCTGCAGCAGGGACAGGAGCGCAGTGCCAGCAGCGAGAGACCCAGCTGGCGTCACACTGGGCTTCCCGGAGCTGCGTTGTGCTGGGAGCAAAGGGCTGGCTGCCCGACCCTCCCAGCTCCATCAGGGTGCTCCTGGCAGCTTCAAGGGGAGAAGGCCCCAGCTCGAAGTATTTCTGATTAGTAAAAAACTCTCTGACCCAGGCAGAAAAGTCCTACAAGTCAGAATATTGAAAATATCAAGTAGCTGATCTGTATCATAGGGAATCAATCAATAATTGCTCACTCTTAATACAAGTATTTTTAGAAGTAGCGTTAATTCTTTTTTTCCAGCGACTGGTAGTACTCGGTTAGGACTTTCCAGGCTTTGGGGGCCATGAAGCCATCTGGTGGGTTTTCACCTTCGCGAGCAAGCTTTCTCATGCGTGTTCCTGAGATGAAGTCAAAATCGTCATGCCTACAGCAAAACAGAGACAGAGGTGAGATCAGCACAACAGCTGAGTTGTCCCAGTGCAAATTTTTTGCTATGCCAAGGGCACAGTCGGAAAGCTCCTGGCACCATTTCCTCACTAACTGCAGGCACCAGCAACTTCCCACATTGAGTTTACGATTGGTAGCAATGGTGTCCTCTAAGGGAGCTCTTCCCAGAGCTGGAGTCAGGAGCTGGAGTCATAGGTAAAATGCTTCCCCAGCAGCTGTGTAGACTAAAGAAAATGAGACACTGGCACCTGCATTACCTTTTGGGGTCATAAAAATCCATAGCCCTCTTCACTTTGTTGTAAGCAGCTACTCGGAAGGGGATGATTTCCACTGAGGTCAGGCCCGGTGCCATACTGAGGACCTTCCCTCCTTGTGTAGGCTCATAGAGGTCCTTCTTGGTCTCAGGGTGAGGCATGCCTGCAGGATCACGCCCAACAATGTAGAAGTTGGCCCCAGCAATCATGCGAGCCCGGCAGTGCCACTGCACCTGTGAAGGAGAGACATGAGGAGCTCTGAGCACTGAGCAGTGACTGCCCTGAACTGCAGAAAAGATCCTGGTGAGCTGGATCCTGTACGTGGCAGAGAAGGAAGAATGGACACGTATCAGTAGTCTCGCTGCAGTTAATCACTGGCCATCAGACTCATCTTCCCCTGCTTGGACCTGGTACATCACAGCTCTTCTAAGGAGAGGTGTTTCAGCAGAACAAACAGGGATGACAACTGTTCTTGTTCCAGTGAATTAAGTGCTTTGCTGTTTGAAAGCCAGCATACATCAGCCCTTGAGCCCCACATGGGCAGAGGCTGTCCACATATCCCACTGGTTCCACGAAAAGGCCTGCCTACAAGGCTTCTGCTTGCACCACTGCCTCTGCTCAGCTCAACTCCCTGCATTTCTTTGCTGCTTGCTTTGTGGTGGGACAAAAGCGAGGATAGACCCTCCAAGGCATCAAACGCACAGCCACCTGCAACACCCACAGAGCCACTGCTGAAGGGTTCTGACTCCACCTTAGCCCAGGAGCAGCTGATGCTGAATGGAGGCAATGCTTTGGTTTGGGTTTTGGTTGTTAGCGAAACCAATATGCAACGGGTGTTTGGGCTGCTTGCAGGGAGGTTTGGTGTCTACTGCTTTCCTTCCACAGATTTAGGGACAGAGGAGAAACAACTGGGAAAAAACAAATGAGCATTGCTGCCCAGCACAGCTCCACTCCCAGCTCTCAGCACAACTTGCAGAAGCGCAGCAGCCTGCTGAGCCAAACCCTGCTGTGAGATGGCAGCTGCAGCAAGCACAGAGTGAAGCAGGGAGCTGACAGCAAAGCAGCAGTGACTGACCTCTGCCCTGCAGCTTTCTGGAGCTGCACTGGGAAAACAGCAGCAAGCTTGCCCACAGGCTAAACTTAGACCATGGTGAGCATGCAGTGACTATACCTCTGTGGGGCCAGCGTAGAGCATGGGAGAGGGGAAGATGGCAACAATGGTTGATTTTGGGTCCAGGACATGCTCCTCGAGCACCGCTGCATGCTGCTTCATTCGCCATTCCAGCGGGACATCGTCATCTTTGGTCCATCCACCCAGGGGGTGCAGGAGAAGTACAGGGTTTTTGTAGCCCCTCTGCAAGAGCTGGCTCTGTGTATCTTGCATGAGCAGGGCATGCCCATTGTGCACGGGGTTGCGCAGCTGAAACGCAAAGACAGCATCTGAAATGGGAAGATTCAGAGTGTCACAGGCCTGCGCTGACTCTGCACTGCTTCATTGATCCACTCTGTACATTTTGACACAGCTGTAAGATACGCAAGGGTTTCCTGTCCTATCTTCACGTCAAAGAGACCTTAAATATCTTAGATGAGTATTTAACAGAGGTACAGTGACCCTGCCAATTTTATATTCATTACACATCCTTCCTTTGGAGCCAATTTCAGTTTGATCAGCTCTCCTGTAATGTCTTGAGATGCCACTGGGCACAAATGTAAACCTCTGTTGAGCTCCCTGGCTTCTAAAGCTATTTGTCACCTCCCCAAGCTCTACGGCACCTTCATGAAGGCCAGCACTATATCCCTCTTTGAACACCAAAAGGAAATGAGTGTGCAAGGACTGGCATCTCCACTGCTGATGGTCACTGCTGCCGGTGGTCCCCTCTGCTGCTGGGATGATGTAGCACTGCACAGCATGGCAGGTGAGGGTTGAAAGGGTTAATTTCACACTCACTGTGCAAAACTTAATTAGCCCTAATGTGTTGATCTTGCAGAACACTGCAAAGGCCCTTTCTCTGGTGGCAGAGGTGAGAACTGAGCCAGTGAGAGATGCCAGGTGTAACAGGAGATTTATTGGGTTTAATTACACAGACTGATTTAGAGACTGAGCTCTTTAGATTGGGCTGCTCCCTTTGAAACCCTGTTTTGCAGAAGTGCCCTTTAGCCCATACTAGGGCTGTTTCCACAGACACCTCTGGTGCTCAGAAACAGGAGTTCATGAGAAGACAATTGACTTATGGGTGTAAACAACTTCTCAGCCTGCTCCCTAAGGACTTGCCAAACACACTGAAGGCAAATCCTGCTTAGAAACCCTTCTCTGGAAATACTGAGACAATGTAGCATCGGGTGGCCATCGGATGCCCCACAAACTGCCAAGACAGCCCCCAGGGCAGAGCACCACCTGCAGGTAACCAGAACTCTTTGTGCCTTTGTGCCTGAAGGCCAAGCACTCAGCACAGGACTTTACATGCTCTGGGTGTGGAAGGAGAGGACCTGGCCTGCCAGGGCGGACAGAGGAGTCACGAGCAGCATGCTCAGCACTTTGCAGTCTTGTGTCTAGAAAAGCCCACTGGGGAAGCTGCCTGACACAAGCACTGTTCCTACCTTAGGAGACCCCATGCTGTTTCTGTGCTGTGGCCTGCTTTGCACTTCCTGCCCTCCCCACTGCTCCATCCCAGTCTCAGAAGCATATTAAAGCAATCTGGCAGGTGCTGAAAGGCCAGGAGCAAGCAATCACAGACCACAAACATCTCCTAGTGTCAGGAAAGATGAGAGGAGGGCACACACTTGAGAGGCTCATAAATTAGTGAGCCAGCTGGCTCACTTCAGAAGCAAGCTCCCCGGTCCACCTGACAAGTCTGTAGCATATCACAGGGATCTAATGATACAACATGAATTAGCCAATTACCCATTAACCAATTAACCCATTAGCATTTACCCATTAACCAATTCACCTCTTGCAAAATAATGAGACTAATGGTAAGATTTCTTGGTAAGAAGAGCTGAGTCATTGGTGCTAGCCCAAGGCATTCAACTCACCAGCATTCATTTCTCTGAACTTTTGCTTGAGATCAAGTGGTGTCAGACGGTACTGGTCCAGTCCATCATTCCATTTGATTTTCTCCAGCACAAGGAGCTCTCCACCAACCAGCCAGTCTCCACTCTCCATCACCATCTGTGAATTACACACAGGTTACATCAGGACAGAAAAAAAATCTCTTCTCTCATTTCCCAGCCTCCTTTGAAAAGCACTAGGTATGATTCTGCTTGTGGAGTGATCTTTCTTTTCAACCTTGCAGGTTGAAAACATAACCAAAGTGACAGAATCACAGGATTTCTAGGTTGGAAGAGACCTCAAAATTATCGAGTCCAACCTCTGACCTAACACTAACAGTCCCCACTAAACCATATCCCTAAGCTCTACATCTAAACGTCTTTTAAAGACCTCCAGGGATGGTGACTCCACCACTTCCCTGGGCAGCCCGTTCCAATGTCTAACAACCCTTTCGGTAAAGAAGTTCTTCCTAAGATCCAACCTAAAACTCCCCTGGCACAACTTAAGCCCATTCCCTCTCATCCTGTCACCAGGCATGTGGGAGAACAGACCAACCCCCACCTCGCTACACCTCCTTTGAGGTACCTGTAGAGAGCGATAAGGTCACCCCTGAGCCTCCTTTTCTCCAGGCTGAAAAATTCCAGCTCCCTCAGCCACTCCTCATAGGATTTGTTCTCCAGGCCCCTCACCAGCTTCATTGCCTTTCTCTAAATGTGATCTGATGTCATGAGCAGTACAGTGACATAAAGCAAGGCATCAGCCTCAGAGACCATACTGCTGCACCCAGCTAGGTGCCAGAGTTCTCTCTGCAGCCTAGAGGTCAATAATTTAGGGCACTAGACCTTCCTCCATCTGAGCTTTTGCTCTTGCAAAGCCTTTCCACAGAGCAAACAGTGCTCTGGTGGTGGTAACACCACGGTGTTGCCCACCTTTTGTTCCCTCCTATGCTGGAAATGTTATTTTCCTCCTGGGGCACTGCCTGGGGAGTATGCAGCCCCACGATTTGTTGAATCCTCCTCTAGCTGTAATAATGATGCTTCCAACCCCATTCAGAACAACCTAGGGCCATTATCCTGCACTGACCAGCTCAGGATCTCACCACAAGTCTTTATATGAAATCCCTAAACTGGCATTACTGTACTGTCACAGCTGTTTTCTTCACCGTCAATGGTATCATTAAACTTTCATAACTAAGATTGCTCTGTCAAGAGAGCAACTGCTGCTAAATAATTGAGGGAGGTATTTTAAGGTAAGGCAAAAGAATTAGTATGGCTTTGGCCTTTTCAGTTCAAGCTGCTTGGCATAGCTTGCAGCTCTCCCTTACTAAGGGATGATATTCTTTGTTTGGCCAGCAAAGAGAAGGGAAAAGATAAGGTGTAAAAATATAACCCCTTTGTTGGCTGCCTGCATGAAAGCCACATTGAGGAGTAAAGCATAGCTAAAAAGAAGCACGAGCTAGGGATTTGCAGCATCAGTATTTGGCAGAATCACTGACATCATCATGCCCCCAAGAGCAGGAAAACCTTGGGATCTAAGTTGTTGGGCATGCTAAAAACATGTGGATGTTGGTACACTCATGAAAATAAATGAATGAGAGGAGCAGTATGCTCGTTTTCCCTTTCTACCATTTGTTGTCTGACTGATGCTCTTGCTAAGCAGCAAGTGCAGTGTTAACAGTTGCTTGTAAGCCTAAAAAATCAGCCCTCCTGCACACTTGAGAAGTGATGGTTCTCCGTGAGGAGCTGAGCTTGGAGAGCTGACAGGAAACCCAACGCCATGGAAACCTCAGAGGAGTTTGGTTCTCCAGCCCCCCATGGCACATTGCTAATCCTGGCCAGGTTTCTGACAATAGGAGGGACAGGGACAAACCTACTTTGACATGCGGGTGCTTGGCGCAGGTGGTGCCCCAGATGCGGGCACAGCGCTCCTCCTTCCTGTGCTCGAAGTACTTGGGGTTCTTCAGGATCGCCACCTTGTGCCCCTCATAGCTGAGTGCCAGTGCTCCGCAGCCCTCCAGACGCTGCTTGTCCTCCGTAGAAACTGGCAGCACAATGGGGATGGTCAGGTTGATAACGCCATCTGGCAAGGAAAGGGCGGATGTTAGCATCCTCCAAAGACCTGGAGCACCAGCACTGCTCAACGTCCCCACACTACTTCAGATGGACTACGGGAGGGTGATGGAAGAGGCTGGAGGGGGCACTGAGTAAACAGAGGTTTTCAGAGGCTGAAAACAGGAGGCTAGGTTTTCCACAATTAGTTCACCATCAGTCACATGAATTTATTCACTATCCAATTTTTGTTTTATGCTGCTAATAAATACCAATGT
Source organism: Heteronetta atricapilla (assembly GCA_011075105.1). Taxonomy (NCBI): domain Eukaryota; kingdom Metazoa; phylum Chordata; class Aves; order Anseriformes; family Anatidae; genus Heteronetta; species Heteronetta atricapilla. The sequence continues at coordinate 473,219 of CM021736.1, forward strand.
TAGTGGACTAAAAAAAGCTCCATATCTTAGTGCCAGCAATGTCTCAAAGACACCTGGAATACTTCTTTATTTTCTGGACTCTTTCTCTCCCAGGAAGATTTTTCTTTTTCAATTGGCTTGTTTTAAAGTCTCTTTGAAAAATGTAAACATACATGGTAAATACAGCCTGGCTATACCCCTGTCTCATCTTCCAGGACAAAATCTCCATTAAGACCATTCCAGTGTGATTTTGGCTGGTGGCATCTCTCACAACCGTAAAAATTCACTGCACTGCCCTATTTGCACATCTCTTGAATCAACTCTTCCAACAGGGAAAACATCATCATGTTTTGTCTTTTTTTTTCCTTGTTATCTCTGTACTGTTACCCCTCTTAGTTTATCTTTGCAGTCCATTTTTGATCTATTCTTTGTATATACAGTGAATCTATGTTTGCATGTGTGGTTTTTAATCTCTGTGTTGTCTCCAAATGCCTTGAAGTCACGTTGATTTTATACCGCGCACGCAGAGACCGCCCCATTTCTCACTTCCCCACTAAGGTCTTCCCACTCAGATATGCCAGTATTAATACATAAGAAGTAGTCTGTTCCTTGGGTTGCCATTCATAAACAAGAGCAAATAAATCACTGATTCACTTTGTTCTGATCTGACTGAAATAATTTTGGACCCTTGAAAGTCTTAATTTGAGGATTTTGACTATGATGTAGATTTTGTTTAATCTTTGTTAAAATCTTCCATTTAATTCATGACTCCATATCATCTGCCAGGCAGCAATTTTCAAGCAACTTCATGAATAATCAGATACCTGTAACTAGTCACATGTGAATCAATCAATATCAACTTCATATATTTAAAAAATATTAACCAGTGATCAGTCAATAAAGTCAATGTGGAAAAGTCAGCATGGCATTTTCAAATGCAAGACACTAATGAAAATCACTCCAGTGAAAATTACTAGGATTTTTGTGCAGACTGGTCAATAGGACATGGGGTATACACGCCATTTAGTAAACAGCGGAATCATAAATGGAATGTAGGTGTGTTTAGTGTTAATTTAAATAGCAAAAAAATCAGAGCAAAAAATCTAATTGTAGTGATTTCCATATAACCTGAGGACAGTTAAATACATACCGGCTACAGAGCGATTCTTTCCTGGGAGAATACAAACACAATTAAGATAATTAACACTCACAGGTACCAGTTACGGTTTCCAGAATCAAAGCAGCTTGGTTGAAACCTCCAGCAAACACCGTGTGTCAATGGGCAGGGCGCTCCCTCACGAACACGGCCTTTACCAGCCAGCCCGACACACTCATCCAGCCGCACATACTGCATGCACCCAAAGGGATGTGTAGCCTCAGTGCTTTCTCTCCATCTATTTTTAACACTGCTCTTGTGCTAACTATCAGTATGCCAATGTGGGATTTACTCCTCAGCGTGTGAAAAATGCCTGTTTATCAACCACAAGAGAGGAGGATAGACTCATGCTGTTGCTAGACCACTGAGCCAGATCACAGATGTCCCATGCACAGCTTGCTCCTGCTGGGCTGCCTAAAACATCACCCACACCCCCTGGGGAAGAAGAACTGGGCCACAGACTTCAAAAGACCATCATGGAAGCTCTTAGGCAAGGCACACCCAATCCCACCACCCACAGCCTCTGAGCAGCAAAGCTCTGGGGGAACACAGTTGTTTTGAGGCACCTCTGGGACCTAGTCAGGTGTGCAAGGGGCAGCTTGAGGACCACAGCTACAGGTCTGACAATAAGGAAATGTACTTTTGAATGCTGTTTGCACAGCGTTTAGGCTACTGCATGCCTGAAAGTTGAAGAACACTACAGATGCCCACATGCAGACCCTGCTCCATGGGCGGTCCTGAACTAAGCACTGGCTTTGCACTTCAGGTACAGTGCCTGAATCCCAGTGCCAGCAGCAAATAACTGCCCTGCATGACCAAGGCAGGACTAGAGTCCTCTAGAAGGAGTACGAGACTCTCAGTGAGTCCTTTACCAAGATCCCAAACCCTGAGGCCAGAGAGCCGTATTGGACTCTGTGCACCTATTCACTATGTGCACAGCAATGCCAATGGCATCTCCATCTGAGACATGGGAAGCACGTATCTACTACCCCAAATTGTAGTTGTCGCTGCCAGAGTATTATTTGCCTCTTCCAGGGATGAAAAAACTCTTATTAAGTTGCTACTCAGTAGCTAAATCTGATTTATTTCAAGCTACTGTAATAGGGAAGGGGGAAAATAGGAAAAATGAAACAGAAATCAGCCCCTGGCCCTGTTTCCAAGGATCAGCTACCTTCTCCTCTCATCTGAAATTGAGTCTGGCAGCCTCCCCTGGCAGAACCATGCAGGGTTAAGAGGTTTTATGTATATATACATATAATGGCAGCCAAAACCTTTGCACAGCATGATGTGGGATGTCTAGTGCATGACACAGCACTATGAACTTTGTCACCTTTTGTACTCTTTGGTGCATTTCAGAGCATGGCTTCTCAGCTCCCACACTCCTTTATGAGGGCTTGCATTTAGCACTTCAGAGGAAAGGAGGCTTGAAACATAGCTGAGCATCAAGCTGTTCCATGACTGCCTGCTAAAACACCGCAGTGTGAGTATCACGTCTCTCAAAGCACAGGATTCATACCGTTCAGCAGGGTGCCAAAATGGATCACTTGCAGGTACTCTGCCTCACGCATGAAGCCCTTCAGTGGCGTGGCCCAGCCTTCACTCAGCACTTGCACCCACTGCAAATCCAGCTGCAAAACAAACCCAGAGGACACTCCTGTCACCAGCTCTCACTTCTTTCTTTCCTTCTGCTGCAAGAGCAGTCTCACCTTTTAGCGTTAAATAGAGGACATTCATAAAGGGGAAAAGAGTGGTGCTGGGGGTCGGTGTGATGTTATTTTTTTGTTTTGTTTTTTACAGCTAGATTTGTATCCTTCCATAGCACAACCACGCATGGGGCTGTCCTAATACAACAAACCAAGTTGATGGCCCTGTTGTGCTACAGGACAGAGCAGAGAGACACAACAGGATAAAGTGTCTGAGGATGAGGAGTACACTTCATTTAATCATAAACCACAGCCATGGAAGGACACAGCAATCAGAGGAAGCACAAAATCAACACAAAAATGATTAGAGGACTGGAACTCATCTCCTATGAAGACAGGTTGAGGGAACTGGTGTTGTTCAGCCTGGAGATGATCAGATGTTCAGCTCTGGAGTGACCCTATAGCAGCCTTCTAGTACCTAAAGGGGGCTACAGGAAAGCTGGGGAGGGATTCTTTGTCCGGGGATGTGGTGACAAGGACAAGGCAGAATGGCTTTAAGCTAAAAGAGGGTAGGTTTACATTAGACATAAGGAAGAAAATTCTTCACTATGAAGGTGGTGAGGCACCAGCACAGGCTGCCCAGAAAAGCTGTGGCTGCCTCATCCCTGGAGGTGTTGAAGACCAGGTTGGATGGGGCTTTGAGCAACCTGGTCTGGTGGGAGGTGTCCCTGTGCATGGCAGGGTGTTGGAACTGGATGGGCTTTAAGGTCCCTTCCAAACCAAACCAGCCTGCGATTCTATGAACAGAGCACCATTTAGCCACATCCCTATCTATGCTTCTGTCCTTCAAAAAGCAAACCAATGACTGAGTCATAGTGCAGCATTCAAATGAGATGTTACCTTTGTGATCTCTATGGATGGCAGCATGTCTGCTTCAGCTCGGACACTATCAAGTTTATTTTCGGCTACAAATAGCTCAAGAACATCCTTAATTGAAGCGCGGGGCACAATGTTCTGAAAGAGAGAGAGAGAGAGACAGCATTTGTAACACTGCTTTTTAAATGCACACCAAGAAGTCAGTATGTGAAGTCAGATTTATGAGCTGCCGGTGGTAGTGGTAAAAACAAGTGACCTACTTGTGTCTGCAGGAGCTCCACAACCTGCTGAATGCATTCAGACACTGATGCAACGTTTGTTTTCAACACTAGTTCAGGAGATTCAGGCTTCTCATACTCTGAGTCAATCCCTGTGAATCCTATGGACAATTAAACCCAAACCAGATTTATTTAATGTAATACTCCATGCCCTAGAATCAACACCAGTATACAAACAACTAGCAAGCATTCAAGCTGTACTGAGTACTAAAAGTGATGCTTGTGATAGTAAGATTAGGGAAATACGATACCCTTGTGTACTACAAAGAGCCTTTACTAACCCACCTCCAGAGATTTTCTAAGTGCAGAGCTGCTGCAAAGATCAGCTATCTGACACTTCGTTAAGCAAAAGGCAAATTAAGAGCTCATTCTTGCATACCTTTGATCTCTCCAGCTCTTGCCTTTTTGTACAGTCCCTTTACATCTCTGCTTTCACAAATATTTAGAGGAGCATCTACAAAGATTTCAAAGAAAGGAAGCCCGGCTGCCTCATGAATTTTCCGTGCATTTTGACGATCCTGTTTCAAGAAAGATGGGAAAACCGTATGTGTGTGCATTGCAACAAATACCTCCCTACTAAACAACATTCCCTGGAATCTGACACAGGTAAATTCATCTCTGGTACAGATTTATTAAATTTAAACCAATTCTAATTAAATGTTTATATCTCTTTTCCCCCCCTTTCTTTAAAGATACATTAGAAGACCACTTCATTAAGTAGGATAGCAGAACCTTAGGATGTGAATCAGTCCTGTGTTTAAAAAAAAAAAAAAAAAAAGAAAAAAGAAAAGGCAACTATTCAACTATTTACATTGGCTTGATAATGGCAGATATTTGGCATTCTCAGGAAGCATAAAAATACAATCAACTCTTCTTCAAATAAAGTATTGATACCACTGTGACAAGCTATTGTTTTTATGCCTCTTTTCTGCCTCCTAACAAGTTAACAGTAGGAGCCTTTATAATAAGATTTCAAACATCACTTAATTTTTAACCAATTCTGACAGCAAAAATGTTATGTCAAACAGCTCTCCAGAAACTTGTACCAATCATTTATAGCTCTGTATACTGGTGGCATTGCACCAAAGAGTGGAGAAGCTAAAGGAACATCTGATGGCACATAAACATCTCTTTCCTGGGAACATTCACAAGATCAAGGCCATCCAGAATAGAGAAGCATATGATGCAGAGAGTTTACCTTTGAAAAAGGAGAAATGAAACTCGTTATGCAGACAAGCCCAGCATCAGCAAACAACCTGGCTACTTCTGCAATGCGGCGGATGTTCTCCTCACGGTCTCCAGCTGAGAAACCCAGGTTTTTATTCAAGCCATGCCGAACATTATCACCATCCAGGGAATAGCAGGGGATGCCATGAGAGACCAAGTACTCTTCCAGAGCAAAGCCAATGGTTGTCTTACCAGCTCCAGAAAGGCCTGTTGGATACAGAAAAGTGAGGTTCAGGTTCAAAAGAATGAAAATGACACCATAACCTAATTCCTCCTAAGATGCTGGCAACAAAACTCCTCCTGTTTGGAGCTGCTTTAGCAAAAATGAGGTAGGGAGATTGGAGTAATCTTTTCAGTGTATTGTTACCCTACAGGACCCTGGCCAAACCTTCTTACTCCAGGGGTGGTATTAATGTTATGAGAAATGCTGTTAGACCCTCCCATCTGGACAGGTTCAGCCCAGCTGTGTTGCAGAAGTACATCCTGCTGGGCCACGGTGAAACAAACAGGTGTCAGGAAGTAGAGGAAGCTTTAAAGGATGCTGTTGCTTCTATATCTTTCAGCATCTTCCTCCTCCTCTTCCCCCTCTGGACAGCCAACTGCTCTCCTGGATTGGACCAAGGAGAGATTCTTGCCATAAGTGCATGCAGTGGGATGGGCTCCAACAGCAGCAACAGCCCCTGTGCATCCAGAGACACCTCCACTTACGCAGGATCAGCAGTCACAGATCTGTGGCAGCGGAACAGCATGGCTCGGCATCTCCTGGAGCCAAAAAGTCACCAGTCCTAAGTGAGGTGGCTGCTTCCCACCCCAGCTCCATCCACTCACACAATGAGCACTTGCTACTGCCTGTGTAGCAGAGCGGCAAGAGGACCTGGGGCACCAAAACCACTTCCTTCTCCTGGGTGAGGATGCATGGGTTGAAAGCTCCTTGAGATGGAGGAGGATCTCAACTTAGGAAAGAGAACACCTTCAAACATAATGCCTGCCTCAGGAAACACTTTGCCTTGGAAAATATCCCGAGGAGACAGCATCACCTGCCTGCCTGTTTATTTATATACCTCATGACACCTACTATTGACCAGTGATGGAAATGAGATCCAGGTGAGGGGGACTTTCAGTATGATGCAGAATGGCCATGCTTGTGCTGTAGAGGAAATGTGGCTGGGCATGCTGCTGCCTGTGCCTTTGGTTTGTGTAGTACAACAGCCTGAGGGCCCTCTTCAGCAATGCAGGGCACTCAGGTGTCCTTCTGTTTCATCTATATAGTCCATATAACATCCTTCCATACGGTCTCTTAAAAGTCAGTTTTTGGGAAGTTAGGAGGCCACTGCATATATCATAGAATGGCTCCAGTTGTAAGGGACCTCTCCATCTTTTTTATAAGCCTCTTTTAAGTATTGAAAAGCTGCAATGAGGTCACCCCGCAGCCTTCTCTTCTTCTGGCTGAACAGCCCCAGCTCTCTCAGCCTTTCTTTGTAGGAGAGGTGCTCCAGCCCCTTGATCATCTTTGTGGCCTCCTCTGGACCCACATCCTTCTTGTGTTGGGGGCCCCAAACATGGATGCAAGACTCCAGGTGGGACGTCATGGGGGCAGAGCAGAGACGGACAATCACCTCCCTTCCCTACTGGCCACTCCTCTGGTGATGCAGCCCAGGATGCAGTTGGCCTTTGGGCTGCAAGCATGCACTGCTGGCTCATGTCAAGCTTTTTGTCCTCTAAAACTCCCAACTCTTCCTCTACAGGGATGCTCTCAGTGAGTTCTTCTCCCAGTCTGTCCTCCCATCTGGGATTGCCCCGACCCAGGTGCAGCACCTTGCACTTGGACTTGTTCAACCTCATTCAGTTCACGTGGGCCCACTTCTCCAGCTTGTTCAGGTCCCTTTGGATGGCATCCCTTCCGCTGTATTGACTGCACCACTCAGCTGGGTGTCATCTGCAAACTTGCTGAGGGTGCACTTGATTCCATTGTCTATGTCATTGATACAGATATTAAACAGCACAGGTCCCAGGACAGACCTCTGGGGGACACCACTTGTCACTAGCATTCACCTAGACATGGAGCCATTGACCACCACTCTAGCATTCACCTAGACATGGAGCCATTGACCACCACTCTCTGGGTGTGACCTTCAAGCCAACTCCTTATCCATTGAATGGTCTACCCATCAAATCCATCTCCAAATTTGAAATCAGGATGTCATGTGGGACCATGTCAAAAGCCTTACAGAAGTTCAGGTAGATGACATCAGTCTTTCTTCCCTTGTCAACTGATGCAGTCACTCCATCACAGAAGGCCACCAGATTGGTCAGGCACAATTTGCCCTTGGTGAAGCCACGCTGGCTGTCTTGGATCACATCTTTGTCTTACATATGCCTTGACATTGCTTCCAGGTGGATCTTTTCCATGATCTTCCCAGGCAGAGAGGAACACTGGTCTGTAGTTCCCTGGGTCCTCCTTTCTTCTCTTTTTAAAAAAGGGAGTGATGTTTCCCTTTTTTCAGTTACCAGGGACTTCACCTGACTACCAGGATTTTCAAGAATGATGGAGAGAGGCTTGGCAACTCCATCAGGCAATTCCTTCATGACCTTGGGATGCATGGCATCAGGCCTCAAAGACTTGTACTTGTTTAGTTTCATCATGTGGTCTGAACCTGCTCTTCACTTACAGTGGGGGGGGGGGGGGGGAATTTGCTCCCCCAGCTCCCATCTACAGGTTCAGGGAAATAAGAGACTCGGGAAGCCTGACTGACAGTGAAGACTGAGGTGAAGAAATTGCTGAGTACCTCAGCCTTCTCAGTGTCTGTCATTACCAATCCTCACTCTCCTTGGCCTCTCTTTTGAGCAATATACCTACAGAATCCCTTCCTGTTATTCTTTGCATCTCTTGCCAAGCTCAGTTCCATCTGTGCCTTGGCTTTCCTGATCCCATCCCTGCGCATCTGGGCAGCATCCCTGTACTCTTCCCAGGCCATGTGTCCCTGCTTCCACTGCCTGTGTGTTTCCTTCTTCAGCTTCAATTTGACCAGCAGGTCCTTGCTCAGCCATCCTGGTTCTCTGCCCTCCCTGCCTGCTTTCTTACCCAGGGGGATGGAGAGTTCTTCTTCTCAGTCTCCAGCTCTGTTCAGCTCCTTTGTCCCTGAGGACAGTGTTTCAGGGGATCTCATACCCCAGGTCTTTAAATAGCTTGAAGTTCGCTCTTTGGAAGTTCAGGGTCCTGATTTTGCTCTTTGTCAGGCCCACATTCCCCAAGATCACAAAAGAGTACTCATCAGCCAAAGAACTTCAACGCTTTTGCATACAGGAGCTTGGAATGACACTTGAAAGAAGGAAATTGCCTTGGATAGTTATTTTTGGCTTCAGAAATGATGTTAAAACAGATAAGATGCTGGCCTTCTTGAGATTAAAGAGGAAAACAAAATAGAGATGTGTTTTAATCCAACATCTAACACATAAATTGATAATGAAGGCAAATCAGAACGGCTTTACAAACCCTTCCACTCATGTCTTGCATCATCACCTGGCAGCCAAAGAAAATATAAGTATTTAACAAGCAAAGAAAAGAGTGGAAAGTGGCAAAAAAATGTTGCATAATTATCAGCAGAGCACAATAAATGCTGTTGCCATTTTTAGCAATCCTTAGTCCTCAAATACTGAGTTGGTTTTTCAAAGCAGAATAGAAGGGCAACACACCAGAAGGTGCACAGAATGAGAAATAACATATGAAAACAGCGATGGCAGCACAAGAAATTACTTTCAGCACAACTTACTGTCTAGGCGTATTTCCTTTCCAGACAAGGAGACCACCTTGTTTTGCTGCTCACGAGGTCATTTGAAACACAGTAAACCTGAGTGCCCCCATAAACTTCCCATTGACCCAGAATGAAAATCTATGTGTGCTGTTCTGGATGATCCTGGGCGTGTTTCACTGCCAGGGGCTGCCTGTGTTTGAGCCAAGGCTTCCTCAGCCACATGCTTTGGAACAACAAGTGAGACCCATAGGGCTTTTCATGTGTTCAATCAAGGGAGCCAGGAAATGGAGGCCCCAGTAACAGCTGTGAAATTTGTAACAATGTCAGTTAGGGGCAACAGCTGCCAGGGAGAACATCTTGCTTTACAAACACCACGTGGCAGTGTTTCCTACTTAAAATTGTTTTGCAAGTCCCAGCCCACAAAGAGCACCGGTGTTTCCCAGAGATTCCAAAACCCCATCCCAAAACCCCAGCTCCAAGCTGTCCTCCTTATCCCCCTCATTCACGCAAGCAGCTGTCCCACATAAAGCGAGACATTCATGTCCAGATGAAAATACCTGTTAGCCAAACTGTGCAGCCTCGAAATCCACCCCTGGTACCAACAACTTGTCCTCTCTTACTCCTGCTGACATGGTGGGCTTGGTAAACCACATTGGTTGATACCTAATGGAAACAGAGCAGAACAGAGCTTTCATTACCTTGCTGCACTCCATATGTGAGAAAAATTCAGCCAGGACCCAAGAGACATGCAAGTTCATTCAAAAATCTACACAAGCCATTGTGGCGAACACTGGTAATTTCATTGTTCAGGAAAACACTACAACCAAAATAGGAAAATGGGAAGAAAACAAGGGAAAACAGTGAGGAAACCTTTTAAGCCACTGGTGTAAGTTATGTCTGTCCAAGTCCAGGTGTGGGCTGTGACCAGAATGAGTGACCTGGCAGGGCTGAACCGGGCAAGCCTGTCCCCTCCAGCAGGGCTTTGCTCCTCCTCACTACTGCCATGGCGCGGTCAGGTCCCACGAAACCAAGCGCACCACCTGCAGAGCCTCAGGCAGCAGCGTTAATTGCAAGGGTTATGTTTCCAGCCACGCCAGCAAAAGGGAAAGTCCCAGCAGGAGCTGGCATGGAAACATTTTCTCCTCAGCCGCAATCTACATCTGAACTGCAGGTTCATCCCTTCTGTACTGTTGGTGCAGCAGGGGACCTAGGCTTGCTCGTAATGCACATCATCCTACGTAAATATTTCTACATCTTAAGTCACAGCAGGGAAGCCATCATATTTTATACGCCTGAGATTTTTTTTCAACAAGCAAAAAGCAAAGGAGGAATGGGAGAGAAAAACTTTTAGAAGTGTCTGCAAAATAGCCTTTTTTTCCTGTGCTTTCTGGGCCATTAATTAATATGATGCAACAAAGGCATGAGCGTTCATTGGAGTCTTGGTATTTTGTATGCACCAGGGGGCTGTGCCTGCACAGAAATCTGGGTGACAATTACTCCATAACAAAAGAGAAAGAGCACCCTCCTTGCCTCTTCTCTCTTCAGTATTATCCTTTTCAGAGAGGCCAGCATCCTAGCAGAGGTCAAACTACCACCACAGAGATGTATCAAATATACTCAGAATGTCATGCTCAATTTCAATTCCAGTTTAGCTAAAAACTCCAAAGTTAGCCTCTTTTTATGCCTGCAAGCAAGAGGTGAAAGTTTCCAGTTGCAACTGCTTGTGGGCAAGCTGAACAGATACCCAGCTCCAAAACAGCTTAACATATAGGCAAATGTGGCCCAAGTAATCATAATAGCAGTGACAGATCTTGACTCCGAGGCTGACTGTGGGACCTGCACTGGAAGAGCTCCAGGACAGAGCAGCAGTTCCTCCAGGACAGGCACAACGCGGCCAATGCTCTTGCACACCTCCTTGTGCCCAGACTGAAAAGGCTGTCAGGTCTCTCATCTCAGCCCCCCTGGATGACACATCTACCCGCCCTGGGACTCTCAGGTCCCCTTTTCATTGCTGCTCTCAGCAGAGTAGGTCCCTGATGTTGCTTCCCCTTCCCATGGCCATTTCAGTGGATAAAAATAAATTATTTGGGTGTTTCCCGAGTTGCTCCTCTACAGGTTGAAGTCCTACTCCTTTTCCCTTCTTTGCAAGCAGCTCATCCAAGCTCATGGGATGAAGGACACTGCTGGCGTCTCCCTTGACAAGCTCCAGCACCTGTGTGCTCCTGCACAGTGACGTACCCGTGCCAAATCACGTCCTGCTGCAACAAGCTTCCCTCCTCCACCAGCAAGGCGCTCTCACCAGCATCATCTCTTTCTATGCAAAGTACAGCGCAAAGAAAGAGCCTGCTATGGACTGAGGCAGATGAGATGCTGTCTGAGACACAGACCCCAGTGCACACTGGTAGCATCCTTTAAGTCTTGGAGCCCTTCCGCGAGCATCGCAACACACCACCCCATCCCCAAAACCATACTGCTGCTCCAGCAACCCCAAACAAAACCACTCTAGGTCCAACTGGGAAAGCACAACTGAGCTGAACACATCCTCATGACTCCTAAAACAAAAGGCAAAGACAAATAGTTCAATGTTTGTTTTCAGTGTGGTAGTGGTTTTTTTTTGTGTGTGTTTTTTGTTTGTTTGATTTGCAGCGGGAATGTCAAATTTCTTTTTGAGCATTTGGAGCTTGCAAATATGAGATCGCACCACCGTAGTTTCATATTTTCTTGTTCCCAGGGGTTTGGACTTCTGAAGCAGTATTAAACGAGCACACGTGGAAGGTAACAGCCACCACAACTAGACACCATGGTGCGTTCCTGCTGCTTTACCTTTGGCTGAAGCCTGGCACTGTGCGTGGGTGCCCAAACTCACTCCTCTCAACAGTGCACCACGACTCAGCGCTGCAGCGAAGCCATCCCAGATGCAGCACAAAGCCTGAGTGGCAATCACACAACCCTCCAGCGCCCCAGCACATGGAGCAGGTATTTTGCAATTTGTTTGCAAACCACAACAGAAGAAGCAGATATTTCTGTGTGGAGAAATGAAACCTGCAAGTTCCAAAGCTCTTTTCTACACCCTTCTGCCCCCTGTGTCAGCAGGAACTCCAGCAGCACGCTTATTTCCTCACAAAGTGGCTTTGCAGAGCATTGATCTGCTGGGTCTACTCTGCATGACCAAGGCATATGATAACGTCTGTGCCTCAGGAAGATGCAGGTGCTAACACATTCCTACGTGGCTGACATAATGAGATTATTATGTTAAAAATACATGGTGTTGTAAAATTGCACTTGAAGCAAGTTTTTTTGTTTGCACCAGCATCTTTTGGAGCTTGGGAAAGCATCACCGAGTGCATTTTTGCAAACCAGCAGCACTTCCAGACCTCTCATACCTGCTGGTTCCAAATCCCTCCACTTTTGCTCCTACACACTTAGAATCTCACTGCTAAAGAGGCAGATTTCCCCAGTGTCATGTGTCTGAACAGCAGGACTCACACCAACTCTGACCCCGGTTACCAGCTGCACCGAAAGTAAGAGGTAGAGGGCAACGGGAGGCTTCACTGGTGGCTGGGAAGGGGCGGCTCAGCAAAACCTCCACCTCATCATCCACCAGCTCGGGAAGTCAGATCTGAAAGAAAGCAGAGAGAAGCCACAGCAGCACCAGAAATAAGCATCGACAGCCGGAGAGCAAGCCTCAGAGAGATTTCATCTAGAAAGAGCGTACACGGTAAGGCTGTTGGCAGGCAGAGATAAGGTTTCGTAAGAGACAGGGTTGGTCTGCTGATTTTCTTCTCGTGGTTTTAATCTCATCATCATAAACCAAACAGACCAAGCCTGTGTACAAAGACCTCAAAATACATCTAAAAGAGATCAGGGCTTCTGATCAGCCCTGCAGCATGCCTGAACACTGGGCCCCATGGGGGCAGGAACAATTTAGGAACACTGGCAAGCATTTCTTGCAGAAATTCTGAGTCTGACCACATCTACATTAGCTCAGTGCCCAGACCATCTGCCCTGGCTCACCTCATCCAGGACAGGGGAAAATTTAATATGTGATTCCATACCTTCTGCCAAGGCTGCAGTGGGCTCTGCTTTTCACCTTCTGTCCTACTGAACCTTTCCACGAGGTTGACAAACTGGGAGGCACCAAGATTGCAGAATTACAGCATCACAGTATGGTTTGGGTTGGGAGTGACCTTAAAGGCCATCCCATTCCAACCTTCCACTTCCAAGGACACCTCCTGCCAGCTTAGGCTGTCCCAAACCCCTTCCGGCCAGGGCTTGAGCACTTCCAGGGATGGGGTATCCACAGCTTCTCTGGGCAGACTGGGCCAGTGTAAGATCATAGGTATTTTTCAGATCAGATCTGTCTGATCACAGGTATCTTTCAGATCATGTCTCTCCTGACTTGACTTCCAAAAGAAATGAGGTTTCCTGGCCCTGGACATGATGCTCCCCCGTTGGTGAAAGTGGGTTGTAGGCTGAAAGTGAGAGGCTTTTCCTTGGTTCTCCTCTGAAATAAAGAGATGTGGCTTGAGACCAGAGAGCCCAGCACAGCACAGACCTGATGGAAGTCAGGAGCCATCAGTGTCCCCTGCTCTGAGAGGTGCCACTTCTCAACTCATGGCATCTAAAAAAGTCACCTCAGCTCTCCTTAAGTGTTGGCTGTGAAAAGGAGCAGCAGCACATGCCCAGATAAACCAAAGGCTGCATGTGACTGCCCACATGAGGTATTATCAGGCAACATCTTCTCTTACTCAACTGTGCTGTGCTGAATGCACCATATCTGTCGGCCTCTCCCAACCTTGTCTGACATCTGTTAGAAGCAGAAAAACTGCATGGTTAATAGAAAATGTACTAGACAAACAATAAATGGGAATTACACAGATGATTTGCCATCCATCTTTCATTAGGAATTCAAATAAGTACAAATTCTGGACCTTAGGACGCACCTCTAGCCCCAGTTGCCCATTTCTTCAGCCAGCACCCCCACAGCTGCTGGGGGGACTCCGGGGAGCAGCTCCCTCTGACACACCACACATCAGCCCAAGGACCGTGCTGACAGAGGAACAGCGCTGGAGCACAGCATCACAACGGCATGCAGTCACGCGTCCTGCTCCCAGCAGCCAGACCAGCCTTGCATGGAGGCAGGTGACATCTGGCAGCACCTCAGGCCCTCCAGCACTCCCCCAGCATCATTTCTACTTACAGGACTCATGTCATTAGGATGATGATTCACTTCTCCAGTTAAGTGTTTAATACATGCCCTGTTTTGGTACTTCAGCCTGGAAAACTCTCCAAAAGGAAAAACAAACAAACAAACAAAAAACCAGCAACAACAAGGATAGGCTTCCAAAAACATTTAGAGCCGATCATATTGAAAAATGATAAAACTGACTTTTGAAATGATAAGACGATCAAGCAAGCTTTCATGTTTGAAATCAAATGCTTGTTTAAACCTACAGAGACTGATCTTATTGTTCAAAATTACTTCACAAATCCTGCCACTGCATTAAAAAAATCTTTTTTTCTTATTAGCTGATAAAAATTAAATTATGGAACTTTTCCTTTTAAAAAAAAAAATCTTCTACCAGGGCAATTCCTGCAGCTGCTCTTGCAAAAGGGCATCATTGAGAAGATAAAGCATCCATCACCACCACGGGGAAAAACCTTCTGTAACAGTGAGAACAGAGGGGTTTTGCTTGTGGAAGGCTAGTTCATACAGTCATAATCAAGCACAATGGAGAAACCTTGGAGTCTCTGAAGTCCTGATGTAGTAGCTCCTGTAATACTCTACCTACAGACTTGTCCCAAACATCACTGTAGCTCACTGAAAAGGGCTAAGGGTAAGGGTTTCAAAATCAACTCTCTCCTTTCCCAGGGAAAAACCCCAGAGAGCTGGAGTTACTCTGGAAATTTCCGCCTGTTTCGGGCCACAGGATCCCATCACCACAGAGTGGAGCAGGACCAGCAGGCGCAGATGGGAAAAGAGGGATGGAGCTTCTCGAGCACCCAACGTAACTCCAAACCACCCATCTTTCTGTCCCCCCACCATCCCCCTCTTCCCTGCACGTTTGGGCCACCTAACACAGCACTACCCAAAGAGCTAGGGGACACGTAGGATGGCACACTCACTTCAGGCACTAATAAAATAAAAATGTTAAAAATAGCAATATTTTTTTTGAGATTTAGTTGAACAATGCAGTGATGGGGTGATAAATATCCTGCTGGGGTTGCCAGCATTTGCTCACACCAGGTAGGCTGCTGAGCTGGGCTCCCTTCTGCATTTAGCTCTCTCATAAACCAAAGCAGACCACAAGCAGTCCTCAGCACAGTCAGCTACTGACGCTTGTTCCTTTTGGCACCACTACATCAGCCCATTTTCCCTGCCAGGAGCATAATACAGAAGGTCTTAAGGAGACTAGCAGACATTCTAGCTACCTGAAACAAGCAGGCTTTCAGCTTGCAGACAGACAGTTTGAAACGCCAAATATTTCTAACATACACATTTGTCAAGGTGGCATTAGCCAAAGTGCTTTCTCCTTAACTCACAGGAATTTTTGAGCTCTGAGCAAGACCCTGATTTTGAGTGCTGCTAAAACAGTTTTCATTTGGTATAAACGTGAGTGTTTGGGGTTGCCACAATCAAGTTTTATACAACCCCGGGGGAAAAAATAAGGCTCAACATACAAGCTCACGTTCCTGTCACCTTGCAAATCAGATACTGATTTTAGGACAGTTTGACTTGAAAGCAGCAGGTTGGGCATTAAAAGTCATCTCTCTGAAGTCACCCAAATCAGTTTTTTTTTTTTTTTTTTTTAATTATTTCTTGACAGATGATGTCACTACTCTAATTTCCTCAACCCAGAAAAGTTACTGAATCAGCCTGTGCTCATATATTTCCAGGACAAATTTGGAAGGCCAGGACAGATGTTACAAAAAAATTCCTGTCTCCTTTCCAAAAATTACAAGGGACATCCTGACAGGAAGCAAATATTTGACAACAGAAGCATCTTGTCTGCTGCTGACAAAAATAACAAGAAATCCTTCTCTATGGTTCCTTCTCCCCCCTCCTTTTTTTGTTTTTAGTATTCAGAGCAGTTCTGCTAAATCATAGAATATCCCAAGTTGGAAGGAACCCATAAGGATCATCAAGTCCAACTCCTGGCACCACACAAGTCTACCCAAAAGTTTAGACCATGTGATTAAGTGCACAGTCAAATCTCTTCTTGAATTCAGACAGGCTCGTTGCAGTGCCTACTTCCCTGGGGAGCCTGTTCCAGTGTGCAACCACCCTCTTGGTGAAGAAATCTCCTCCTGATGTCCAGCCTAAACTTCCCCTGCCTCAGCTTAACCCCGTTCCCGTGGGCTCTGTCACTGGTGTTTACGGAGAATAGGTCACCTGCCTCTCTACTCCCCCTTGCTAGGAAGTTGTAGACTGTGATGAGGTCCCCCCTCAGCCTCCTCTTCTCCAGGCTGAACAGGCCCAGTGACCTCAGCCACTCCTTGTATGTTTTCCTCTCCAGGCCCTTCACCATCTTCGTCACCCTCCTCTGGACACTCTCCAACAGTGTTACATCCTTTTTGTACTGTGGTGCCCAGAACTGCACACAGTACTTGAGGTGAGGCTGCACCAGCACAGAGTGGACTGGGACAATCACTTCCCTCGAACGACTGGCAATGCCATGCTTGATGCACCCCAGGGTACAGTTGGCCCTCCTGGCTGCCAGAGCACACTGCTGGCTCATATTCAACTTGCTGTCAACCACAACCCCCAGATCCCTCTCTGTCAGGCTGCTCTCCAGCATCTCATCGCCCAGTCTGTACGTATAGCCATGGTTGCCCTATCCCAGGTGCAGGACCCGGCACTTGCTCTTGTTGAACTTCATGCGGTTGGTGATTGCTCAGCTCTCCAGCCTGTCCAGGTCTCTCTGCAAGGTCTTTCCACCCTCATCCGGGTCCACAACTCCTCCAAGTTTGGTGTCGTCACCAAATTTGCTCAAACCACCATCTAGTCCTACGTCCAAATCATTTATAAAAACATTGAAGAGGGCTGGCCCTAAAATGGAGCCTTGGGGACCCCACTAGTGACCATCCACCAGCCTGATGCAGCCCCATTTACCACAACCCTCTGAGCCCTGCCCATCAGCCAATTGCTCACCCATCGGATGATGTTTTGGTTAAGTTCTATGCTGGACATTTTGTCCAGTAGGATCCTACGGGAAACCATGTCAAAAGCCTTGCTGAAGTCCAAAAAGATCACATCAGCTGTTTTCCTTTGGTCGACTAGACGGGTGATTTTTTTTTTTTTTTACCTCCCCTAAATGAACTCATTTCAACAGTTTAGCTCACACGCACTTTGCAAATACTAGTTTTTACATTGCAGAATGAGAAGTGCTTTGCCTTCATGCTCAGGTCTGTTACAAGGCTGCTTTGTGCGATGCCAAGATGGGGACAGTCCTGTGGGATCATGGACAATGCAAAACGTGGTTCTCCAGCAGATCAAGGGAACACAAATCACATTCTCGCTGTAGTTTTTGGACTGGACACCCACAAAGATCCATCAAGGGTGTCCACTTAATGTCTGAGAAAACTGTGAAGAACGGAATTATGCAGCCAGCAGGTAGGTGATGAACTGTGAAAGAGCAGAGGTGGTGTGGCGCAGTGCCCTGCACCCACAAAGGCAGCTCCCGGCAGTGCACGGAGAAGTGGCAGACAGCCAGCTGGGCTGCACCACGTGCCCTGATGGCATCGGCAGGGAAATGATGCCCCGGCAGCACAGAGCAGTGGTGCCTGGCCAGGAAAAGCTACCGAGAACATGCATGGACAAGCTTCTGTGTCAGCTTTCAGAGGAAGGTGACAAATCATGGAAGTGGGAGATGAGATAGCAGTCCCTCCAGGAAAGTACGACAATGGTACGTATTTAGATTACACATTAAATTTGGTATATAAAAATTTCCTGAGAATTGTTATATATTTTTCCCCCACAAATATGAGATTCAGGAATTTCTTTAACAGGTTGTGCCTTTTTACAGTAAAGCCACTGCACACATCCTACCTCCTACCATGGCAAGGCAGCCACCTCTAACCCTAAAAGCAAGCAAGACAGGCAGCTAGGATTCCTGCATCAAATACCACACAAAGTATAACCTGCAATACAGCCTCGGGAGATCAGCAGCTGAGCTAAACTTCATTCTGCTACAAGACACGTGATCAAGAATACGAGCCCTGCTGTTCAGAGCTGACACTTATCACAGGCTCACCAAGTAAACACTGTAAGCCAATGCAGCAGAGCAACACATCACTTCAAACTCATTTCTCTTGACAGCTCAAGAAATTAGTTCACCAAATCCAGACCATCAGTACGTACGTTTAAGAGCTGAACTGACGTGGTGGCACTACTCCAGCACAAAGTACAGGGAGCTGCATTCAGCAGCTCTGTGTCCCTATTAAATGAGAATGCAACAGATTTTTGAACTTGGAGGCCAACTTCTAGCTGTGGCACACAGCTGAGACACCAACTCCATCTTCTGTCGGGAGAGCAGCACCTCCTTCCACCCTGCAAAGCGGCATGGGCTGAACCATCTTCCGACCTGCACGACCTTGACTTAGCCACAGCATTTTCCATCTCAAAAATGAACATTCGCACACTGATAGGAAGGACTGAGGGACATGGGGCCAGTCCCATGGCACGGGGTTAAACTGGGGAACTTCTCGCCACAGCATGATGGGCAGGCCAAGAGACCACCTGGCTGGAAAAAATGTCATCAGATGTGTTCATGGCAGGAATAAAGGACCACTAGGCCCATCAAGGACTGGTAGGTTGAAAGATGGCCTCTGGCATCTCAAGTCATGAATTATTAGGAGCCAGGACAACACACCAGGATATCTCAGCTGCAGACCCTTCCCCAGGTCCCACTCTTGGCTCTGTCAGATGCTGCAGGCTGGCCTGAATGGACCTTTCCTCAGTCAGTGCCACCACAATGCCTCCATACTGCTGCCAGCCCAGTGGCAGCTTGTTTTAACCACAATGCCATTCACCGTGCCACCTATGCAGCAAGCTGCATGAGCCAGGCTCCACGTCAAGGTCTCTTGAGTTTGGAGATGCTGGGATGAAGGTTTCCTGTCCCAGCTGCATGTGCAACCCATACAAGCTGCTGTACAGCCTCTTAAATATGTGGTGCATGTGTGTTACCTAGACCTTTGCTTAAATAAGCTCCAAAAATGTTGTACTCCTAGAGAGTGCATTTCTCTCACTTGTCCCTAAACCAAGTGTAGCGCAGGTCTTGGTCACTGCACACCACTCAGCTGGCTGAAGGACACATCCTCCTTGGGGACCACTATCACCTGGCACCTCAGAAAACTTCTTGGAAACTTCCAGCATCTTTCTGATTCCCAGTTTTACAGCAACAGAAGAGACAAACAGTAGATGAAGCCTCAAGCTCCCACAATATAAAAATGGAACACATTTGAGGAACAGCATCCCTCAACTCCAGGTTGCACCTCCAAGAACTCGATGTGTCTTCCACACATCCCAAAGGTCTCAGACCAGCTTCAGGTAGAGGCAGATGCAGTCAGCTGCCCTGGCCACGGCTGATGTGACTTGTCCAGCATCAGGCCCCAGGTTCCTGGTGTGCAACCCCATCCCCACCACCACACTCACCTCCCCTAAATGAGGTTTGCGTCTCTTCTGACCCCCTCAGGCTCACAAGATAATGATCTTCCCATCATAAGGGCTGGGCTGGCCTGAAGAATGGCCTCCCACCCAAAATGCTTTTTTTGTGCCACAATGCAAAGATGAAAATTGTTTTGTTGTCGAGGAAAACATTTTGTTCTGCCAAAAACTCTGTGAAAACCTCGAGGTCAGAAAGTCTTGGAAATGTAAGTACAAGTGGTCATTTTCCTAAGATAAACAATCTAGCAAGTGTGTTGCAAAAAAATCTCAACAAGCTCCAAAGCACTGCATCTAAAGAAAAGCCACTTTAATTTTAAAATAAAAATTACACAAACTGTCTTCTTTCTCAAGCTCTGTTCTCCAAACAGGCCAACACATTTTGGCACCCACTCAGCAGATAAAACTCTTAACACAAACAGCTGTAACTCAGCCAAACTGTAAGCAAACAAAAAAGGGCCACTCCACAAGGAGATGGGAGGCAGTGCCACCAGCTCTACAGGCAAATCCTAATTTTCCAGCATCTTTATTTTGTGATACACATCCACACTGAATGTTTGAACAGCCTTTTTTTTTTTTTTTTGCATCCCTCCTTTTGTTAATGATACAATATGAGTAAATTTTCATTTAGAAATGACTAAGCTGCAAGGCCATTAAGTAACTATTTCTCACTTCCCACAGCTGTGATTCAGAGCTAAATCTGAGGTAATCATTAGTCACCACACTCACTAACAGTAAAGTAACATAATGACCTGAATTACATGCCATTTCTCTTAAAGGACTTTTAAAATACCAAAGCACATGAGCACTGTGATCAAAGTACAAGTTCAAGGCAGAGCATATCATTAGAGAAGTATTAACATGGGTCCTAAACACCCCTTATCTTTTATGGGCATGTACAGCTGCAAGTTTATCTAAAATACCCGATTTCAGATAGAAAAGGTCTTTCAATTTTTAAAGGCTAAAGACACCCTCCAGGATCAACATCAGCCCAGTAATAAATGCAAGTATGCTAGTACTTCTCCTGAAAACCCTCAGGAAAAACAAAATAATTGTGGACTAAATCTAACTTGCATCTGCAGTGCACATGTCTGGATAGCTTGGAGTCTTCAAAATAGTTCACTGTATTGCCTAAAATCCCTTGTAGGAGCTGCCCAAGGAGCATACAGATGGAAACATATGTGTGAGTTAAAGGTTTTAGCAGGCAACCTCTCTGAGACTTAACCGGTGCCACCCGAAGAACAGATGAGGCCAGATGCCATTGATGCAGGAGTCATTCAGCAGGAGAGGAAACACTGCGCTGATTCACGTGCTTTGACCATCTCTTTTCCAGCTGGGAGATTGATTTAGGTGCTGATCCTGGGGCTCAGCCATTGTCCCAGGTCACACCTGCAGCTCTGCTAACCCCACCAGCAAGCGGTGCTCAGCTGCACTCATCCAAACACCCCCAGTCCTTGTGAGATGGATAGAAATCCAAAAGAGCCTGAAGCCCCACTAGGAAGGCAAAAGACTGACTTCAGACCATGTCAGCAGGGATCATATCTGGTCCCAGGAATGTAATCGGTGAACACACATGCCCTGGTGGAAAAACCTGGCCACTTGTCCCTGTGAGCTCCTGAAAAACACAGCCTGCTGCTCCTGTGGCCATGGCACCATCAGGTACGTAAGACAAGCTTTCCCAAAACCAAAGATCCTGGCACACAGCTCCTGGAGCTGGACCACACTGACTATTTTGTTCCCCATCCCCTTGGTGACTCAACCTCCCCAAACCACAGAAAGAAAGAGCCGTTCATACTTAGGAGACTGCAACTTTTTCTGTCCTTTCCTTCATTAAATTCCCCAAAATGAAAAACCCTGCTTTCACACGACGGAGTGTGGTTCATAAACAAGCAACTGGTACACTGGCAGCCCCGCAAAATAGCGTAAGTTAATGAAACAGCAAGGCAAGGGAAACAGACTGGAAAGGTAACTTTTTAATAGCAAAGGACTTCAAAAGAGAGGAAGAAAAACAGTAAGAACTATTGGAAACAACGTAAGTTGATAAAGAGCATATTGAGACAGTTACTCTGATGAACTCTCCTTGATCTTCAAAGAAAAGAGAGAAAGAGATAAAGCAAAAAGTGACAGAAAATAATACAAGGAGTATCAGAAAACCTAAGCACGTGATGAGCAATTAGAAAACAATCACTGTTTACTATCACAGTGCAATGAGTAAGGGACTGTGTTTCAGAAAACACATCACACCTGTAAACCAATTAATCTGGTAAAACACTATAAACACACTCTTGACAAACACAACCAAGACCAAGTCATGTCAATTCACTAAAATCAGCATTTTGCTGCCTACTGCCTGTTCAAGTGTCACTGCAATGAGCAATCCAGAACTGTTTTGCACATCGACATCCTTAAAGATGTTTTAAGATGTTTCAGTCTTTTTCTTCATATTCAAGGCAATAGTAAAAAAAAAAAAAAAAAAAAAAAAAAAGCATGCAAGCAGATGAATCTAGGATTTTTTTTTATAAATTCCTTCTACTTTGTTTTACATTCGTTCACAATTAAAACAATAAGGCTGTACAAACATTACAGCATGGCTTCCGATATCGCACTTCATCTGAACTCTGCTCTGTGGCTGCCATTTTTTCAACATGAGAATAGTTTTTAAGCAAAGAAACAAAGAAACTAACCCTCTTCATATTTCCTCAGTGGTGTCATCTAATGTTGTGTTTTTTTCCTTCCTTTTTTTTTTTTAATTTAAAAATATGTATTTTTTTACATGTTAATTTACCTTTAAATAAAGACCTTGTGATCACACACATGCAAGCCCTGCACGAGCAAAACTGAACCTCAGGAATTTACAGCTTTAGGACCTACCCAAAGCTACTGAAAGAGCATCCTCAGAGAAACCGAGGGATGCCAAATGCCGCATCACTCTGCTTCCTGGAGACACTGTCAGGGAGCCAACAGATGACAAAGCTGCAACACTTGCCCTAGGAAGGCAGTTTCACTACCAGGGTCCATTCTCCACTAAGCTTCTGTGAGAACATCCAAGGAGAAACTCACCACAAACAGCCAGAAAGGAGGATGTCCGTCTTCCTCCAAGCTCTCCCACCTCCCAGTCAAGTAGGAGTGAGTTCAGCTGGGTCTCTCTCAAGCTAACCAAACATCTCAGTTTTGCGAGGTATTATGAGTGGCATCTTCCACACACCCACATTTTGTTACAGGAGCAAAAGCTTAGATGCAAGCCATGCAGCCGGTCACCCTGGCAAGGGGACAGTCCCTTAGGGACACTGCAAAGTCAACGGGCTTAGGCTGCCTCTCCAGAGCACACTGCACCGTCTATATCCTTTTGCTTGTTGTAAAAACTGCTCAGTGCAGAGAGGCAGCAAATGGAAGAAATACCAGCAGCACCACAGGTGTACAGAGAACAAGCTGCTCTTTCGATGGGACTGAAAGAACTACTCAGCCATGAATGCTTCCCTGTGCAACAGCCCTCATAATAAACAAGGGCAGTCCCACAGCTCCACGTTACTCACTGCAATTACTTTAAGGTGTACTTACTCCTGAGAGAAAGATTTCACCATACGGGCACACAGGAGGCTTATGTAAGGAGCATTAAGGTCATAATTCTCCCAAAAAGTCAGTTCTGAAAGTGGTCAGAAATAAATAATCTCTGCTGTCAATAAGGTCTTTGAAATGAAGGAGAATGCCAAGCACAGAGAGGACTTTACGTCTCTTGTAATGTCACAGCCAGAAACCAAGGGAGCATTTTCCATGCTAATCAGAAAAAAAAGATTCCCACATATAAATTTACAGGTCTTAATCTGAATTAGGGGGCCTTGCTGATTCTTAAGGGCACCACACACAGAGGTCAAAAATTTTAAGTTTCCTTCTTTGCACCTTACTGTAAGCTTACATTAATAAATAGACATTAGGTGAAAATATCCTCAAACTATCCTCAAACTCCAGACAGCACACAGGGTGAAGCTGGGTTTTAAATCCTGCGTTTATGAATACTCAGCATGCAAAATCAGAAGCACGGCGAAATAACAGCTCACCTTGTAACAGCTAGCACTACTGCACCTTTTGAAAGTGGGCAGCTAATCAGCGTCGCCTACAAAATCCATTTTTGACATATTCTCAGGCAGTGAATAATGCTGGAAACATCCATTCTCCTCCAGAAGTGCATCTGAAAAGTCTCACAAAACGTTGCCTGCAGAAGGAAGATTACTGCATCACCCACACCATAAAGAAGTGGAAGAAACTAAGATTTTTTTAGGAAAAATTATTCAGGTTGCTGGAGGAAGGAAAAAAAAGGGATTAAGGAAGGTGCAGAAGAAGGACCAGCTGCTGTACTGAAAAGGATATCAGAAGAGTGAATTAGTAGTTGCTTCTCATCTTCCTTTTCCAATTGGACCTGTCTTGGCTGTCTTGCTTACAAAAGATGTCATGAAAAATTCACCACCACACTCAAACTCCTCTGAGCTACAATAGTTAGGCGACTAGCTGCAGGTGCACGTAATGCTTTTGCCTAAAAAAAGAGCAGGCAAGATCTCTGATAAACCACAGATGCCTGCCCTTTTTTTAGGCAAAATCTCTGATAAACCACAGATGCCTCAACCTTCCTGCCCCATACCATGTAAATTTCACCAAGACTCAGTCCAAGATGCCTTGTGCACACGTGCAAATAACCGCACGCTAGCACAGCTCGTTCCCTCGCTCTCATATGGATAACAGGAGCCTTATTGAATGCAATGCCTTGTCCTGTGCCTCCAAGTGACTTCAAATGGCTGAAAGAAAGGGGCTGGCAAGTCCACATGGGAAGCAAGACCTGCAGCCCTGCTTTGCACAGCACCATGCTTCCCTGGCCACAGACCCCAATCACTAATGGGATAATAACGTGGTTTCATTATAATGACCAAAAACTCTTACAATTAGCGAGATCTTACTCTGCTGCATAGCTTGGCAGACAAGCACATGAAAATACGCTTACAACTGTCAACAGCTAGCATCTGTTTTGACAGCCAGGGTACAAAGATCAGCCACAATCTTGCTTATAAAGGTCATTTTTCCACCCAGGGTGGAGGCAGAGCAGAGGGATTATTCTGGAAGTTCAGCAATACCTCTCTCCTGTCACAAGAATGAAACAAATCCTCCAGTGCACAGCCCACACGTTGCACCTCCCCGAAACAACCCCTACAGCACAGGTTTTCAGGATGCCACAGAGGTGCGCTTCGTCAAACGCCACTTGGGTTGCGCACCCACCCAGACACGCTCTGAATGCGTTAAACCACCTGAAAACCTTGTAGCATGGCAGAAAGAGAGCAGCCATCAAAAACGCCCAAGGCTTGCGGCCGGGATGCTAGCAGCCAGGGCAGCCAGCCGGATTGGCACCTCACGTCCTGAAACGGCGGACGGCAAGCGACGCTGCCCGCGACAGAGATATGCGATTCCCATTTCTGACTGACAACTGCCCTGCCCATCCGAATTTTTAAACTTTTTTTTCTTCTTCTTCTCTTCCCATCACCCCCTCCCCCGCCCCATCCCCGGAGAACTGGCAGTGCCTAAAGCCAGCGACTGCCTCAGCGGCTTCGGAAGCACCGGAGCGGGACGGCGGCCCTGCCTCCTCGCCTGGCCTGGCCTGGCCTGCCCTCGCCGGTGCCCCGCAGCCGCCGCCTCCCTCGCCCGTCCTCCGAACCGGCGGTCAGCGGCCCTACCGTCTGCTTGCTGCTCGACATGGTGGCGGGCAAGCGGGCAGGCAAAGGCGGCCTCGCGGCAGAGCGTTATAAGGGCTCCCGCGACACGTAGCACGGCCCCGAGCCGGCCCCTCTCACCCTGAGCCCTCCTCCGTCTCCTCCTCCTCCCGCTGCAGCCACCGACGTGGCGGGGAGCGGAGGAGGAGCGGGCTCGGGCAGCGGCGGGCTCGGAAGGGCACCGCGGCGTTACCTCACGGCCGCCCGGTCCGCCCGCCTCCGAGCACGGGAGCGGCCCCACAGCCCTGCGACGGGCACCGGCGTGGCGAGATAAAGGACAAGCTGCTGGGAAAACACGCTGTGTTCAGAGCAAGCGATAACTTGGTGCTCTGTCTCATGTGGGCGAGTCACGGCGCTGCGGCACCTCCAGTCGCTCACGACAGAGGTGAGAGCCTGCACCGGCTCCTCACGCAGCATCCGAGGACTCGCGGCTGGCCTTTCATGCAGAGCTGAGACACAAGTCTACAATTCCCCAAGGCCTGGTTATTTAGAAACTCAGGTCGACCATTTGGTACTTGCCTTATTAGTTTTGGCTTGGCTACCCAATCCTGCATTCATACAAGGGTCCCCCACATAATCGGGCTTCTCTCTGGCTTGTCACAGAGGCACAGTCAGGACACGGGAGAAAAAAGGCCCATTTCACTGAGGTCGCTGCTGCCAAAACAAGCGTTTGGCTCAGCTGCGCCTCTTGGGTGAAATTCATCTTCCCTCACCACCAATCCCATGATGGAAATGATACCTCTGGCTCACACCCAGTGACAATGTGTGCATTCAGGGAGAGGCAGGCCCAAAGGGAAGGAACAGGGTGCCAAGTGACAAGTCTGTGGCCAAAATGTCACCTCTGAAGAGTAACAGCACTGCCAAAAAAGGAGCATCTCTGTGTCCAGGCCCCTGACCCTGGCCAGGTTGTTCTGCAAATGCCAGGAAGGTTGGAAAGAAACACGCAGGAGTCCACCAGCACAAAATAAATCAGAAAGCACTCCTGATAGTTTTTCAGGAAATACACAATAGACTTGTGGAACTTTCCACTGTTATAAAAGCCCAGATCTCAGGACTTTGCTGAACTGGAGGACAGAGAACATCCCAGTGGAGTAAACCACACAGCATCCTTAGGATGGCCCAAGAGGGAAGAAACACTCCCAGAGATTGTGTAATTTTGCCCATCATGGCTGGGCTTCTTTCACATGGCCTGAGAATGCACAGCTCCATCCAGCATAGCACTTGTCCTCTGACCACTCCCGTTCCCCAATCCCTACCAATCCACCAGGGCTGTGAGGACAGCCATGCAAACAGTCCTGTTTCACCCCCAGGAGGAGGTAACTCACGTCTAATCCTGTCCAGAAGAACAAGCACTCTCTCAAAGTCCAACATGTAAACACTACTTTGGGCATGGGAATTGTGGGCATCTCCTGGTACCTGTTTCTCATGCAACCACCAGCAGACATTCACATCCTTCACCATAAAAATACTCCTGGTTCATCTCTGCCCTTCTTTCCAGAAGAGTTTAAGATGCTGGTGCCGTAAAAGAAGCCCCTAGAGGGAAAAGGACAGTGGGCTTTTGCAAAGCTCCTGACATAAGTGGGAGAAGGATGCATACCAAAAAATGGGAAACCCCAAGGGAAGAATAAAAGGAAAGACAATGGAATTCCTCAAATGGAGAAGGAATGGGGCCCAGTGTGGAGCCCAGAGGAGCCCAGAGGAGCTCCACACTGGGAGAAGGAATGAGAAGGAGAAGGAAGGAGAAGGAATGGGGCCCAGAGGAGCAAGGATGACCTGCAGGTGAAGGAATGGGACTGGAAAGATGGAAGGAGGCAAGTAGCACCTGTTCAACCAACTCCTGAAGCCATGCAGCTAATACAGCGTGATCAAATGAACTAATCCACAGTGTAACTCAAGTTAAACCCACATTACGTGTTGGACCAACTTGACTAAATAATACCCAGCTCACATTTTAGCCTCTCTCATTTCATGCCTTTTCTCAGACTTTTTTTTTTTTTTTTTTTTTTTTTTTTTTAATTCTCCAGCTGCAGATTAAGCTCCTGCCATAAAAACAATACAGCATGGTTGGAAGAACAAACAAGAATGAACATGCTATCCATTGGAAAAGGATGTCCTGGTACAAGGGCACTGTTAAAGGAACCCTCCTGCAACCATTGCCCAGTCAGGAAACAGGCTCTGCCCCGTCCTGTGGAGGACATCTGGAGAAGGATGTGCTAAATGACAAAGCATGGGAGTGCACAGTGAATGGAAGGTGTTGGTAAGCTTTCTCTCAAGCATGGTGGCATCCAAACATTGACTAAAGCTGCTTGGTGTGTTTAGCTGGTGCTCAGAAGCAACTTTCTGCCATGCCCAAACCAGAGAACCCACAGCCAGCACCTCATCTTTTATTTACATGTGGATTCAAGTAAATCTGTTAACATGAGAGCTTCAGAAGTGATCAAATCAATGTTGACCTGGCAGGCAAGGCATGTAAAATCTTGGGGAAAACACAGGTGATTACAGATTAACCACAGTTGTCATTGCATTTGTGGCTCTGCTCTACAAGAACACAGCAGAACATGTTATTATCTCTGATGACTTAATTACACATCTTAATTTCCTATTATTTTTCAGTGATTTATTTTTCTTTTTAGTTGGATAAAAACATACAATATTCTTCTTCTAAACAGGATAAATTTTAAATTCACATCTTTACACACACACACTCCCCATGTTAACTTTCTTTTGTGCAGTGTCAGTAAAGAAAAACAGAAGTGCCTGACAGACCACCGCAAGTGGGGAAATACATCTAATGAAGAAAGAGGAACAATAAGAAGGGGTCTGTAAAAGAAAAGACAGAAAGAGAGACTTCTGTACTGACAGACCACTATAAAAACATTCTGGCCTGTTCAGGGCTGAGGCTGGCAGGGACCTCTGGGTCCATCTGGTCCAATCCCTGCTCAAGCTGGGACACCTTGAGCCACCTGTCTAGGACCACAACTTCTCCGGGCAACCTGTAACAGTCCTCAGTCACTCACACAGTACAAAAAACAAACAAACAAACAAAGTGTTTTCTGATGTTCAGATAAAACTTCATGTGTTCCAGTTTGTGCTCATTACCTCTTGACTGGGCACGACTGAAAAAGTGCCTGGCTCCATCCTCTCTGTGCCCTCCCTTCAGGTGTTTATAGACATTGGTGAGATTCCCCCAAGAATACCTCATGATCCAGATCATTAATGAAGATGTCTCCAGAGGTCCAGGACTGAACCCGGTACTGACCTCTGGGGTACACCACTAGCCATTGGCCTGCTGCTGAGCTTTGAGCCCCTGTTTACTACCCTCCACGCCCAGCCTGAAGTACAGCTAAATTTAGTACAGACATTTTGAAGGAAAAATAAGTTCTATCTCATTAAAAATGAACAACAGAAAGATAAGTGGAAAAGACAGAAAAGTCATGCTTCTACATAACAGAAAAAATAACACTAAGTACGTTTTATACCTCCATGTCTCCCCCAGTTATCTATCAGTGAGACAGGAAACAAGTCAATGTTATCTGCATTTGTTGCATCACTCTTCATTTCATACTTTATCAAAGATATCTCCTTTCTAGGAATTAAATTGACTGTTCATAACTTGCCTGAGAATTTAGCAAGTAAGTAATGTTTTGCATTAAAAAGATTGTTGTTTTTTTCTTCCTCCATTTCCCCAGCATAATGCAGAAAATGGTGTGAACTCCTTTAATATTAAACTTTAAATAATTAAATGTATATGGCTATTGTCTCAAGATTTAACTTGTGTGTGCTTTTCAAAGAAATAATAGATTATATAGAATCAGAAATTAAGCAGGAAAAAAAAATAGTTTCTTACCTCAAGAGACATTTGAATTAGTGACACCCAATTAATTTTCATTAAAGAACCTCTCAGTCTATTTAACGAGCTGTGAGAGCCCCAGCCTACCACAGTTGGTGAAAGAAGCATCATCACAGCAAGGCAGATGGGGTTAAAAATCTCTCCAGAAAGAAAAAAAGGGCTCTTGAAGTAGCCTCCCTGCTCGGTAAAAAACAGCTTTGTGAATGATTGGGCAACTTTGGGGCCCTATTATTTATGCTACAGCATTAAAGAGAATATTTTTATTTGTGGGTGTTCTTGTTCTGCGTACAGGATCTGAGACTTTTGTTTCTCTCCTTACTGGGAGGGACAGAAGCAAGTTATTCACTGGGTATCTGCCCTAGTGCACACAGAATGGGGATTATTCAGCACTCCCTTGGAAAGTTTATAATACCCTGACACTCTGATCTCAGAGAAGCAATAAATCTCTAGACAAAGAGCTCTCTGAAGAGCCCATTGTGCAACCTACTGTTCCACTAACAGGACCCACAGAGAGGAAAATCTATATATAACTCCACCAAACAAGCCCTGTGAGCAACTGCCTGTGAAGTGTTTGCTACAGATAGCTTCCTACTACTAATCAAAAATACCATACTAGCATAACCCAAGAAATTACCCAAAAGTGTCAATACTCACTAGAATGCCTGTGTGCCCACCACGACTGCTGGTTTCCTCAACACCCACCTCATCACGCCTAGCATAAGGGATTTAACAGCAAGTATTTTGTCACTCAGCCCTTGCCCACCTGCAGGGTCATAGCCTTCAGTCAAGTGTTGTGGAAGGAGAAGGGTGTTCCTTGTAAGTACACCCCCACATGGAAGATATAAGGGGAGGGTCACCACCCCTGATTTTGGATGACTATATAGCCTGACATCCTTGCACAACCTCCCTCACCTTGCTGATATCTAGCAGCAGAAGCTTTGCCCAAATTAACACTGCAGCCTCAGGAGAAGGAGTGCAAAGATCAGTCTCAGTGTTACTAGTGATGCCATTCCCTCAGCAGCTCCCACCTGCTCTGTGCTGTATGTTTGGGAAAGCAGAAGCCAAGGGTAGAGGAAGCAGGAATGATGGCCAGGCTCAATCTTGTGCGCCATGGAAACTGAGCTCTCCTGCGTACCAGGCTATATGAGCCCTATGAGCAATCCTCAAACTACTCCCACTACCACACTATGTTTTCTGTTTCATTTGCTTTCATAACACTAGGGAACCTGCAGACGAAGACTTCAACTTCAGTGGCTTGCTTCAACTTGAGCAGCTTGCTCAGTTTCACAGGCGATGAAGACAAAGTTGTATGCTCCATTTCCTGGCTTTTCCAGGTTTGGTCAGATGACAACCAGCCCTTGGCAGAGCAGTGTAAGAACAGCTTCAGCAACATGGTTTAGGGTTCACTGCTCATCTGCAGACAGTGAGGGAGAGGTTGCATGGAAGACAAACATAAGGACAACTCTCAGGAGGGAGCCCATAGGGGAAATCAGTGCAGAAACACCTAAGAACGGCAGACCCGGGTTCACCAGTTTTTGATCCAAGAACAAATACAGACAACAGAGCCCCAAGGGAGGCCATCATCCCAGCTAGTGGAGTGTCACTCAGCCACTGGGATTCTAACAAATTATGCTCATCAAGATTTTCAAAATTCAACTTTCCACAAATTAATGCTCGTAATACCTTTGGCATCAGTCCCATGATCTGTCATACCCACAAAGATACCAGCTCTGATACAGAACTGCCCCAACAAGCAGTTCCTGCTTACCTACCTCACCTTTCACGCATGATTTTTCATAAGCAATTTTTTAATCCTGTGTATAACTCAAGTCTGGATCTGCAGCCCTAAAATGTTGCTCATGAGACATCAAATCAGAAACTATGATACTGCAAAGCACAGCACAGTGTGTTGGTAGCTTGACCATCCATGCAGGCTGGCAGGGCACTGGCTGCTGGCATAAGCAATTAGGCCTTTTAATGAGAGCAGGAAATGTTTTTCCTCTCATTCTGTAATTCAAAAACAGGATCATCCCCAGCTTTGGGAGAGCTGCTTAAGAGGAACAAAAGATCCAGAAGTTATAACAAACCAGCCACAGAAACTTCCAGCCTTAGCAACACCCACTACTGTTGGGGACAGCTATGGATAGCCAGAAATCCTATGTTCAGAAGCAGTTTACTGAAGATTTCACAATGGGAATAAGGAGCCCAAGCCAGAAACAAGTTTTGCACCAGCATAGGACTTTGCATCTTTATAACACCACAAAACAGTCAAAAAAAAAAAAAAAGGAAAGCAACAAAATCAAAAAATCACAGCTTTTATTCTTTTATTTTGGAAGAAAGGAGAGAGTTGGAGGGGAAAAAAAGTTTATCATAGCAATCGATGTCCTCCTATTACCCAGGGAGGAGATGTATTAAACTTTAGCTTAAGCTGTCAAACATCTTTGCATCCTTCTGTACCACACCACCACATCACAGAACAAGGATGAAGAGAGCTTTTAACGTGGGACCATCTTTACACCTCTCTCCTCCTCTAATGAGAATTTCACAGCCACCTTGGTGCTCCATGCAGCTCCCTTTGACTGGCATGCACGCTGCTCCTTCTCCATCCACACACCTCTCATGGTGCTTCCAAACTCATGCTAAACCTGGATTTGTGACTTCCAGGACATTTTTTTAGTCGCTGCTTCTTGGTGACACAACTGCTAATGCTCCTCATCATGGTCTCATTTTCTTACATGCTCTCCAGTCTACAACTGACAGCTCCAAAGGTTTGCAGTTGGTCCAGCCACTGGGATGATATCCCCACACAGCAAACCAATGTGCAACAAATCCCATAATCATTAGGGAAAGGGTGAACATTCTGCAATTACATGTCAGCTTCTTCTGCCCTCCTTTTTTCAGCAGGTACAAACATTAGTCACATCCTTCCAGCACCACTCAGTGCCCAGATCTCTAAACCAATTCTGACCGGGCTCCTTGATTTTTCTCACTGGCTTCTTTATTCCTACTTCTCTTTTTTTCCTTTGCCTGTCTTCAAAATCCAACAACACTTAAGAGATTTCTCTACCAGCCCTGCAGAGGCTAGAGCAGCTCTCAGCTGCATTTTTTCAGGCTGACTGCATGCTCTCTTTGCATTTGTATGGCACGGCTACAACAGCAATGTGTGAAGCAATCAAGAAAGCAGTTCAGATGGAAGATTTCACTCCAAGGAGCTGGCAACTCAAAGCACATTGAAAACCCAAAGCACCATCTGGCAGGGTGTGTGTGTGGGCCCAAACCACAATCTGAACAGCTCTATATCCCAGTGTGGATGTCAGGCCACGTGTGCAGCATCACCTCATGAGATAGCATGCAGTTATCCAAGCAAAGGTGACTTGCACAGCAGGGGAGCCAGTGTTCATCACAGCCTGGGAGCCTGACACTCTAAAAAAGAAGGGTTGTTTGTCAGTAAAATGACATCAGGAATAGCCAGCAATTTCTGTCTAACCAAATTTCCACAGTTGGTTGGGGCAGTTTGTAGATCCAATCACGGAAGAATTCAGCTAAGGCAAATCTTTGACATTGCAGTTTGTTCTGCTTATAGGATTGCACTGTTTTCCTTGCACTCACCTTGAATAATGATTTAGTAACAATCGACTTTACAAAGCAAATTGACTTATTGAAGCAAAAGGTAAGGGTCTTTATCATTTTTGTGATATGTCATATTGCAGTAAAGATATTTATTTATTGTGTGTAATTTTCTGCTATAGATCCATCGCCTTTGCCCTGTGTGATTTCTTGTCCCTATCACAGACTTTGCCCGTATCCCTGCGTTGTTTCCTTTCCAATACTGGAATAAAGATCTCAATTCCTGAAATGACACCAAAGGCTCATTTTCACAGACTCCATTTCCATACACTGCTGTAATCTGGACACCCAGGTGAGGAGATTTAAAGCCACAGTTGTCGTCTTCCAAAAGCAGGTTAGCACAAAGAGAGGCATAAGATAACCAGCCTGATATCTTCATGGATAAAACTGTCAATAACACAGTCACGATAGAAGGAGAGTCAGACAGAGATTAAGGCCAAGCCAAGGAAGCACAACCTTTGTAGGGCCAGGTGGTGTTACAGATGGACAAGCACGGGTAAGTAGCAAAGTCAACTCCTATCACAGCATTTTGAGGTCTAAGTTCACCCCAATCCTCTTGCAGAGGAAGCAGCATTGCAAGATAGCAGCTCTGACCCGTCACTCCTCTCCTCCAAACTCCACTTACGAAGCTCTACAGCTCCAAACACTTTTTCAAACAGCCCAAGATAAATACACAGTGAACAGCCCCATGGTCTTCGCTGGCTTCATTGTTCACCCATTTTCGTTCATCTTCACTCTTGTGTGGGGACAGATGGTTTAGGATTTGCAATGCATCACTGGATTTTAACTTTTAGTTGTGCCTTTTCTCCATTACATTTTCTAGTGTAGTTTGCCACATGGGTTACCAGGCAGGTTCTCTAGGCAAGACAGACATACATTACCAGCAGCTAAGATAAATGACCATGCCTACAGAAAAACATCTTAAGGAAAACTTTTAATTTATTCTTTTGTGAGACTTCAGGTTTGGTAAACTTGATCTCAAGCTTGTAATTTTTAGAGTTATTTAGAGAAGCCTTTTTTACCACTCTCCTAGAAAAGCCATTGTTAATTAAAGGAGATAAGCTTTGTTAAAGATTATTAGGTTGTCATTATTTACTAGCTGTGAAATATTTTGGGAGCTTTATCCAAACATTTCATTATTTATTTATTTTCTATATAAGCAGTGTTTTTGAAAATCCATATTGCTTAAAAGGAAATACTAGAAAAGAATGTCTCTTTATTTCTTAGCTGTTTCTTTCCATTTCAAGTCACTAAGAAAACACCTAAGTCCACACTGCCAACTGTGCTCCAGGAATCTCTTGGCAAAGAAACAGCAGGTGATATTTCATCCTATGAACCTCAAACATAAATTGAATTATTGGAACAAAGGGAAAATGGGCATACAACAATGAGAACAAGCACATCTTCAGCAACCCAGCAGAGATGACCAAATAACCATGTTGTTCCTGGCAGCCTTCCCCTGGTAGAAAAGGCAACACTGAATGCTTTGTTTTGTAGTGGCTGGGTTCAACAGAACTGATATTATACCAGGAAATTTCATAATAGGCTGCAGCTATGTCCTGAGCACACCGTTGCCCATTAGCTCACCAGAGCAGTTCAGTGGTTCACATCACCTCAATTCCCTAAAAAGTGTACTGGGTTGGTGGAAGGCTACTGTATTTTTCTTGTCCAAGATGGCACTAGATTGAGCAAATACCTCTTCAAGGTGTGCTCCAGTGATGCGCTCTCCTGCGCTCACAGTCTACCTTTAGAAAGGCATAAAAGATAGCAAGGCACTAAGCAAAAATGATGAGGCATGTTCTGCTTGCTGAAGAAAGACCAAGAGACAAGGCTTCAGCAAAGCACCTTGTCTGGCAGTCACACTGCTGAAACAGCCACTCGTTCCCTATTGTCAGTATAAAGTAGGGAGATGGAGAAAGAAGAGTGCTTTGTGTATTTGTTTGCTCTGCTTTGTTGTGATAACATGACCTCTGCTGCATCCTGAATCTTTCCACCTGGATTTCAGCAGGCTCCTGCGCAGACATTGGTTCAAGCCTCAACCCTTCTCCATCTGAGGCAAAGGGAAGCAATGCAGACCAGTGGACACTTCCATTCTCCCCCTGCACAAAGGTAGTTCAGCTTTCATGAAACACCTACAACCCAAGTAGCTACTCTACCACTATGCTTCCCAGCCCTGAAGGAAAACTTTCTCCCCCCAGCCAATGACCTTCTCTCCCAAGTCCAACATCCTGCACAGCCACTGGACTGCTACAGTAAGTTAGCTGACATATTTCTGTACTCTCTCAGAGCTACTCTCTTACATCACTGTCACAGAAAAAACAAGTTGGGCTTCTCAAAATGGGTTAACAGCCCTTAACTTTCAGCAGGATCAAACAGCAGTTGATATTCATGCTGCAGTAAACCAAGTGGCCCCAGTAACTGAAATATAGTTAAAAACAAGGATGAAGTTCTCTATTGTCATACAGGACGGAAAAAAATTCTCATTTACCATGAAAGCTGCTGCCTCCTGTCTAGTTTCCTGATCTACAGGCTACTCAAGAGAGCTTACAAAGTAGGTCACATGAACTTCTGCAGTTAGCTTCATCTTGCCTCATTCAGCTGGACGCCTGCAGTTCAAAGAACCACGTCCCAGTCTGGGTTTTATTTTTACCTCAAGTCCCATGACGAAATCTGTTTGAATGAGCAGCTGCAACACCTTTGGGAAAAAAAAAAAAAAAAAGCAAGCAAACAAAAACAACAAAAACAGAAAAACAAAGAACCACAACCTAACACAGGGAAAAGGGACTTAGATTTACCACCTCTTCCCTGACTGACCAGGGACACAGGGCACATGGGCTCAGGACAGTCATGTTACACTGGAAGTTCATTACCGATTTTCCATTCATTACCAATTTTCATTATTATTAGGATTTTTAACATTCACTACCAATTTTCCATGGAGACGTTTCGCAAGCACAAAGCACACACACTAGCCAGAGACGGGGAAAGGGAAAAGTAGAGATCTGCTGCAGGGTGACACATGAGCAACCACCTCACCTAACCTCAGCCCCAGAAGAATGGCATAGGAGAAAGGGGACACCTGCTGATATTAGCTCTTTGGGAGCTGGATAATCCCCAGAGAACTTCCAGTCTGGGGGATCCACGTCACAGCCTGCTCTGGCTTCAGAGGAAAGACTTGCCACTCTGCACCATACCAAGAGCTCCAAGGGCTGGAGAAGAGCCCTGTAATTCTGAGTTATGTGAAAAGAAATCTGAACCCCAAAGGCATTCCTGTGAAGCCAAACCTCATGAGGGGGCTTTGCTTATGTTTCATGCTTTAGAGGGCTGGAGGCACATGGCCCCAGGCACTGGGTTTTATACAGCAGCACTGGATCATCAAAGCAGTGGCTGTGCAGGCAAATAGAGATGTTTCCAGGCACACAGAATATAGGTAGTAATGCTCTGCATTATTAACAAACCTGTTATACGCAAACCCATGCACAAGAAGTGATCTGTGACACCTGTCGAGAGTGTTCTCCAGCACCAGATGGGAACCAATGCACAAAACACAGTGCTACAGAAAACAGCCCTCAACCACACCAGTAAACATAAAAACCTCAATTGCATAATGATTAACCTTCCCAAGAGGGAAACGAATGGAAGTCACATTGAGTTGCTTGCAAGACTTCATCTGGAAAACACAGTACAATTGTGATCACTCATGTTCTGAACAGCTGAGGTGAAACGACACAGAAGAAATAAGTCAGGTGAGGAGAGTAAGGAGGAGAAATTAAGAGAGATCAATTTACCAGATCTGGCAAAGCAAAGACTGGAATGAGATGCAGGCACCATCTCTAAAGATACCAGGCAGGTATGTGAGTATATGTTGGAAGAAAGAATTAGGACACAAAAGCCACATATATAGTTAGGCTGGAAATCAACAGACAAGGATTTACAAATCTGTCTTTTGGCAGTTATACCAGGAAGCAACAGCTTAGGTATTTTTTTAAAATCATAGGTGGATAGGGTTGTGAAAGACATTATGTAAAAGTGGTAGCTGTGGAAGACACATGTCAACCTATGATATTTCCTCCTCTGCACTGTCAGGAGAATTGTGGGGTGTCCCCGAGAACAACACACTGTCCCCCTGACCTTAGCCACTACACATTTCCTTATGTTGAGCAGCAATGCTTCACATGCATTAAAAAAAACCGCACCTAATTAAAAGCAGTACAATAAAAGAGCACAGTTGACTGGTTGGAGAGGATTAAGAACCAGTCATTTATCTGTGCTTCGGCCAAAGGTATCTAGCATTAGAGGAGACAGGGATTACAGATATGGCTGCTGGACTTTAAATTGCCAGAAAAATATCAGAACAATCGATTAAACTCTTGGTAGGCATGATGGAGCCAACACTCAGATGAGTAACAGCTTGCAGCTACTGCCCAACACAAATCACAGTGCAAACAAACTGGTTTTGTTCTATGGCAGAGATGAAACCTGTGGATGCAATATGACAAAGGCTAGAAAAGCCTTGTGATGCTCTCAGAAAACATGGTGAGAGATGCCTACACCAAGGCAAGGAAACCATAGATACAGAACTTGTTGGAAAAGCAGACTTAGAGGGTAGTTCACTCTCTGACTGGAAAAAGGTATCCAACAGAGCCCTTACCAGGGTCAGATCTGAGTCTAGTACTGCTCAATCCCTTCCTCAGACAGATGGGAAGCGTTTGCTGCATTGGCAGCTGGCATCACTTAACAGATGTGCTGGGGAGTCGATGAGAGTAACAAATGCCCTGAAAAAACTGTCTACAAGGCGGAGGATGCAATTCAAGAGGGCAGGGGGATGGAGAAGAGGATCTCTTAAAATGCCTTTCTACCTTAATTTCCTGTTATGCTGTGCTTTGAAGCCATGCAACTGATTCTTTCAGAATATTCTCTCTGCCATTCACCTCTAATAAATTTACTCTAATAAACCAGTTATTCATGAAAAAATATCATGACTTAAAATACAGGTTAATGAAACTTCACAAATGTTAAATATGAAACTTTCCCATTTTTACAGGTATTTTTACATAGCCAAAGAGTAAGCAGTAAATTACCTCCAATAGCAAGAAGGAATACGTTATACAGAGGATATTGTTTTCTTTGAGAAACAACCATAGAACATTGGTTGACAATACTTTTAAACACTGTTAGGACTAAACCAGTAGGAAATACGTCTGACACTTTCAAAGATGGAAAAAAAATCAGTTCAGCTCTTTCTGTTGATTAAAGCCAAGCACAGTTATTCCCTAGGTTAATGTCATTAAACCCATTAAAACCTGGGCTGTTCCTTGCCATTTGGGCTTGATTGCTAGTAAATGGCCATCACACAGAGGGACACACTCTTCCCAAAAGGCACTGAAGATAACAGTCCTCAGCTGTCCTACCCCAGTATCAGGGGGAATACAACGGCTTTTCCCTCTTCATGCATGGATGTGACTGCCATGATCTGCTCAGACCCCCAGCATCATGCCAATTTCTCAACTGAGTCAGGAAGAATTTGCTTTCCTTCCATCAGGTTACTTTGAGAGAAGCTTGTCGTTTTTGTTTAAAGCTATAGACTGAGAAAAAGTCAACAGGCATGTGGGTCCAGCCAGTATGGACTACTGGCTTTTCAAAGGTTTTCAACAAACTCCTTACCAAAGTCTGCTAGGGAAACGGAGTATCTATATGTTAGCATGGAAGGTCCTGGTGAGGCTGAATGATGAGTTAAGAGGGAGCAAGCAGAGGGCTAAAGCAGTTGGTTTGTGAAATGTAGTCCTGCAGGATCTAATCTGCAGGGTTTCATGGTTGGACCTGATGATCTTGGATGTCTTTTTCAACCTAAGTGATCCTATTCTGGGAATTACGGGTCAGTTAGTCTTACCTCTGTGCCTGGCAAGATCATGGAACAGATTATCCTGGAAACTCTGTTAAGGCACATGGAAAATAAGGAGGTGACTGGTGACAGCTAGCATGGCTTCACTACAGGCAAACAATGCTCAACAAATCTGGTGGCTTTCTATAGTGGGGTTACAGCATTGTCCTGTGCTCCGCTCTCATGAGACCCCACCTCCTGGGGCCCTGCACCGAGCCCTGGGGCCCCGAAGAAGGACATCGAAATACTAGAACAAGTGCAGAGGAGGACCACAAAAATAATCAAGTAGCTGGAGCACCTTTCCTACCAAGACAGGCTGAAAGAACTGTGGGTTGTTCAGCGTGGAGAAGGTGGGGCTGGGGGCAGCCTGGGCTGGTGGTAAGTGTCCCTGCCTATGGCAGGGAAACTGGGAATTGGAAGGGGATGGGCTTTAAGGCCCTTCCAGCCCAAACCATCGTATGATACCTGCTGGGCCTTCTGGGTCCATAAACAACTTAGGAAAGGGACAATGTGACAAAACTTATTTACAATTCAGTCAATCCAAAAGAGAAGAAACTGCAAAAGCACCTTAAAAGACATAGCAAGGAAGTATTGAAACTTAGAATGAGCCTTGATTTGATCCTGGGAACAGAAGACTGAAGCATGGCAAGTGGTGGAAACCACCATGAAACACCCTGAGCTGATTGTCACAAGCCAGGAGTGACGTGGAAGTAACAGGCAAGATCTCCACACACTGTGACCCACTGCTGAAAAGAAACAAAGTGCTTTTGGCAGGGGGAAGCCTAGAAAGCTAACAGGTATCATTAGTTTGCTCCTCTTGAAGTCCATGGTGCACCCTCACCTTGAATGCTGACAGCAAGTCTGGTACAGTAAGCATATAGGTACTGTATGCTTAGGTACAGGATAAAAAGAAGCCAGAAGTACAAATAGCAATGAAAATGATGAGAAGAACAGAATGATTTCAGCACAAGGACCAACTAAGCATGATGGGCCTCTACACTGTAAAAGCAGAAGTCTGAAGTAGGGTATAGTAACCTGTAGTCCATGGGTGGAATATGAAGAGATCAAGAGTTTTAACTTCTTTCCCAATACAGATGCTCCGAGGACTCTGACAAACTGCTGGTATTCAGGACAACGCAATACTGAAACAAGAACTGTATCACACAGAACAATTTAACAACTGCAAGAATACATGCCAAGCATTAATGCTTGCATGATTTCTGACATACTCAATTAATGTCATTAACTTTGTTAATTGAGCATGTCTTCTGAGCTGTTACCTTTTTAAATCAAGGCTGCTGCAGACTGAATTTCCAGTCTAGCAAGTGCCAGGTTCACATGCAACGATAGCAGCTGGTCCTTCACAAAGCCATAGCACCCAACACATCCCATTGCAAGGCCATCTAAGACTTTGGGTTCAGAAAGTGACAGGAGAACCTTGTAGAAGAAAAATTAATTAACAGCTATACAAAAAGCTAATGCAAAAAATCCTAGCCCTTCAACAATCCCTTCAAGACCAATTACTTGATTTTATTAAACAGCCACAGAGTAAGAGCTGTGCACAAACTGTTCAGCAGTACCTCAGAAAAATAACACTTGCTTCAAACCCTTTCTAAAAAGAACTTTGTTAAGAAAAAATCCCCCACTGTAAAGACCACATGCCATCAGCTCAAACCTCCTTTTTTCCTCTGTCTCCCAGTAAAAATCTCCTTACTGAACTAACTTGAAAAAAAAACATAAACCCAAGATAATCTCTGTACAAATCTTCCTTTTCCAGTTACGGAAGCAAACAAGGCGGGGGGGGGAGGCGGAAAGCCATATGCCTTTACAAACATCCGCTGCTATCAGATCTGGAAGCAGAACTCCGCTCTGACCTGGCAGGTATTCCAGACAATGAAAACGCCTCTTCAAAAATGATCAGAATATACACAATTAAGAAATCAAGTTTTCTACTTACTAGACCACAAAGTCAAGCAGAACACGTGCTATCGGTGCATTGGGGGATCACATCTCCCTTTTTTTCTTGCTGCAGTACAAAGGGGTTCCAGTTCCCATTCGTCAAAGGAACATAAAAACCAGACAGGACTTTTGCAGTGAAACCCACTTCTACAACACACAAGAAAAGCATGGCCTCAGGAGCACATGGTGACACAGATGATGAACGCTTGGCTGGCCTCAATATGACAAATTCACAGAAGGAAGAAGGGTGGGAGAAAAAAAAATCTCCCTAAAATCAAGAAGTTACGAGCTCTCAGTGGACAATTACTGTCACCATACGTTGATAGGCTTTACCAGTACACACTGCTTGCATTTGTACATAGTTCTTTTTTTTGTCCATAACTGAGTACCCTTTGCTGACGCAAGAAGAAAAGAGAGACCTTCACTCCAGTCCACTAAGGTCAGGCTGATCCCATTTCAAGACTCTGTAACTTCAAGCCCAAGAAAGCAAGTATTCAACAACTGGAAGAAAAACTATTATTTCTGTCATACCATCAACTACAAACTAGCAGTAGATTATACTATCTCCTTGAAAAGTTAGGAAATTAACAAAATGAATGTTAAAAAATAAATCTTTTTTTCTTTCTTTAAAAAAAAAAAGACAGTATGTGTAAAGGGGGTGTTTCTCTTTTTCTTTTCCAAAAAGCAAGTCAGACATGGTTAGAGTTACTTTATACCTGTTCCTATGACTATTACAGGTATTTTAAACAAAACAGCATCAATCGTTTTCTATTTCAGACTTCTGTACAAACTAATACTTTTGAGAAATAAAGAAAGAGTCCTTGGTCAAAGATTATGTCAGTCCAGTCACAGCACGTTTATGAAAGTGTTGCATCCTCAGTACATGACCACTGCAGGCAAAGCTTCATTTTTATGTACAGCTAATCAGAAAATTAACAAATTAAGTAACTAATTGATACTCATCAATTGATATTTAATTGATAATTGATAAGGATCTGTTACTAAATACCTACAAGAAAGGACAGGTTAGAAAGTACCACATGATGTATGTTTGCAGTTCTTCTTTATCAAATCAACAGCCTCGATTTCTTACTGAGTGGGTCATCATGTCTAGAAAAATAATACTGCAGCAGATTCTGGACAGCACATAAATGTGTG
This sequence comes from Heteronetta atricapilla, assembly GCA_011075105.1. NCBI lineage: Eukaryota > Metazoa > Chordata > Aves > Anseriformes > Anatidae > Heteronetta > Heteronetta atricapilla. The sequence goes on from CM021736.1 coordinate 515,018, forward strand.
TAATGTTCACTGCACTTCAAAACACAAGACATTTCTACACATTTTGCACAGTACAGTAGTATCTGTGAAAAGCTTGTCAGGAAGCTTTTTTTTTTTTTTTTTTTAAATCAGGGCTCCAGGAAATGAGAGTTAGTTTTCACTCACCTCAAAATTAGGAAGTAAAAAGCTAATTAAGATATTTTAATAGTAATCTCTCAGCAATGTGAAGATTCAAAATAACCAGAGACACCACTGCAAGTAATAGCAACTTACCAAATGTATTTGAAGCAGAACACAGCCAGGATGACAGATCGCGTTATTATTATTGCTGATAAAACAGATGAAGAAAGTGTGCATTTTTATTTCACAGCACTAAAAATCCAAAACATATTCTCAAAATGCATCCAGTTAGTCCCACATTATCACAAATTCATGTCGCGTACAGCGATTAGGCAGCTCCATGCTTACCAGAATTATAGTAACAGTACTTAAAAAGAAGGAAAAATGAGTTTGCCAGAAACATTAGTAAAGCTTTAGACATATAGCAAAATTAAATATATTTCAAATGCATTCAATGCCAGTGTGCAAGAACACTGTCACTATTTTTCATAAATGAAAGGTTCCAGTTTGAGTAAAGTTACAAATGGAGTCTTCACTGGAAGATTGAGGTGAGGTGTTCTGTCAGAGATGTGTGAGGGAAGAGAAAGCATCATTTTCCATGCAGGGCTTTTTCAGGATGTGGTAACTTGCAGTGCCATTAGATGTGGTAGCCACTTCACACTCTGCTTACTGAGCTAGTGCCAACTTTAGGGAAATACTTTGATCTGTTTTAGTTTTCCTTTTTAGACATACACATGTATTTTGGGTTATTTTGCTGTGTGTGTGTTTTGCCTTTTTTTTTTTTTAAATAACAGGGTTATCCTGAAGTCACATCCCTAGCAGTGAGAATTAGTCACATGGATAAGAGTCTAGCACATATACACAGGTCCAAACACTCCTGTTCCTAGAGTTGCACCAAGTTTTCACATTCAGCCTCTAGTTATGCCAGCTGAGTGAGTCAGTGCAGCCTTTAAATACAGACCCGTACAAACCAAATGGCACATGTTTCTCTTCGGTTAATTGGTGATAGCCACTGAAGATACATCCATTATGCAAGAGATACAGTGGAACAGCCTCTGAAGAGTCATCTGTGACCCTTGCCCAGTATTTATTTATCATACTATCAACTTTAATGCAGAAGCAAATTATATTTTACTACAAAAAGGATTATTTGGTTCTTCCACCTTGTCTGGGACGTGATCAAAAAAAAAAAGGAGGGTAATGTATTCTTCCTCTGCAAAGAAGGCAGCCTTATCTTTTAACAAATAGGATGAGTAAAATCAATCCAACACAAAACAGACAAATGTAAATATTCCATTCATCTCCAGCAGTCAGGCTTTCATCCCTTCTGTTCTTATCATGACTCATCACAGAATAGGATGACTCATCCACAAAAAATTGTTCAAAGGTGAATTTTCTATCTTACATCTGCTATTTACCAAACTTTACTGCCTTTAAACAAGGTTTATTCTTCGTAGCTTGCCTCAAACATTGTCCTGCAATAAAGTTCAAAATTACTGTGGCAGATGCCTCTTACGATCAATTGACTCAGTCTCAAAGCAGGATCATGTTAAAAAGGAGACACATAAAGCTGATATAAAACAGCAGTAAAACTTGTATGCTGCTGCCGACAATTATCCTGACCTATATTCCTACATGTGTTTAAGTACTGATTTCTTCCCTAGCCATTCACCTATTTCAGAAACAGATCCACAGAGCTAAAATACACAAGTATTTTACAAGAATATTTATGCTAAAATATTCACCATTTTTTATGAATATCTTCAGTGAACAGAACCATGGTCTCCACAGAAGTCAGTGCATTAACGAAACAGATTTCTGTGTCACACTGTAAGGAGAGCCCCTAACTTAACTTACGACAGCAAAAACAAATGAAAAAAGTCAGCACAATCATTTCACTGGTAAAATGATACTCTAAAAAACAGGTTTTCAATTGTTCCTTAACTTACAGATATGTAAACTCAGATTTGTTTTTTTTTGTTTAATACGGTTACATAAAAACAAGTGACAGAAGCCTAAATCCTCCAGAACAGAAAAAAAACCACTGCAGACTTAGTTTAATTTCTAAATTGTGAACCACTGCAGGTTTTTCTCTCTCAGTCTTTTTTTTTTCAGTAGTTAAGTTCTCAGTTCTGCAGGTGAAGCTACCCTGCAGTAAATGAGGGTATAAATGTTTATATTGCATACAATACCCTGCTGTAACTGCTTATGCCACCCCTTCATCCCCCTCCCCAGTGAACACAGCAAACTACCCCTCACTTTATGGGCTGAGCTCTGGAGCACTCATTATAGGGTGCAAGTGCTCATTTCAGGAGTTGCCAGCACCATAAAACCACACCCTCATTTGTTTTGGGACAGCTTGTTCACCCAGCTGTTCCCTTAGGGACAATGAAGGGATTTTAACTTGACTTGCTTTTTTTATTTCAGGCATTTCTGGACAATTATCTTAATTATTCCTTTTTCTGCTATACTGTAGTACTCTAAAATACTCTCAGTTTTTCAGCAGCAAGTAAACCTGCTTTAAGTGCAGACACTCTAAGATCACTGGTACCTTTACGCAATTCACTTCTTTAAAACCAGCTTTATTTCAAGAACAAGCTGGCATATCAAATATAGAAGGCCTATGTAAGTGATACCAGGTTCAGTGCTTTAATGCTAGCAGCAGTCAAGTCTCAGACAGATAGCTTTCAAAGTCAGAAGCTTGCCCAGATTTGGAGTTAGCAATAATCCTGTTTCAAGCAGGATGGACTGGAGACCTCCAGAGGTCCCTTCCAACCAGAGGTTCTAAGAAAACTGCCAGCACTTGAGGAGGACCAAGATGTTCACACACCTAACAGAGCCTACCCTGAATGCCCCAGCCCAAACATTTAACAAAAGGAATTGGTGGTGTCAAGTAAAAGGAAACACCAGACAGCTGAGAGAACAACTGCTGCCTATCCCGGAGCACTTCAAAGGAAAAGTGGCTATTTCCCACTCACTCTCTCTCTTCCCCATCTCCTTCTTGTTGAGAACTTACTTACCCTGCTGGCTAACTTGCTATCCTGGATGGGTCGATGAGGACTCTAAGAACTGTAAATTGTAGGCCCTTTTCAGGCAGGTAATGCACACAGGAACACAGCAAGTCCTCCTGCTTTCAGTCCCCAAGTGAGATGTTCACATGGTGCTGTCCAGGGAGAAGTTGGTCAGCTGTGGAGAAGGAGTTTGTACCTTCTCCCTCCTAGAGGCTCAGGAAAAGGAACAAAAAAGCTCACAGATTTGGATTATTTCATGCCTGACATAGAAAAACAATAGCTAACAAACAAGACAATGCAAAGCAATACTGAATCAGTTTAAGCACCTTCAGCTCTGACAAAATAAAAAATTGTCCCAGCTCTTAAATCTATCTCCAGCACATTCATAAGAGGAATGACCTAGGAAATTACTTATTCGTACACATAAACATACAGGTACGCTTCATCTTGCATCACGCTTGTTACAAATACTCAGTGATATTCCCGTTACAGAACTTGCTTTTGTACTTTTGCTTATGTAATAAACAAACAGTGCATTCAGCTGACCAAGACAACCCAGGGAAGTAACGGCTATCAAATCTGCAAGTTTAGAAAGTCCACACAGCAGCAGCAAATCATAAAAAGTGCTTGTTCACAACCTCTGTGGAAGAGAACTGAGAGCGATTTCCAAAACATCCACTCCATTTCATTCCCTCAAAGTTCATCAATGGCAGTAATATTAACCTTTGGCAACTCACACACTTCTTTGAAGTGACAGTTTTGAAGGATGTCCTTGTAATAGTCCTTGAAGTCTGCGTAAGTAGAGATGGTTTCATTTGAGTGATGAAACGGCATCAGCTTTTCATTCAACAACATCTGCACTTGATACTCCTCTTTAGAGGTTTTCACTTGATCACAGTGGTAAAGCACAAATACCAGGTTGGCTGCATAAGGCACAATCCGGCCAGTGCGAAATTTCCGATGCGCTTGCCTGATGTAATTGTTTGCCCTGAGAGGCTCGTCATCTTTGAAGAAACCCATAAGAGCAAGCAGTGGCTGAAGTGTCTCAGCATGCCCAACTTGTACAATCAAAGGTGAAGAAATGGGTTTTGAACTAATAAAAGAAAAAACAAAAAGAGCAAAGGATCAGCAAGAGCCTGTGCTTCAAAACAAATATACCAACACCACAGCTGTCAGCAGCAAAGGCTTAAAGAAGCACACTTTGAACTTGTTTCACTCCAACGCATGATAAGAACCTGTTCAAGAATCTCAGTACACTACAGGCTTTTTTTTTTTTTTTAAATAAAAGTACCTGAGCTCTCTAACCTATGTTTTGACCCACATTAAACTATTGGAACTTACACAGAAGGTAGGCATTTGCAATAAACATAATTAGGCTATAGTTAGAGCGTAATACAAATACAGGAAACAAAAGCAAAAGCCAGATTAATGGTATGCACCCATACACTCAAGATATTGCTCGGAGTTTCTGTGTAAAACCAGTTACTTGTGCTCTTCTCAATATATGGAAAGATCCTTTGAACACAGTACAGCTGATATACTGGTTTGAGATGAAATACGTTTTTCAATAGCACTGCCTCTTCCCATCAGGGATTTTAGAGAAGGGCAGTGAATCTGGAAGGCTTTATTAACACGTAAAACAAACCTAGCCCTTCATCTGATGTGACCAGAGTGTCTGTCTGCTGTCAGCACACAGGAAGGCCTGAGGACACCCCGTTACTCAAAATTTCCTTAGCACAGATCCATTGTGAACACATAGAATCATAGAATATCCTGAGTTGGAAGGGACCCTTAAGGATCATCAAGTCCAACTCTTGACACCGCACAGGTCCATCCAAAAGTTCAGACCATGTGACTAAGTGCACAGTCCAATCTCTTCTTAAATTCAGTCAGGCTCGGTGCAGTGACCACTTCCCTGGGGAGCCTGTTCCAGTGTGCAACCACCCTCTCTGTGAAGAATCTCCTCCTGATGTCAAGCCTAAATTTCCCCTTAACCCCGTTCCCGCGGGTCCTGTCACTGGTGTTAATGGAGAAAAGGTCTCCTGCCTCTCGACACCCCCTTACGAGGAAGTTGTAGACTGTGATGAGGTCTCCTCTCAGCCTCCTCTTCTCCAGGCTGATGTAACCATTCTCCTAACACAGGCTGCTTGGAAAAACTGTCTGAGATTTTACTTTATTTTAAACAAATAAGCACAACAGGTTTAAAAGATTTGCTTTAATACAAGCCCGTGACTAAAATCTAACATATTTTCCTAGGATGCTGAGATGCTGAGGTGCATTTAATAGGAATAATTGGTCAGAAGGTTGGTTTTTTTTTTTTTTTTTTTTTTTTTTGTTATTCCCTGGCAAACAAGATGCAAAAAGTAACCAAATAACAAAACATAATGAACTATGAAGAGAGCTCATCCACAAAGACAAATGATTTATTATTGAAACACAGTATTTTTATTTAACCATTCTAAATACTTAAAGTGATTAAGATTTTTTTTAAGTCTTTTTAATAAGCTTCTTCCTAAATTAATCCCAGGTGTGGTGAAGAGAAGCCCATGGGTTATCACCATTTCAGACCTGGGAAGTTTCAAGGGTTTTAGCATTAATTTTGCTAGATTTGAGGAGTAAAAGCTTTTCCAATTGCTGTCATAAAGGATAAATGACAATTCAGTTTCAAGCTGAAAATTACACCTAAGCACAAACTTATCCACAGATTAATTACAGTAAACCCCCTCTGACGTAACCACAACCTGCTGATTGCATGCACGGCAAACAAATTAGTGCCTAAACACGCAAGCTGCTTTCCTCCCTGGAGCACCAACACTGGCACAGAACTTGAAAGAGTTTTTCTTGCCTGTCTCAATGACCACCAATGCATATCATGCTAAAAGAAGAATCATGCTTTAACAACATACTGCCAATTGTTTTTCCCTGTAATACAGTTCAACTCTTTGGAAGGTATCTCAGTTTACAGGTGGCTAGCATACCACCTGTTGGAAGGAAAAAAAAAAATCCCTCCACAATTTATTAGTGCCATTTCTAAGCAGGTCTATTGCTATTGCTGATTCTTGGGAATACTTGCTCACCAAAAGGATTCCACTCCCTTAGCACACAGGCCAGCAAATTAAGGCGATGATTCAAACCATTAACCCAGGCTAACAAAAAGGCAGTTTGTTAGACAAGATGTTCTGTGCTGTTCAACCAAAGGACAGGTAAGTGGTGGCTTGCAGCATGATGAAGCATCAGCCAAGATGAACATCTGCCCTATGCTGCAAAGAAGGATGATGGCTTTTTGGAGCCATCTCCAAGCAGCCCTGGGAAGCCCAGGTCGCTGGCTTTAGCATGTGTAAATACTCATTTAGCTTTTGTGAGACAAAAGGTGACATTTGGCAGTGCTCCTGCTCACCAGCTGCCAGTGAAGTCCACCCACAGATGAGGCACATCTTGATTGGCCTGGAAAGGAGGTGTTTCCTCTGCTCGAAGCCAAAGCCTGATACAACTGAAAAATGTTTAACCGGGGGGGCTTACCTGCAGATAAGAACTCTGACCAGACTGGCAGGACTTCAAGATGGGCTCTGTGTGACCTGCTCAGTAGAGCCACGGTGTTTGTGCAGTGAGCCTTGCACAGCTCTGCTCCCTGACCACCCTTCTGCCTATCCTCCTTAGGCATGCACTATGCACATACTCATGCCTTATGCACAGCCTCTCAAAAATAATAAAAAAAAGAAAGTAAAAAGAAAATTCAGAAGCCTGCCTGTTTCCCATTGAAAAGAAGCGTTACAACCACAGAAGGTTTTTCACCCTGTCTCTTTGCTACATGAAAAAGCATCCACTCAATGGAGCCCCTCTTCCAGCTCCTCCAGAACCAGAGGTCCTGCCTGCACTTCTCTCCTTTTTATTCATGACCCTCCCCTCTGACTACTTCATTTTCAACTTGTAAAGCTTTTGGATCCTTCAATCCCTTTCTCCTTCCTTCTTCCTCCTTTCTTTATTCTCCCCTTTTGCTCATTTGACCAGTCCACTTATATCCCCCCACTCCACACACATCTCTAGGGAAGTCTTACTAGTTTTTAGGATGCATTTCACATCCCTCCTGTCAGTCAACGAACGAAAACAGCAACTAAAAATGCATGCCTAGAGAAGACAGAAGGATATTCCTCTGGCCTCCTACAATTTCCAGTTCAGAAGACTGGATCTGATCTGCAATTTTCAAGTCCAGTGGGTCTGATAAGATCCTCCTACAATTCTCCCTAGTGAGAACAATTTGCCTTATCTTGTTTTTATCTTGAACAAATGTGCTGCATTTGCAATGCCACTTAACTTCTCACCTCTTTTTCCCAGTCATTTACAACATGCTGTGCAGCCCAGATACCCTTGCAGATCTATCTCTACCGGTTACCTGCCTCTGCCAGTAAAATCAATCATCTATTCCTACCCTCCTTTCTTGCATTTTTGTTATTCTTTTGTACCCATGTAAAGACCTTCCCCCTTAGCTCCAGGCAGCTTGATTTCTTTGGGTAAGGAAACCATTGAAATATTTTTTGGAAATCTAGACTGTACCTCCTAGGTCACCCTGTTGGTATGCGTGCTGATGCTTCCTCAGAGCTCCAAGAGATGTTTTCTTTTCAAACAACCATACTGACACTACTCCGGTACATCAAGGTGCCTATTCATGCTATTGAGGAGGCTATTCATGCTAGCCTCAAGTGTTATTTCCATTAGATTGGCCTATGATTCTGATTCTCTCCTGGAAATGCTTTTTCATTTAGCTTTTATTTATTGTTTTTTAAATCATCACACCTGCCAGCCCCCAAAAGCTTCTTGGTTGAAACCACTGCACACTGCCTGTCATTTCAGCCATTTTGTCCCACTTCTCTTAGCACTCTTGGGTGAATACCACACGGCTCTGGCAACTTGGTACGGCTGCGTTGTGTCCCAGTGGCACATCCTTAGCCGTATGCCTGTTTCTAAGTGTGGTGGTTCCTATCTTAGAGTTTACTAAGCAGGGAAGCTAATAATGTACATATGCTGCTGAAGTCTCCAAGTGTTTTGTAGTATTATTATGTAGGCATTGCTGACTCCACCAGGACTGGATTTCACACATACACACCCTCAAATGTCAGACATGCTAAGAAAAATACACTTAACGCTGTGGCCAGCCATGCTGGCTTTACAGCAAGATTTGGCTTTACTTTCCAGTTGATGCTGTCAGCAATTCTAGAATTAGAGTAAATCACAAAAACGTGGGTAGCTTCTTGTTTCATTTTGTGTGTGTGTGTTTTTTTTTTTTTTAACCAAAACAGTGAAACATACACTTCGAAACAGTAAAACAAGTTATAACATACATACTTACACATAGTTGCACACATCAGAGTGAAGTGTTAAAGAACAAGGAAAGAAAAATTCACAAAGACAAAACATGGAACAAACAAGGCAGTCATGCTCACTGTAACTCAAAATTTTATTTCAACTTTTCACCTTCTGAAATGCTCATGCTGAAAGGTCACAACACTTGGGAGGTAAAACAAACTTCTCCCATTGACAGCCATCCCAGCATAGTATTTTTTTATATATAAGGACTGAAGCTATTTCCTTACATTACACAATCCTGTGATTTCAAGAGCCTCTTCAACACAGAGTACTTGACAACCTCCTTGGTTTCTCACCAGCACTGGATATTTGATTTTTCTAGGACTACTCAAGCACTCCCTGTTCAATCTCTGTGGTCATGACTCCAGTTCAGACTGAGGTTTTGTACTATCTAATAATAACAATAAAAATAGCCATCAAGGTTAAAACACATACAGTAATATTTTTAATTACTGTTAAATCAGTAAAGATTGCCTCTTTGGAACATGTGCAAAGGTTATTATTGCCCAGACATTTCTGATAAAGTCCAAACAGGAGCACACAACGCAATCAGTGCAACACCGATAAATTCAAACAGTAGCACAAGCTAATAAAATTCTTAAGGGCTGAGATCTCCACACTCAATATTCTTTATGAACAACTAATTACTCAGTATTACTAAACAGTGGCAGACAAAGTTCTTGACATAATACTCAAGTAACTGCTAATGATACTCCATGTCACTTTTTCCCCCCCTTACTGCAGTAGTCAATGACTTGGGAAAGCACACTGACCAGTAGAAAAAAAAATCTCCAAAGTTTCCAACTTTCAAGTGAGGTGAAGAGACTGCACTTAAAACTTTGCAATAAAATATTTAGAGGTTGTCTCAAGGTCATTGCTGGCGATAGGCTTCATATTCATCTTACAAGGAACTTCCAGCAGAGCACAAGTAGCTCTCACTGGGCAGAACAGGAGCAGGGGTCATTTAAGAGATGTGGGGACTTCAGCTACTGAACTGCCCTTGCTGTAACCTTTGAAGTCTGACCACAGCTGAAAATGAAGAAGTTACTGAATGCTCATTGGTACAGTTCTGAAAACTAAGTTTAGCCATGGAAAAAAAGAGCCCTGTGGAAAAGCTTGGATATGGGATTTATCATTCAGGCAACTTCCAGTTCTCCTTCTTCATAGCAGACTTGGGTTTAACCCTCAATCTTCTGCCTCAGCACACCCATCCTCAACACTAGATTGTTGCTACTCTTCTAGGACTACTGAAGGACCTTAAATATGGAAGAAATGTCCTTTCTTTTAAGCAAAGTTCCTTTCTTAAACACTAACATGACTTTGGTTAGGGACAACCCAAACCCCAAGAGACAGTAGGATAAGAAGAAACGTTTCCTGCAGCAACACTTACCTGGCCAATCTTCAAACCTCATGTAAAAATTCCCCCAGTAACTTCAAAGAAGAGTTTTAACAACCGTTGAACAAGAAATCTTAGACCGTATCTCCACCCCAACACAAAAGTGAGGATGAAGGACTCAAACCCCTATATTTTCAGCTATGTGATGAATTCTCACCCCTACCACCTTCCACATGAATTCTTCCACCCTACCACAGTGATTTATTTCTGGAAAAAAAAGCAGGAGGAACCCCAAAATTGCAAGTGAACAGAAGAGACCAGGGAATGCTGGGGCAGTGGTGAGACTCAGAAGTAGCAGAAATACTCAGAGGTGTTGCTCTGAGTGGTATTACCAGTTGAGAGAAGAAGAAAAATCTGTTAAATGGTATTAAGTCCTTCTGTGTCAAAACTTCACCGTAAACAGTAGAACAGACTGCTGTGCTCCTTCATTTTCAGAATCAGTACCAACACAATATGCCCTCACAAACACTGACAAGATGAACATTTTCTTCTCGTCCAGTAAGAACATACATGAGCTCCTTCATAGCAAAGGCAAGCTTGAGAAGCTGACAAGAATACTCAAAACTCATTTAAAATCCTCATTAAACAGCAACAGCCCATATCTAGTTCCACAAGAGCTAATCACCCAAAGCTATCTAAGCTTTACTGTGTTTAACATCATAGCTTCTGCAGTTTCAAATGCTCCTTTCCAATGAACTCACCTCTCACCTTCTTAAGGACCTCTGAGATTAAATGCATTATGGTAGCAGCAGCATACCGATGCTAAATATTTTCATGTTAGTTGCCAAGGAGTTGGGTTTTTTTTTGCTTGTTTTTGAATTCCTTAGATAAAAGGCTATGATTATAAAAATGCTGAGTTATCTTTTTAGAGCAATTCTGAGTATGCAAATATTAGGCAATTAATCTGAGATTAATATTTGAAAGGCATAAGCAATACTTCAGATGCCTAGGTCCAGGCAGATGGATGAAGAGATGCTTTCCCAGCGAAAGTCCCCTGGACTACTCCAGGATCTGGGAGAAGTCAGCAATCATGCACAAGCTTCAGAAATCCTGGCACAGAGATACTGTGAACACGCTGCACACACCTATAGAGACTTTCACGTCTCCACCTGCTTTCCCCAAAAGCACCCCTTAAGCATGTCAGAAGCCCTGTCTTTGAAAGACAAAGCAATAAAAAACAAACATGCAATATGGTATGAAGTGCCAAGGCCAAGCTATTAGAGACGTTATTGTTTTATTAGTGAACATTATCCCATTTCTTTGGTTTTCGGAAAATGAAAGCAAGACCTGAGTATTTTTCAGATCCCCTAACATAAGCTGTACAGTCTATCCACCTGTAGAGCTGCCATGCTGTTGTGTGAAAAGAACATCTTATTTGAGCAACACATTCACATAGCACATACGCATGTTCTCAAGTCAAGCAACTCTGTTTTAGTAAGGTACGTGTTCACCGACACCTCTGAGCTGGCTCTGCAAGAGCCACCTTGCACCCAACAGCTGCCCCAGCTCATGCCATACACTTCAAGTAATGCAAATACCATGGCTGAAATGTTATGTTTGTGTGCCGCAGCCCTCTGCCACTGGTTGGGTGATTGAACACACCAGTTTACAGCCACCACCAAGGACTGCAGGACATCCTGAGCCTGCTGATGCAGCCAGAGAGTAGTAGAGAACCATCACTGCAGAAATGCACAGCACCGAAGAAGAGTCTTACTGAAAGAAGTCGCTGAGCAATTTGGATCCAAGCAACGTGTTGGTTTTTTTTTTTTTTTTGAATGCAGGTATAGTTTCTAGTGAATACACGGAAACTTTTTCTTCTGTTCCCTTTCTGTATACTATAAAAAACAGTTTTGAACAGATAATGGTTTTCAGATCACATACTGAATTGGTTTATATTGAGTCATCATTTTGAAAGGAGCAATTAAGGCACAGTATTTACTACCAGATGATTACAGAAAAGTTATCATTTCTGTTGTGAACTGACCTGCAGAGGGGGAGGGAAGTAACAGGGAATAATAAAAGCTATCAATAAATTGATAAACTAAGCTGTTTACATTATGGCTCAGCCTGGTATAACTACAAAGATTACCTTCCATCTTGAACTAAGTTCAAACATACACACACATATATTTAAATACCTAGAACCGGGGTAATCTCGGAGGAAACCACCAAATATTTTGCAATGTGTGCAAAAAGTTAATATTTTGAAGCATTAGCCACATACTGTAAACACTGAGATGGCTCCAGAAAGCATACCTCCCAGTTTGAAGAGCCTTCTAGAAATCCATTTGGACAGTACAGATAGTAAAAGGTATTTTACATTCTTTTTTGGAGCAAGAAAGGCAAACATTTAATATTTGAATCTAGAAGAAAAATGTAAAACAGCTTTAGTGAATAGCTGATGATCTGGTAATAAAACTTAATAAAACCAGGAAATACAAAAGACCTAGCTAGTGCTGCAGCTGGCTGGTGGATGTGGTGCCATGCTCTGGATTATGATGCAGCTTGGGAAAACACCATGTGCAGAGTTATCAAAGTGATGTGTGAGCATGGCACAGCAGAACCCATTTAGAAGGAAGAGTGAAGTACTGCCAGAGCAGAATTGTTGAATCTGTAGTTGTTGTGTAGAAAATGAAGAGGCAGATGCCCAGCCTATCCCTGAGCAGCCAGTACTCCTCCAGTCCCCCAGCCAGCCACTCCACATTAATTGTCCAGCATGGTATGGAATACCCCTTTGGCCAGTTGGGGTCAGCTGTCCTGCTTCTGTCCCCTCCCAGTTCCTGCTGCACCCCCAACCTCCTCGCTGGCAGGACAGTGTGAGAAGCTGGAAAGTCCTTGACTCTGTGTAAGCACTGCTCTGCAACAATTGAAACAAGTAGGAGACATTTCTTCTCAGAAAGAGCAGTCAGGCATTGGAATGGGTCGCCCAGGAAAGTGGTGGTGTCACTGTCCCTGGGGGTGTTCACGGAAAGGTTGGACCTGGTGCGTAGGGACATGGTTTAGTGGGTGACATTGGCAGCAGGGTGATGGTTGGACCAGATGATCCTGAAAGTCTTTTCCAACCTTAATGATTCCGTGTTACACTGATAAGAGGCTAGAGCCTGAGCTGGAAAATGTTATGTGGAATGTGTGGAACCAGGTAGATACAACCTCAATTTGCTAGGTCCTGCATTTTTGCCACCTAACCTTACCCATAAAAGTGGCCTAGAAGAAAGCTGGAGAGGGACTCTCTCAGGGAGTGTAGCCATGGAACCAGCAAGAACGGCTTTGAACAAATGGAGGGGAGATTTAGATGAGATGTGATGTGAGGAAGAAATTCTTCACTTGGAGCACAAAGCGCACATGGGAATTAGGGCTGAAGATGCACCTTAATTCTGTTCTTTTCCGTAAAGAATAGAATGAAATTGCCTAAAAAACAGTGTCAAAAATAAACTGAGGGCACACGATGAGAGGTGCAGGGCAGTCCCTGTGGCCGAGGGGCAGCCTTTCTCCCTGGCAAGCCAAATGGCCCGGGGGAGCCAGCCCCAGAAAAGGGGCCCTCAGCCCCCCAGCCCTCCTCCTTGTCCATGGGAGGGCATTTTCCAGGCTCCCAGCACAGCTGCCTTTGGCCACACGTGGGCCACTCCATCCCAGAGGCTTGCTGAGGTCACAGTGGCCACCACTGCCCCGCCTTTGCTGTGGGCCCTATAAAACAGGCCCCCTGCAGCTGGCCCACCACTTGCTGAGCATCTAGGCCCTCTGACTGCCAGCTTGTGCGGCAGGAAGAAGACTAGAAGAGCGAGGCGAGCAGCAGGCCTCCTTGGTGTGCAAGGACAGCAATGCAGTCCGGTGAAGCACCAAAAAGGAATGCACCTGACCAGAAGGAGATGTGTCATGGGCGGAGGGAGAGTGCCGGCGGCACAAGAGACACCAGCGCCCAAGGGACCTCTGGCGCCCAGCCCACAGACACATACAGGTGGTACCATTGGCACAGCAACAGTGCAGGGAACAGGCTGGCCCCTCAAACACCCAGCAACAGGGGGCCTGGGCCTTAGCATAGGAGCAACGGTGACATGGGGTGAAGGCGGGAGCATCAGGCAGACAGCTGCAGGGAGCAGAGGCATGCCCATAGTCTAGAGCACAGTGCAGGACCAGTAATGGCCATAAACCAGAGGGCAGCATCAGACCCGTGCATGAAAACCAAGCCAACAGTGGCATGGGACCAAGGCGTGGGACTGGATGATCCCCTGGTTTGGCACCCTGGCCTGAGAACATTCTGGATGGAAGCCATCCCGTTTTGGCAGTCCTGGGCAAGGGCTGGCTTAGCCTTCTGCACAACACCGTGGAGCCCATGGAGCTGGATCCACCAGATGTGGAGGAACGGATCGAAGTGGATCCACCTCTGCCAGGACAGGCCTGGGACTACTGAGGCACGTCTTTGTGCTCTGCCATCCAATAGCACCAATAGCATCACAGGAGTGCCCGGCGAGCCCCCTGCTCGTTGCTCCACCACAAGCATTAGCTTGGAGCCACCAAACACCACGGACATCCTTCAGGCTTGCCTGCAAAATGTCCTGGCAATAAACAACTCCTGCTGATTCTCAGGGGTTGTGGGAGTGCTTCATTTTTTTTTGGGGGGGGGGGAGGGGAATGGGCTACAGTTGCCCTAGGGGAGGTTTAGGTTGGGTATTAGGAAGAACTTTTTTTCCAAAAGGGTTTTTAGGCATTGGAATGGGCTGCCCAGGCAAGTGGCTGAGTCACCATCCCTGGAGGTCTTGAAAATATGTTTAGATGTGGAGCTTAATGATATGGTTTAGTGGAGGACTTGCTAGTGTTAGGTCAGAGGTTGGGCTAGATGATCTTGGAGGTCTCTTCCAACCTGGGTGATTCTTTGATATGCAAAGTATACCACAACCAACTTTTCATACCCATCCTTGCTCAATTGTGTAACTATTGAGTTTGCTACATTTGTCTAAGATTAGCAGCTTCATATCGCAGTAACTACCAAAACACTGATTTCTCACCAACACACGCACAGGTCCTATTGGCAGAGCAGTACTCACGCCTTCTAGACTACTGTGAAGCTTGGCTAACAGACTGAAAAGTCGCTGGGGCAATCAAGAGGGACAGAGGAGATTCAGGGTATGGTTATTCCTACCATCAGCACCATGCTAGGAGGGAAAATCTTAACAGGTTTTAGCCTTTAACTATCCACAACTTGCACAACTGATGCAGAGGTGAGAACATATCAAACACTTGAGGAACACTCCAAAGCAACAGCAAAAAAATGCTTACCTCCTAATTACTATTTTAACATTATGCACCTATCCTAAAGGGTGTGGGTCTCCAGATGCTGCTCTTCACTGGTTGGAGACATGCTGGGGCCCACAGATGTGCTACAAGGAACTCAAAACTTCTTCCAAGGCAAGGAGCTACTCACTGATTGCTCCTCTTTATAACATTGTCAAAGTCTGCCCCAGAACCACAGCTCTGGCAAATTGAACAAATAACTTCAAAAAAAAAACCAACAAACCCTGTCTGGTTAGGAGCAGCCTTGTACGGTTTCTTATACAGCAGCACAACAGCAAGTGGGCATGAACATGCATTGCCACCTGGCAGTTTTGCAGGTACAATTCTTTCTAGTTATAATGAAGAGTAGGGACACTTTCAATAGGGCTCCAGAAGGGGAAAAAAAACAACAGGTTAGGGAAGAATATTACCCCATGGGCTTCTTTGCCACATAGTTGCACAGCCTGATTTTTTTTTTTTATCTGTAACAGGCAGGCTTGGGAAGAATTTAGTTATTCTCTCTTCACAAAAACGAAGTGCTTTATGGACTCGGACAACTGCTCAACTATGCCATTTCAGCACAACTCACTTGGTTTAAAGTTACAGTCAACTCCTATGATACTTTTTTTTTTTTAATTAAGATGATTTTTAAGGAATAGAGCCCCTAAGCTCACCCTAGAAACGTGACTACTACATTTCCTTACAGATAGGCAAAAAGGTATGGAGGAATGTCATCTTGGAAGACCCCATTGCAATGGTGGTAAGGTCTCGAGGAAAAGACCTACCAAATAATTAACCTTTATTGGACATTTACATTTTATTGCTATTGAGGATGCAGAAGAATAGGGTCCCTGCATGAGTGTGCTGACAGTAGGTGGTCACTAGTACAACTATCAGTAAGCACAGCGTCAGGCCCCAGTTCCTTTCCAGTGGCCCTCTGGATGGGTACAGTTGAGGAGAGTAAACAGTGGAAATCCCTTTCACAGCCTTCACAGCCACCTTGCTGCACAGCAAGACCTACACAGTGGAGAATACTGGTGGTTTAAAACAACTGTTCTCTTGGAATTTATATGATATTAAAGATCCTCAAATGTCCAAAACTTTTTCACTGCAAAGTGATGGTGGGACTTACTAGCCACAGATATTTATTAGTACTGCAGATAGATACCTTCATATAAAAAGTATCTCTAAAAGGCTGGCAAGTAGGATAAAAGTCAGATAACGCTGTGTATCTGAAATGACACTAGATATTCAAGTCCAAGACACTAAAGTTGTAACTCAGGTGGCTCAGCAAATGCCAACTCTCTGATGGTCTTATAGTCAAAATCTTGAAAATTGGAGAGATTTTCATCATTTTCTTAAGGGTAGATTAATTACCAGCAGATGTTTTCTCCAGAAGAAAGAAGAGTGAGATTTCACAAGGTGACAAATTAGGCAAATAACTTGAAGGCTGGTGAACAATCAGATTGCAAGGTCGAGAAAAGCTTCATGGAAGAAACAGGGTTACAGTAACGACTCTCTTTTTAATTCAGCTGTAACTAGGAATGAAAACAGGATAAAACTACTAAAAATAAGTATTTGAAGTATGCAATAAAATGCAGAGCTGCCAGAACCATTCTCCACTGACAAAACTAGAGCAGACTGGCAAATTCAGATGTTCTAACTTCTTGCTGAAATATAAATGCTCCCCTTCTGCTTCTGGATAGCCCAAATTACACTTTTCAGAAAGATGGGAGAACCTGGAGCAAAGATAAGGTTCTGGAAGTAAAATTATTCTTACAGTTGCAGAACAAAACAGAGTTAAAATTGGTGTTTGACACAGCTAAATGAAACAACATTTCATCACTATACAGGTTCTTTTTCTGAGTAATAAACTGCTGCAGATATATTTAACCTGTTGCGCTGTACCACTAAAAATAAAAAGCAATCAGCACATGCACAGCCAAGTATTTTCTACTGTTAAAAATGCAGGCATATTTTTCATTTGTATGGTTTCTTGTTCTCAGCTGTACTCTTAAATTGCTGCAGGAACCTGGATAAGTCTCTTTCCTTAGGTGAAAAAGCATTAATTGCACCTCTACTTTTTAGACCATGAGAGATACAAGCTGCTTTCCGTTGGTGGTGGCAGATTTCCATATAGTTTTAAGTGTACAGGCTATCCATTTCAGATCAAGTCTTCAGTGCTTTAAGGCTGCCACCTGATGTCGTGGTATGGGGTTACATGCTCCTTCTGCACAAGGCACTGCAGAAGTTTTCAGTTACCACTTAGGAAGGGATGCAGTAAACAGACTGCTCACCTAGCTTTGAATTTTTCAAGATTTTTAGGGTTCCCATTCATTACACACACATGAACTCTCTACCTGCTTCCCTCTGGGGCAGCAACACAACAAAGAGACTGACACGCTGTGACTGAGCTTGTGCAGCCAAAGGCAAAACGCAGGAGGAAACTATCTCTGTCCTTTAGTACTCTGCCTCTAATGCCTGCTCTTCCCCCAGGCTCTGCTCTTGTAATTTAGGGACTGATAATCTAGTTCTCAATAAATCACAAGTGCAGATATGGATTTTGTCAACTACGACTTTCTTTAAAATATTAGTATTATTAACTTATCAGGGATATCTTATACATATTTAAAACGCACACAGCTACTTTATAAATAGTGTAATTTAAGGATTGAAAGGCTGTGAGTGTTCAAGGAGTAAATACACTAAAAGCAAACAAAACTGATTGTTCTCCTCACACAAGTCAAGCTATGTTAAGAAGTTATTTTTCACTTTTCAGAAAGGTGGAAGGGTCTTAAGGGTTTTGCATGTTGGCTTTTCTTTTAACCTGCACTTCATCTTCTTATTCCTAGTTCTTATTTTCTCTCTTCATAGAGGCAGAGACACAGCATATGACAGAGGCAACCACAGCAGTGTGCCTGTCAATATGTTCACAGTTGGATGCTAATGATCTGCGGCCCAGTGCACTTTTTATTCAGCTCCCTAGTAGGCTGAAGAAAGGATGCAGGATAGGTTTATTTAAAGGGCAATCTAGCATGACCACGGCTTTGACTCTACCACTATCAAAATGAGAGGGATCACTGACTCTGACAGCCTTAGATTTCCAAATGCCAGCACAATCATTTGACAGTACTATGACTTAAGCCAGCTTGGCCGCAGAGGGGTTGCCACCACCAGCCACTTCCTGCAGCCCACCTTTCCCCCACAGCAACTACTCCCCAAAACCAACCTTATTTCATGTTTGCAACTGCTGCATTTTAACCTGTTCATGGCAAAATGAACAGGGTTGTCTCCTTTGTGCTGGCTGGTGTGCAGCACAGCACTGATTCAGAAAGACAGAGGGCCACATGCTGCCCTCCTCAGCCCTCACCTCTAGTCATGGACAGCCCCTTCCTGGTGCTCACATAACCATTAGAGCAGGATCAAGGAACCAACATAATGCTAGCATTGAAAAAGCCTGCATGTAGATCTCAGAAGGCACATTTTCAATTCCTGCTTTACTAAGCTGATACTCTGTTTAAAAGGACACCTCAATCTATTTTTCCATGTGAATCCCAGAAAGTAATTAAGATAGATAGTATTGGATTGGTTTGCCAAGAGAGAACTCCACTTTAGATCAAAGAAACCATGCTGTGTTGTCCTGGTTTCAGCTAGGACAGAGTTATTTTTCCTCCTAGTAGCTGGTAGAGTGCTATGTTTTGGATTAGGATGAGAAGAGTGTTGATAACATGCTGATGTTTTAATTGCTGCAGAGCAATGCTTACACTAAGCCAAGGACTTTTCAGCTCCTCGCTCTGTCCTGCCAGCGGGCAGACTGGGGGGGCAGCAAGAGCTGGGAGGAGACAGACCCAGGACAGCTGACCCAAACTGGCCAAAGGGGTATTCCATACCATCTGACGTCATGCTGAACAATATATAGGGGTGGCTAGCCAGGGCTGGGCGCCGGCTCTCGGGGTTGGGCTGGGCATCGGTCAGCGGGTGGTGAGCAATTGCATTGTGCATCACTTGTTTCTACATATTATTATTATTATTATTATTTTCTATCTTAATAAACTGTCTTTATCTCAACCCACAGGCTTCACTTTCCCGTTTCTCTCCCCATCCCAGAGAGGGAGGGGGGAGGGTGAGTGAACGGCTGTGTGGTGTTTAGCTGCCAGCCGGGTTAAACCACAACAGTCCTTTTGGCGCCCAACGTGGGGCTCGAAGGGTTGAGATAACAACAGATCTGACCAGAGTATGTTAAACTAAAATCGGTATAAGTATTAGAGCTGCTTAATAGTTGCTAATCAGAATGTTGATTGCTTTAATTTCAGGTCTGCTGTGGCTGTATTCCAGACTGAATTTTATAGCACGTTACTTTCTGTATGTGATACCTGTTGTGCTGTTTTACTTTTCCGGGCCCTGGTTTAAGATCATTATGGTACTGTGTGGTGTAATAATAGCTTACGAGACAATGAAGTATCTGGCCATGACTTTAACTTGGTATTTGTACTCAACACTGTCATCGACTCTGTGCTTTGGAAACTATATCTTGGAAACCATTAACAATTATACCTGCTGCCTTTTTTCATCAGCGAGCCAGTCTGTGGAGGGGACAGGGGAATATATTTTTCCCTACTTGTTCACTCTCCCTCACTCCTTCAGCACCCTCTTATCCCCTGAGCTAGTTACGATAACTCTCCAAGATGTTGAATATCCTTGGGATACGCAGACCAGCGTGTTGTTGTTGTTATGTCTCTTGAATGCGCTTCAGGTTTTGTTTAAGGTTAAACAACTACTTAGGCATCTCATCCAGAGATCTGCCCTGAGATCTCTGCTAGAGCTCCTGCTCCAGCCCCTGCAGCTGCTCCAGCTCCTGCAGATACTCCTGCTCCAGCCCCTGCAGCCACTCTAGCTCCTGCTCCTGCAGCCGTTCCAGCCCCTGCTCCCGCAGCTGCTCCAGCTCCTGCAGCCACTCTAGCTCCTGCTCCTGCAGCTGCTCCAGCCCCTGCTCCCGAAGCCGCTCCAGCCCCTGCAGCCACTCCAGCTCCTGCTCCTGCAGCCGTTCCAGCCCCTGCTCCCGCAGCTGCTCCAGCTCCTGCAGCCGCTCCAGCTCCTGCAGCCACTCCAGCTCCTGCTCCTGCAGCCACTCCAGCCCCTGCAGCTGCTCCAGCCCCTGCAGCCGCTCCAGCTCCTGTGGCTGGGCCAGAGAAACGAACTGTTGCAGTGCAAGTTGGCCCTGCAGAGTGTATTCCAACCCCTGTGGCAGACTCTGTGGCTGAGTCAGAGAAACGACCTGTAGCAGTACAAGTTGCCCCTGTAGATAAGGTGAAAAAATGGTATAGAGACTCAGGTCGTTTAGAACGCAGAGAAGACGAGGCTGGGCCATCAGGGGTGCAGGACGATGAAGATGGGGATGTTGAAAAAACAACAATAGTTTCTCGAAGCCTATACCAGCGTGAGCTACGAGATATGCGAAAAGATTTTGGTCGCTGCATAGGTGAGCACCTTGTCACCTGGCTGCTCCTGTGCTGGGATACCGGAGCCAATTATGTGGATATAGACGGCAGGGAAGCCAGTCGGCTGGGATCCCTTCCTAGAGACGCAGGCATTGACAAAGTAATTGGAGAAGGAGTACGATCCTACAGTCTCTGGAGGCGTATCCTGTACGCTGTAAGGGAAAGGTATCCCTACAAGGAAGAGCTCGTATGTCTGCCAGGCAAGTGGACCCATGGAGAAGGGAATCCAGTACCTGAGGGAATTAGCCGTATGGGAGGTGATTTATGCCGACCCAGACAATGGACAAATACCCGTAGATCCAGATGAAGTCAAGTGTACACGGCCCATGTGGCGGAAGTTTGTACGGAGTGCACCATCATCATATGCCAGCTCATTGGCAATAATGGCCTGGAAAGAGGATGACGAACCCTCAGTGGGTGATGTGGTTAAACAACTCTGGCAGTACGAAGAAAGCCTCTCCTCTTCCCTACAGGCCTGCGTCTCGGCTGTGGAGAAACTTTCTGAAAGCGTCCACCAACTAAAAGAGAATACTTTGGAGAAACTTTCTGAAGAGGTCAAGCAACTAAAAGAGAATACCTTGCAGAAACTTTCTGAAGAGGTCCAGCAACTTAAAAAGCGTGTACTTTCCTCCACCCCTGTACAAACCAATGTCTCTGCTATTAGGGGTAAGCGCCTAATAGCATAGCTTCCTTCCATGCAAGGAAGATGATATGGTGGATACACACCTCGTGCTATCCTGTGGTTTTACCTACGTGACCATGGAGAGGACATGAGAAAATGGGATGGAAAATCCACCACGACCCTAGAGGCACGGATATGTGAGTTGCTAAAGAAAACAAGCGGGAAAAAGGGGTTCTCTGAAAAGTTTGCTGCTCCAACTTCCAGCAGGCAGTCCCTTAAACGCAGGAATGAAGATTCTGACCAGGATTAGAGGGGCCCTGCCTCCAGCCAGGGGGAGGAAAGGGACAATCGAGTTTATTGGACTGTGTGGATTTGATGGCCTGGCACGTCAGACGCACAGAAGTATAAAGCTTTAGTAGATACCGGTGCACAATGTATTCTAATGCCATCAAACTATGAAGGGCCAGAGCCCATCAGTATTCATGGAGTGACGGGGGGATCCCAGCAGTTGACTGTATTAGAGGCTGAAGTGAGTCTAACCGGGAATGAGTGGCAAAAACACCGTATTGTGACTGGCCCGGATGCTCCGTGCATCCTTGGCATAGACTATCTTAGAAGAGGATATTTCAAGGACCCAAAAGGGTTCCGCTGGGCTTTTGGCATAGCTGCCTTAGAGACAGAGGGCATTAAACAGTTGTCTACCTTGCCTGGTCTCTCGGAGGACCCTTTTGTTGTAGGGTTGCTGAGGGTGTTGAAGAACAACAAGTGCCAATCGCTACTACAACTGTGCACCGGCGGCAACATCGCACCAACCGAGACTCCGTGATTCCCATCCATGAGCTAATTCGTCAACTGGAGAGCCAAGGAGTGATCAGTAAGACTCATTCACCTTTTAATAGTCCCATATGGCCA
This sequence comes from Heteronetta atricapilla, assembly GCA_011075105.1. Lineage (NCBI taxonomy): Eukaryota > Metazoa > Chordata > Aves > Anseriformes > Anatidae > Heteronetta > Heteronetta atricapilla. Next base: position 537,185 of record CM021736.1, read on the forward strand.
GTGCAAAAATCTAATGGTGAGTGGAGACTAATGGTGGACTATCGTGGCCTGAACGAAGTCACACCCCCACTGAGTGCTGCAGTGCCGGACATGCTAGAACTCCAGTACAAACTGGAATTAAAGGCAGCCAAGTGGTACGCCACAATTGATATTGCTAATGCATTTTTCTCCACCCCTCTAGCAGCAGAGTGCAGGCCACAGTTTGCCTTTACTTGGAGGGGAGTCCAATATACGTGGAATCGGCTGCCCCAGGGGTGGAAACATAGCCCTACCATTTGCCATGGATCGATCCAGTCTGCGCTGGATCAGGGGGAAGCTCCTGAACACCTGCAGTACATCAATGACATCATTGTGTGGGGTGGCACAGCAGAGGAAGTTTTTGAGAAAGGGAAGAAAATAATCCAAATCCTTCTGAAGGCCGGTTTTGCCATAAAGTTAAAGGACCTGCACAAGAGATCCAGTTTTTAGGAATAAAATGGCAAGATGGACTTCATCAAATCCCAATGGATGTGATCAACAAAATAACAGCTATTTCTCCACCAACTAGTAAAAAGGAAACACAAACTTTCTTAGGTGTCGTGGGGTTTTGGAGAATGCACATTCCAAATTACAGTCTGATTGTAAACCCACTCTACCAAGTAACCCATAAGAAGAATGATTTTAATGGGGCCCTGAGCAACGACAAGACTTTGAACAAATTAAGCAGGAAATAGTTCATGCAGTAGCCCTGGGGCAAGTCCAAACAGGACCAGATGTAAAGAATGTGCTCTACACCGTAGCCGGGGAGAATGGCCCCACCTGGAGCCTCTGGCAGAAAGAACCTGGGGAAACTCGAGGTCGACCCCTAGGGTTTTGGAGTCGGGGATACAGAGGATCTGAGGCCTGCTACACTCCAACCAAAAAGGAGAGATTGGCAGCATATGAAGGAGTTCAATCTGCTTCAGAAGTGGTCAGTACTGAAGCACAGCTCCTCCTGGCACCCCGACTGCCAGTACAGGGCTGGATGTTCAAAGGAAGGGTCCCCTCTACACATCATGCAACTGATGCTACATGGAGCAAGTGGGTTGCACTGATTACTCAGCGGGCTCGAATAGGAAACCCCAGTCGTCCAGGAATCTTGGAAGTGATTATGGACTGGCCAGAAGGCATATACTTTGGGATGTCATCAGAGGAGGAGGTGATCCGTGCTGAAGAAGCCCCACTGTACAACGAGCTACCAGAAAATGAGAGGAGATATGCCCTGTTCACCGATGGGTCCTGTCGCATTGTGGGAAAGCATCAGAGATGGAAAGCTGCTGTAGGGAGTCCTACACGACAAGTTGCAGAAGCTGCTGAGGGAGAAGGTGAATCGAGTCAATTTGCAGAAGTGAAAGCCATCCAGCTGGCTTTAGATATTGCTGAACGAGAAAAGTAGCAAGTTCTCTACCTGTACACTGATTCGTAGATGGTAGCAAATGCCCTGTGGGGGTGGTTACAGCAATGGAAACAGAACTGGCAGCGCAGGGGCAAACCCACCTGGGCTGCTGCATTGTGGCAAGATATTGCTGCCCGGGTAGGAACCTGGTCGTAAAGGTATGCCACGTAGATGCTCATGTGCCCAAGAATCGGGCTACTGAAGAACATCAAAACAACCAGCAGGTGGATCAGGCTGCTAAGATTGAAGTGGCTCAGGTGGACCTGGACTGGCAACATAAGGGTGAATTGTTTATAGCCCGATGGGCCCATGACACCTCAGGCCATCAAGGTAGAGATGCAACATACAGATGGGCTCATGATCGAGGGGTGGACCTGACCATGGACACTATAGCACAGGTTATTCATGATTGTGAAACACGTGCTGCAATCAAGCAAGCCAAACGGTCAAAGCCTCTTTGGTATGGAGGACAATGGCTGAAATATAAATATGGAGAGGCCTGGCAGATTGATTACATCACACTCCCTCAAACCCGCAACAGCAAGCGCCACGTACTTACAATGGTGGAAGCAACCACTGGATGGCTGGAAACATATCCTGTGCCCCATGCCACCGCCCAAAACACTATCCTGGGCCTTGAAAAACAAGTTCTGTGGTGTCATGGCACCCCAGAAAGAATTGAGTCAGACAATGGGACTCATTTCCGAAACAACCTTATAGACACTTGGGCCAAAGAACACGGTATTGAGTGGGTATATCACATCCCCTATCATGCACCAGCCTCCGGTAAAGTTGAACGATACAATGGACTGTTAAAAACTACACTGAAAGCAATGGGTGCTGGGACATTCAGAAATTGGGATACACATTTGGCAAAGGCCACCTGGTTAGTCAATACTAGGGGATCTGCCAACCGAGCTGGACCAGCCCAATCAAACCTGCTACGCACAGTAGAAGGGGATAAAGTTCCTGTAGTGCATGTAAGAAACATGCTGGGTAAAACAGTCTGGGCTACTCCTGTGCCAGGAAAAGGAAAACCCATCCATGGGATTGTTTTTGCTCAAGGACCTGGATGCACTTGGTGGGTAATGCAAAAGAATGGGGAGGTCCGTTGTGTACCTCAAGGTTATTTAGTACTGTGTGAGAATAGCCCATGAGTTGAGTTGTATTATGTTAATTATTATATAATACTGTGTGTCATTACTACCATAGATGAAAATAGTGATTAACTAGAATGTATTGGGAAGAGTGTAACCTGAGCATGACATAAATGGTATGGAATAAGGGGTGGATATATGTCCTGGTTTCAGTTAGGACAGAGTTATTTTTCCTCCTAGTAGCTGGTAGAGTGCTATGTTTTGGATTAGGATGAGAAGAGTGTTGATAACATGCTGATGTTTTAATTGCTGCAGACCAATGCTTACACTAAGCCAAGGACTTTTCAGCTTCTCACTCTGTCCTGCCAGCGGGCAGGCTGGGGGGGCAGCAAGAGCTGGGAGGAGACAGACCCAGGACAGCTGACCCAAACTGGCCAAAGGGGTATTCCATACCATCTGACGTCATGCTGAACAATATATAGGGGTGGCTAGCCAGGGTGGGGGGCCGGCTCCTCGGGGTTGGGCTGGGCATCGGTCAGCGGGTGGTGAGCAATTGCATTGTGCATCACTTGTTTGTACATATTATTATTATTATTATTATTATTTTCTATCTTAATAAACTGTCTTTATCTCAACCCACAGGCTTCACTTTCCCGTTTCTCTCCCCATCCCAGAGAGGGAGGGGGGAGGGTGAGTGAACGGCTGTGTGGTGTTTAGCTGCCGGCCAGGTTAAACCACAACATGTATAAAGCATGACTTCCACTTTCCTGCAATTCCACACTGGTGATCAACACAGCGCCCATCTCTATGCATCCAACACGGAAGCACAGCAAAAAAGCCAAGTATGAGTTTGAGAATTATGCTTCAACTGACTTAATACATGGTTCTTCTATCACTGCTCACATCTAACTTGGATCTTTAGTCGGCAAACATCTGAAGGAACACAACTTCCTTGCAGTCCTCTCTGCTGTGAAATGATCAGCATCACAGAACACCCAGAGCAGCTTGCCCAGGACTGTGCCATGGTGGCCTTTAAAGATCTCCAAGAAGGGAGAATCCACAACTGTATGGATCATTCCTGTACTCCAAAATGCCAATGCTACTTGTAATTTGAATCTGACAACTGAAAGGAAAAAAAGTGCTTTCTAAAGTGTTACCAAGCAAAAAAATACATACATACATCCTCAAATATCAGTGACTCATACTTTTCTTTCTGAAATAAATATTTAAAAAAATATTATTTTTCTGCTGGGTATTACGTAGATCTACTTTAATATACTAAATTTAGAAGTAAAGTCCCGAGGATGCTAGGAATGCAAGAACATCTGCTGCATATAACTAATATTTGCAATTCAAAGCTGAATTTGCTTACTATTGTGAAATGTGTCCATTTGATTCGTGTCGTGTATGAAACAATGCTAGGGCAGCATGATGAAATGTAACTTTCTATCTAAGAAAAGCAGAGTGATTAGTGTACATAGTTCTTGTACTGTGCAAAATAAGAGTCTAGAAATTCGTGTAAATAGAGGGCTTGAAGGACGAACACTGAGACTTGAGTCTGGGAGATAAGAGGACCAAGGAGTTTTTTTTGGAAACTACTGACTTCTGCATGAGATGCTGCCCAAGCTTCTGATGTCTGGCAAAGGGATCCACCAAATAAGGAGAAAGTGGGAGTTGAAGGACGACCGAAAGACAAAGCCTGGGAGGAAGACTACGAGCCTTCAGCACAAGAGACCCTCAGAAAGACCACCAGAGACTGATACGCATGCGTCCAGAGAGGGTTTGGATTCTGGGAACTAATTATAATAACCCTGCCTTTTCTAGGAATAGTGATGAATATGTATTAGTCTAGGAGCATAAAAATCAGCCTCCTGATGTAACAGGTGTGCATCTTGGTGGAACAGAGACTCCTGGTGCACCCAGCACTGTTTGCTTGCCTCTATTCGCGTAATAAATTACAAACTTTAATTTTAATCCTATTTGGGACTCAAGCATTTATCACACTATAAGTTACAGTTACTCATAAATTGATTCCTACAAAATATTTAAAGGTACAATATTTATACAATCTTGATATCATGTCCTCGATTTTATGTACTTCGGTAAACATTTCCACATTTACCTACTGAGGTACTAATTCATGTGGTTGATCACTAAGCTATGAATTTGTAATTCTTCTGTTTGAATGACAAGCATTCACACAGGTTGTAAATTAATTCTCATATGAATGCACTGTATTTAAACCTAAAGCAGCTCTCAAAAAATATATTACTGGCACGTGAAAGCAAATGCAGGTAATTCCGTGACATAAACATCTCAAACTACAATTGAAGCCTCTGTTTTCTACAGTTTTTTCCATTCACTGCTGCTGACTGATACCAGCTGATAGGACTAAACAATACACAAAAACAGCATAGGCATCCCATCTTTAATTTGTAAGGAAGTTTAAGGGCAGTTATACCCATGGCACTAGAAAGGCTTTTTTGAGGGCCACACAACTTAGCGGAAGAAGTACCATTGCTATTCTTCCTCTACTGACACAGGATGACTGTTGTCAAATCATGTAACTACATGAATACAAACCACTTTGTCAGACCACTATCCTTTGAAGATGCCTGTGGTATCTTTAAGTCTACTAATAGTTACTTGTAATGTCTAATGTCTTCCTACACCTACAATGTTGCTCCCAAATGGCGGTTTTGCTGTAGAAGAATAAGGATGTGAAACCAAATATGCAAGAAAGAGTTCTTGAACTGGCTGCCTAAATCACTGGCTTTATATTCATGCAACAACACAAGGCATTTACAACAACTTCAGGACTGAAGAGTCCTTCTCCTGCTTCTACAAGGCACTGAGTATACCACCTGGTTTGCCCTTCTGTAGTTAAAAAGAAGCAGGCACAACAAAGGCTGGTTTGCTGTTACAGCTCAAGACTTGTGGATTCTGCAACCAGTGGTTCTGCTCTAGAGTCACCAAGTGTTTGGACTGACTTGGTCTAATTATTTTTCTGTAATTACATTTAAGCATGTTTAATCTGAACAGAAAGCTTTAATAGTGCAAGAGACTCAAATCAAACACACGTAGAAAGAAAGAAAGATTTTCATGCCAAAGAGCTTAAGTAACAAGAAAAGAGAATGTATCACGGGGACTTTTTCCAACACAGACTCCTCGCATTTGCACAACAAATGTTTTTTAATGAAGACTTTTTGAACAGAAAGTTCATTGTTTTAACTCAATGGCCTCTCCGCGAACTGTGCAGGACACACAGAATACCATTGTCAGACACAGTAATTGGCTGTCCCTTGGAGGCCTGTGCAGATCAGTAGGTTAAAATATGGAAATAAATTTGTGCACAAGAACATCAATGGAAGAAAAAAATATATATACTCTTTACAGTAATGCTGCTCAAATAAGCATCTGATTTTCTCCATTACAAATTCTCCTAAACCAACCTCTCCTAACATCGTTACTTTTGGAAATGTTTTACTTCTACTCGCATTAAATTCAACTCAGGATTGATCTCAGAAAGCTTGCAGTCAACAAAAAAAAGACCTTTTTTTTTTTTTTTTTTAATTTACCTTTTGCTCTCTTCCACCGCTTTGTCCAACTGCTGGAAGATATCTTGGAATAAAATGCAGCTGGAGCGACTATTGATGTCATAGCCATATCCTCTCTTCCAGTATTGCTTCAGGTCATTCAAGTATTCCAGTACCTGAAGTTACACAGTTCAAAAATTTTTACTATTGCACAAAGTAGAAAAAAAAACACAACATAGAGCAATGATGCTACTGCACACTGCATAAAATAAACAATTCTTTGAAAGATAAAATAAAATAAAAAACAAGGTTCCAGCTCAAACTGTTTCTGCGTGAAACCTGACACAATGGATCAGACCAAAGAGCCACCAGATTTAGCATCTTGTGTACCACCCTGCTCAGAATCAGGGCTAGGGAAAATGGCACACACGTTTCCCCACACTGCAGTAATTTTTAGCCCAAGGTTTTAAGCAATTAGTTGGTTTTCTAGAAATTTAATAGACTTCAGTAGATTCTCCCCCACAGCAGTGCAATTTCCCTTTTCAACATATAAAGTTTTAGCCTTAACAGTATACTGCAGATTGGCTTCTAAATGTGGGGGAAAAAAAGTTTCATTGCAACCTCCTGCTACTAGCTTTATTTGTTATCTTATAGTTACTGTACATGACAAGACTATCACTATCCACCACTGTAGCATTTCTGATTTGCAGTTGAAAATTTTATGGTCAAAGATCCTCAGCCTAGTTAATCATTCTTCAAATGGAAATAACTCCATTGCTTCAGTAGTTTGTCATATTCTGTCCTTTTTGAGATGTGGGAGACCAAAACCACATACATCTCAAGACAGAACTGCATCTTAGATTTATGTAAGAGCACATGAAGCTCTCCTTGTTTTTCTGTATTCCCTTTCTTATAAGCATTAAAAATCTTTTTAATTTTTATTCATTAACTCCATTGTAGTTGACCTGCCATTTTCATGTATTTACAGCACCAAAATTTCACTTCTAAGTGCCAAAAAATTGATCTGAGTACCTGCCACCTAAACAAAGCTTTATCTTCTTATCCCACTGCATCATTTTATACTGAACACCATCTGCCACTGTACTGCTGGGCAATTCAACGTCATTGCCTTTAATCCCCATCTCTCTTGACCCAAAGAACTGTAAAAAGTAATTGGATACTTTTTTTCAAAAAGGGGATCCAAAACAATTCATACTTATCCAAGTTCTACAAGCTTTATTGACAGGCATTAGGTTTAGAGATCTGATAGTCACCAACAACAACTAAAAAGAAGTCTTAGAGGATCTCTAAGACCTCATTTGCTGTCCTCTAGAATCAAGGCATTTTATCATATGGAAGTATTATATGCAAAACACAGTTGTCCACAGCATTTCAGGTGTTATGGAAAAGAAGGCATTATATGAATTAAGTGCAATGGGAAAAAAAAATACAATAAAACATTTAATGAATCAAAGCTCTACCAGCATTTAAGTTGGAATGAAGAAGGGTATTTCAGTCATTCTGTTAGATTGATCCACAGTTCTTTGTAGACCAAAGAAGCTCTTGAATAGGTTGAATAACAAGGGGAACAGAACTTAAAATTTCTGACTTTGCAAAGGATCATATCTGAACATTAAGACATCTTCTGAAGGCTTCTCAAATCTCTCCCCCCTCTACATTCAGCACCTACCTTGGCATCCTCTTCACTGAAGAGCGAACACCATGGGGAGGTCACATTCTTTATAGCCAACTCATATGAGCAGGTGAGAAAAGCCACTTGAACAAGATCTGCAATAAATGCAAGAAACTAGCAAAAGATAAACCACCACTACAGAACTAGCAACTTTCTTCCAGCTTTCCCCTAAAACTAGAGGTAATTATAAGTTAGTGATGAAAACAATCACCAGTCCAAAGGCCAAGCACCAAAAAAAAAAAGAAAAAAAGTTTTCAAGAAACCAAATTCAAACTGCAAGTCTTCACATTATATTTGGCAGGAGGGGGGAAAAAACTGAGCACATTCCACACCTAACACTGTACATCTGGTGATGTACATGCTATTGGTGTTGATTGCTGGTGTGTTCTTATGACCAGGAAAGATGCAAGAGTGGGTACAAAGTGTCTCCTTAATGCAGATCTGTCTTTGGCTATCACTAGTCAAACTCTGCATTAATAGCTGAGTTTACATAGCAGAGTACTGCAGCTTTGGGATTGAGTCTTTAGGGGGATGTTGGAAAAGAGAGCAGCGTGCCTACTTCTGAGGGCTCCCCCATCATTTAACCACAGCGGGAAACCTGGCACTTCTTTTCCGGACAAGTGAAGGTGCAATGTGGACGTACAGGTCCACCCTTCCCATGGGTTATTTGGGTGTTTGAATTGTAACATGTTTTACAAAAGAGACACTAAAAACATAACATCATATGCCTTAAGACAAAGGTAAAGATGGTATCACCAGTACCTCTGTAAGAAAGATATTTTGAAAGGTATTTTGACTGTTGTCTAGCAAGCATTTGCTATTGCAACACTGACATACATTTAGTACACCTCATGCATTTCACTCCTCATGACTGCATCTAGCCTAGTTTAGCGCATATTTAAAGTTACCTGATCTGCATAATTACAAATCATTTTGGAATTCTTTTCAGTCAGACTCAGCCCTGTATTGACATGAAACAGGCACTCATTACCTGCGTTTAACTCCTCCACTGGCAAACACAAGGCACTTGCTACCTTTTCCAAAACCTTCCTCATCTCAGGCCCCTCTTTGAAGGTATTCACTTGGTGCATTGCTGTATCGTTCTCCTCCACGAAGGCTATGAACTTGTCGCAGTGATCGAAAAACCTCATCAATGCGTCGTTCACTTCAATCTCCGTCTCTGAAAGCAAAAACCCGTTCTCAGCGCAGCGCTCCTTCCCCTGGCAAAGGACCAGGGAAGGGGAGGCTGCGCTGGAGCACCGGGGTCCCGCTGCCCAAGAAGGGGCGGCTGGCAGAAGGCTGGGGGCGGCCGCGACACCCGACGCTGTCCCCGAGGGGGCCGGGGGCGCCGCCGCCTCCGCCCGGGGCCGGCCTCGCGGCTCCCTCAGCCCCGAGCGGGGTGGCGCGGGTCGCGGCTCTCCCTCAGCCCCCCGCACCCCCGGCGCTCCGCGGGAGGCAGCGGGCGGGCTCACCGTCGCCGCCGAGGCTGAGGGAGGGCCCGAGGCCGCGGCGGAAGGCGGCGCTGCTCTGCAGGCAGCGGTGCTTCGAGCTGCTGGCCAGCGCCAGGCGGCGGCGGGCGGCGAAGAGCGCGGGGAAGCGGGCGGCGAGGCGGCGGGCCAGGTGCTCCATGTCGCGGCGGCCCTGCGGCGCCAGCCGCCCGTCGAGGCTCTCTTCGTACCACATCTGCCAGGCAGCCAGGGCGGCGGCGGCGGGGCAGGCGGCGGAGGCGGCCGGGCGGCGGCGGAGGCGGCCGTGCAGCTCGGCCAGGCGGCGGATCTGCCCGGCCGTGGGGTAGCGGGTGCCGTGGCGGAGCAGGGCGCGGAGCTGCAGCGGGGCGCAGGCGGCGGGCAGCCGCGCCCCGGAGGCGACAGGCCCCAGGGACAGCGGGTCCTCCGCCAGGTGCGGGTTCACCTCCTCGTAGCGGGACTTTGTGCCGAAGTAGCTGCCAAGCCCCGCGCTCGCCGCCGCGGCCATCAGCAGCGGCAGGAGGCAGGCGAGAGTGCGGCGCGGCGCCATGGCGGGGGCTGCAGGAAGAGGAGGAGCGGCTGGGCGGCCGCCGCCTCTCGCCTTCCCCTCGCCCCAAACGCCGCGCCCCGGCTCAGGGGGCTGGCGGCGGGACGGGGCGGCCGCCGCGGCCGGGCTGGTGGAGGTGGAGGCTCCCCGCAGGGGCGCCACCTCGACCCGGGCGGGCGCCTGCCCTCGGGGCTGTGGTGTGTCTCTCTGACAGGCTTTCTGTTTTCCCCGCAGTAGTCCGTCTAACTCGAAAGCATTTCCGCGGCTTGTGGAACAATGGAGGGCTTTGAGAAGCGCGGCATGTCAGGCGGGAGCCGTGTCTGGAAAAGTACTGTAATCCCCTCAGCGGTGGCACGTCGTGAGCCTGGCGGCGGTGTGCCTGGAAAAGCGTAGAAACGGAAAGAACAGAAAGAGGCATCCCGTGCAAAAGCCTGCGTGACACATCGGGCTATGAAACAGCATGGGCAGAGGCGTGAGCAAAACAGTGCATAAGGAACACATCCCCCAGTGGTGAGGATGCTTGCTTCCAAGAAATCTCGCACTACTAAATATATATCTGTGGGAAATGAATTTGCAGGTGGCTTTGCACTCTTTCACACGTCCCTGAATTAGAGATAATGAGGAAACAAGCGGTGGAAACAAAAACTTGAGCGAGGTCGAGATAAAGTAAATTGGCTGCAGTGTTAAAGATGAGCTTTGGGCAGCGGCCAGTTGCTGGCTGGCTCGAGGTGCGTGTCTGAGGGTCTCTAACCAACTGTGTGACAGAATCGGGCGCGTGGACAGTGCGTGGGGCTACAGGGAAAGCATATGTAGTAGTGAAACAGGGCAATAAAGGCCTTCTGTTCAAGAGCCATCAGAGTCCGTGTCTTGCATCCCTTCATATATCAGCTAAGGAAATCGGGTTATTTGTATCAGAATCCAGTCTTGAGATGAACAAAAACATCTCAAGTCTCAGTCCAAGACAGAAGAGTATTGTTTTGGGCCCAGAGCATGGTCTGGGGACATCTGTGCTTTATACACACAAACTACTGGCTCTTTGCTTTTCCCTCCCTGCCTACACAGTCAGAATGTCACTTACCACAGTTGAGAATTTTCACTGAATAAATTGATTTTCATGGGGTATTTATTCAACTAGGGAATTTTCTTTGTCACCTGACCTGTCTCCCACTACATCAATAACCAAAACAAAATGTTAGTGCAATCATATGCAAAGATGATATGCAAAGACTCACACAGTGTAGGCAATGCCATTATAGCTGATAGAGAAAGAGGAAAGAAAAGTATAGGGGTAAGGTATTTTAAAGCTAGGTATATAGATAGGAGTAGGTATTTTAAAACTTCGGGGCTAAGTCACGGGCTATCTGTTTAACCAGCTTTGACAGCTGTCACACAGTGATACCGTGCAGGGCTAGTTAACAGGATTCTTGGTGGCCTTGGGAAAAGAAACAGTATTGTAAGGTAAATCATCTTGTTGAAGTCTTTGGCTTGAGCCTCCTGAGTGTGAAAGGTTACTACTCACCAAGCAGAAATGGAGACCTCCAGGGTATATAGTAAAAATTGATGACAGCAAGGATTCTATTCTGTGTGTTTTACAGAGACATATCTAAAAAGGGATCAGATTTGTGATCTCTTAAAACCTAGCAGTGAGCATGTCATCTGTCAGCAAATTAATCTTACTTGAGAAGTAATGCACCCAGTTATTCTGGTTGGGCTTCTCTTTCAGCTGTCTTGGTCACAATGCATGGCACTTGACTGTTTCTGTTGCTGGTCATAGCCTGTTCTTCTGAGCCTTGCACAGATTGATGCAGCTACTGGGATCCCTAGCCAGTTGTAGTAAAGTACCAAGTAAGTACAGTGCTGACAGGCAGCTAGATTTGGTATTTGCGAGCTAAGCTAAATTTCTGTCTTCAGAGATCGGGAATATTCAAACCAACATCAACTTCAGAACAGAGGAGCTGAGTCTGATTATCAGAACACACAAGATAGTTTTGAACAAATGCTTACCAACCTAACAATATGTTTCCAGTTCCACACACAATATGGTCAGTTCCTAGAGTTTTATGTCATTTTTAAAATATTCTCAGGAGTGTTTTCATGCCCGATGTTAATTTACACCAGTGTTCTTCATACTAGTTTCTATCATTACGTGTATCAGCAAGATCCTCCTGCTGTTTTGAAGCTATACTAAGGATGTTTAAAAGGGCAAGCAATCCCATGGTGATTCAGAAGATGATCTCCCCACTAAGGTAGAACACCCACTGTGCCCTGTTTTAATTGCTAGCACATCCAGCAGATAAACAAACTTAATGATTTCACAGGCATTTCACTGGTCACGGAAATGTGTTGCAAAGGTCTCAGGTTAAAGTTGAAAAATGTAACTTTGTGTGAGAAGGTGAGGCTAATAATTAGTTATTTTAAAAAATGCCTACTGTATAACACAGTGGTAATCAAAATCGGTGGGACAAATAAAAGTGTTTTGGTATTTTGTCCAGTATAGCTCTTTTCATAGATTCATAAAATCACAGAATGGTTTGGGTTGGAAGGGACCTTAAAGTTCATCTAATTCCAACCCCCTAGTATGGTCAGGGACACCTCCCACTGGATCAGATTGCCCGAAGCCCCACCCAGCCTGGCCTTGAGCACTTTTAGCTTCTCTCAGCAATGTGTTCCAGTGAGGAACCTTGCTTTAGATCTTTTAGATGTTTGAACACACAGTGTTAATTTCAAGTGTAATTAAATAAAAACTAATATGTGGTGGTAGTTTCCATTCTGGAAAGGGAACTCTATGACTTGAATTCACATTGAAGACAGTTACCCCTGCCCGTGATCTCTAACATGCTCCTAACACTCTTGTTCCTTTGGAAATATCCCATTGAACTGATCGGTTGTATATTTTGGATGTCTTTCAAAGGATTTTTTCCCCTTCTTAGTATGTTTTTGAGAACGTTAAGGGAAAGATTTCATTTTACAGTGTTTCATATTTGAAGTCTGTGTCTGTAGCGGCCTCTGTGGCCTGTTAGTTACCCCGTGGTGGGTTATGCTGTTCTTTTGAAAATCTGCTCATGGGATCATACAGGAAATGTCTGAGTGCTGCTCTCTGCTGAAAGTATGGCATAATTTAGACAGTTGCACATGAAGCTGAGCTCTTCTCAGAACCTCTGTGCAAGGCATTTGGCACCTTCAGAAATAAAGTAAGACCATATGGTTTGGAAGCTTAGTGCCTATGCAGCTCAGTCAAGGTATGTGAACATCATTGCTGCGATAGCCCCACAACATGTCAGAGACCAACTGGCCAAGGGAGTTAGAAATTGTGTAGTTACCAGCTATCAGATGCCACTTAGTCAATTGCAGCCTCACTTCAGGTGCTGAAAATACCACTTTTCTTCCTTCAAAGCTTCACATGTCTCCTGAGAACAGTTCCAGTTCATGCCCCAAAAATCTGGACAATGCATTTCCATAGCAGCCAAGTTACCATTTTCATTCTCCATAAATATTGTGATAACCCTTTTTGATCCTTCCTTGTCTTTTATATGTTTAAATAATAAGAAAAAAGATGGAATTATGCCTGCTCCAAATGCTTTTATAACCGTATCAAATTGTTATCTCCTTTGTTCTTTATCTTTCTCACACTGTTTCTTTACAGGTTCAAGTATGATGATGCTGTGGGTGGTTAATTCATAAGTCACATTTTCATTCCCTAGCATTTTTTTTGTTCTTTTGCAGTGCAGTCAAATCAGTTTCAAAGAGCTGACCTGCAAAATTTCCTTATTTATGCTATGGATTTTCCTTATGGGCACATTGATTTCCAAACCAAGCCGTATTCAAAATGCAACAGAGTAAGTTAATGCATTAACCTTTTTCTGAAAACACTTTGTTCCTTATAAAGCCTTGTTCCTCAGTGCTTTGATGGCCTGTAATTACCATTAATGCCAATATATTTCTTAAGCAGCCGAAGGGTGGGGAAAGCATATTTTAATATGTCCCCATTTAACTGTATGTTATTAGCTGCTCTTTTTAGGAGTAAAGGAACTGTTCCCATTACCAGTCTGAACATTCAGATAATTCAAATAGCACAGAATTCACTGCCTGTGGCTGTAGAACTGAGGGCTGATTCTCCATTTCAGCTTTCTTTATAGCACTTTTAAAACCAATACTATTAATTACACAGTCTGGGGGGGAGGAGGGGAGAAATATGTCGACCTCTTATTTTTGTGTTCTTCTTTCTTTCTTGTACAACCTGTCCTTTCGTCTTCATTATTTTGAGGAACAGATCTCAAAGAAAGAATCTATTCCTGCTGGCTGCCAACCATGGCTTGTAGGAGAAGAATAGAAGCTGTTGTCAATTTTCGAGCTTCACAGTCCTGGAAGCGGTGATGTTTGGACACTCTGCCCTCACATTGGTTGTCATCTTCAGAACAAGGTTTGCATAGGCTTCAGCAGAGATAGCTCAGAGTAGAAAGCTATCCTCTATTCATTTCTGTGTTTAATGATTTCTTCTCTGTAAGTAATAGAATCAATTCAACTTCTGAAGGCAGAAAGCAAACAAAAAGATCAAAGCACACTGCATACTCCAAACAACCCAATTCTATCTTATTCAGCCAGATGAACCCAGGGAATGTGCTGTGCTCTCGTTGACTTTTAGCAGCAGTGGAAGGGCTGCTGACAAGGGCTAGGCTCAGATGCCAAGGCACAGCCAGTAGCCCAGGTATTTACAGGAGGTATGTTACCATTCTGGCTCTTGGTCAGAACAGGAGACGTGACCAAGGGTAAAGATGAGGGTAGTGTAGAGATGAGATGAGGGTAGAGTAGAGATGAGATGATGGTGAGTTTGATCTGGCATAAAACAGGTCAGAAAGATGAGGTGATGAGGTGAAGACTCAGAGCAGGCAGGGTGCTAGCTTGGAGCAGCTCAGCCTGTGTTTGGGTTATGGTGTCACACTCAGAGATGGGGCACTGGCACATTAGCTTTGTCAGCTTCTTGTGCACTCTGTAATGTCAGTGATAACTGAGCTACTTTTATTTCTCCAGTGAGGTGGCTGACCCTCTTCCCTGTGATCTTTGCTGGCTCACATGTAGCTGCTTGTGTTTGTACTCAGCAAGCAAAACTGAGTTTCTGCTGCTGCTGGGTGAGATGGCGGCACATAGAAACCCAAGCTGTTGATCCTCTGTCAGGTGCCATCATGTCCCTGCTCTAGTACAAAGACGTGTGAGCAGAGTGATGCTCAGTTTGGACTCGTGTTTGTATCCAAAGTGCAAAATTGCTTTAATCTGGTGGTGCCAACAGATCCTCTCTGCTTGTTTTGAGAATGTGCTTTTCAGAGGCAATTTCTCTTCTCAGGGAGTCCTTTATCTTCCATGCATGTGAAGACAAAGTACATATGGAAAGGGATGGGATATTCCTTAGCTGATACCACATTTTGGTTAGCAATCTGAGAACTGGAAAAAGAAGGATACATGCACCAATAATTTTTGCTTTCCACAGAAAGGATTGAGTTCAGATCTCATCCATTCTATCCTAGTGGAGAAAGGAATAGATCATAATAATATCTCCTAATAGAGCTGCTTGCTCTCTGAATTGTATGCCATTCTGGTGTGGGCCTTGCAGCACTGCAACGTGTCAGCAGTGGTCAGTGGGAGGTCTAGTTCTGGCAATCACCTTTCCACTCCCTCACTCCCATTCTGAAGGGTGACTGCTTTAGAGCTGCTCACAGTATTATCTCCTTGAAGTTGGGATCAGAATCTTTCCCAGAGCTCCCTGAGGCCTGCTTTTCCATCTGGCTGCTTCATTTAGTGACATATAATTAGGGTGGAGCCACTGTCTGCTTGCTGATGGGCAAGGCCAGTTTTGACCTCAATTAACCTTGAGTCAGCCTACATCTCTATAGCTGTGCTTACATCTCTGTTCTTGTGGCCTTTTGCCATTCTGCTTTTTCAGTTATGCCCAGCAACTGGGATATCAGTCTGGTTTGGTCACATATGGGGAGCACAGTGCTCTCTGAACCTCGGAGTGTTATGACATCCCTGGGATCATGGCTCAGGTCTCTTTCTTCTGGCATTACATTACTTAAAGAGCTTGATTGTACAGCTGTGTCGCAATGGGACTGTACAACACATGGCTTGTTCTCCCAGAAAATATAAAAACCTTTGGGATCTTAAGTGGTTTGACCTCATTTCAAGCAGACTTTCTGGTCTTGCAGTGTGGCTTCACCCTCTATGGGCAACTAGATCAGCATGGCAAACCCATAATTACGTGGCTTGTCTTCCAGGAGCATGTCAAGCCCTTCCAGTTCTTGAGCAGTGTGATCTCATACAGCAAGCACACTCAGGCCATGGAATGGCTCAGAGTTTGAAAAAGGCAGAGATAAATTCAGAAACTTCTAAAACCCACCCAAGTTGGGTTTTTCAAAAGAGCCAAAATAAAAAGTTTCTTTTTACACATAAGCAAGAGGAGAAGAGAAATTTCACAATATAGATGTATGCTTGATATAAAAGGTATAAAAGTTAAAAGGTATATTTCTGGGTTGTATTTTCACTAAATAGAAGGCAGAAAAAAACATCAAAGATATTAATTTGCTTAAGGCAAAGGATTAGTTAGAATAGTGAATACTGGAAGAATTGGCAAGTGTAATAAGTAATCCAGTGGGAACATTTTTTAGTAATTTCTCAGACTGGATTTGGTCTTGGGTGCCTGAGGAATCAGAAAAAGTATATTTCAAGCAAAAGTCAACACAGCTTTAGGAGATGTGTTCTTCTGCCCTCTGTAGCCTGTTCTTCAATAAATTTTGAAGGAAAGAATAATTAAGATATATTCAAAATGGAATAACATGAAAAAATATTTTATCGGCTTTATAGTTTTCATATGGTATCATATAGGGTAATTATTAAGGAAGAGAAAACGTGGATGGGTACAGGTGGCAGACCAAGAGCATTACTGTTAAAACTGTAGTACTACCCCAAAGGAATGATACCAGTGGGCTTCTCAAAGACTGGTCTTAGCCCTGGTCACATGTAATACTTCCAGTGATCCATCAGTTTAAAAACAGAAGATGACTGTAATAATGAAGTTTGCTAGCAGCACAAAGGTTGGCAGTGACCCATGTGCAGAGAACAACCAGTTGGAGGTGGGCTGAAGTTCACCTGTGAAAGATTGCACTCTTGTAGCAAACAATGGGGATTTCTCCCATACGCTCATCAGCTCAAAATAATAAAGGGGGAGAGAAAAGCTTGAAAATACCAGCTGATCTCCAGGCAGCTGTGAGCCATCCACGTGGCGTGGCCATGTAACGGCAAATGCAAGTTTGAGTTAGGTCAGAAGAAACATTAGCAATAGAGACAGATAGGGAAAGATTAATGTTACCCGCAGCAGGGACTGCTGTGATTGCATCTGGAAAGCTGTATAGGAATGTTGGCCATCCACAGTCACATTGGTGCACATCTGGGATGTAAGCTGGACACGAGTAAATGTGGGCTGAACGTTAGTAGCTTTCTCAGTGGGAAGGGGCAAATTTGGGACTGGCCTTGTACAAGTAAATGTAAATGACCTGGCTGACCTCAAGATAAATTTAGCAAGCTTGCTAAGAGGAATGAGGTGCTTTGCCTTCCTATGATGGCAGATACTGAGCAACCTGAGACAGGATGCTTTGGTCCTGTGCCCTGTTCTCCTACTCTTAACCAGAGAAGGCAGGTAAGAAGCCTATAGCACATTTTACAACCAAGCTTCTTGGACAAGACAGCAGGGGTGTTACAGTGAGTGTCAATAGCGTGACTTTCCCTACCCAGTGCCATTCATCCTTGCATGAAAAGAGGGACAGAAGAGCTTTGAAAGAGCTTTAGAATAGTCAGCATCAGGAATCAGTGTGAAACAAATCCAACTGTACTACACTGTGTTCAGAGCCGCATCTCGTTAAATCAGTCCGGATGAACTGGAGACAGGGGCAGTTTGCCAATGTATTCAGCAGATGTACAGTCATGGCTGGTCAGCAGCTTTCTAAAATTACAACAGTCATCTAAGACAGATTTTCTTCATGACCAAACCACCTTTTTAATAGGTTCAGTAAATAAAATGTACTCTGGCCGCATTTTTTCTCAATCATAAGGCAGTAAATTGTCCTTATGATACTAATTTTAAATTCCTTCTGCATTTTCCATTGCTTCTCCTAAATAGAATGATCTTTAAAAAAACATTGATCACCTACATTACCATAAGCAAAAACTACGCCACTTTAACTTTTATCTGCCAGTGGATGTAAAGAGGCCATTTTACAGATATTTCTAATGGTCTAATGGCCTTCAAGAAGTTACAAGGTAGTTTAAGTTCCATTCAAAATCTCTTTCCAGTCTGGACTACTTAACTCTGTCAGTCTCTTATATTTTTTTTCCCTCCCCTTGGGAAATAATAACTCACTGCTGGTTCACTTTTCTTTTTGTCTTTACTGCCTTGTTTTGTGAAGTTTAGCTTTCTTCTCATCTACATTTGAGAGATGATGAGGCTTTAGGAAACCAGAGAGATTATTATACTTGCCAATGCCCTCACACAAGAGGAGAAGCAAATTCATTCTTAGATCACTTCAGAGCTAAAATGAAGACAGATGTTTGTTCTGTCCTCCCAAAGTCTGCAGCACAGTAAGAAGTATATCAGGATTACAGTAACAAAGGCAGTCTGTATCTCTATAACTGTTGATATATCTGGTGGATGGGCTGCAAGAAGAGGATGTGGGAACTGGGTGCACAGAGCTGCCATCGTTCAGAGTACAGGACACCTCTCCAAAATACTTTAGGTAGGCCACTATCAATCAAGCTCACTGGGGAAATGTGCAAATTTGGTAGCTCTCATATTTGAATCAAGAACTGAACTTTCCCTAAAATGAAGGCAAGATCCAAGCCAGTTTCCCAGCTCACACTCAAACTGCAAATCTGTTTTCCATGGTCACAGTTTGTTTAGTTCTAGTACTTGTGTATTTAACTGTTTTGATGTTTTCCAAGCAGCGTGGGTTGCAAACAAACCATATAATCCATGTGCATTTTTGGAAATGTTCTGCTCTATCCAAAAACAGGCTGAGACTGATGGCAAATAGATCTTTGCAGAGGAAAGATGCTGATTTGCTTTGCAGCTTTGCCCAGAGCTTAGTTGATGCTGACTGCATTTCAGAGCGTTGATTTCAATAGTGTGAATGAGCTGGCACATCGGTCACAGGGGCCTTTCTTTTAGCACCATTAGCAGTTGCAACACAAAAGGAAAATGAACAGAAAGAGGCATTCAGCTGGGGTTAGCTGAGTCTTAGTCTTTTGTCTAGAAAATCCTTAACTTCCCCATTGAAGTCCATTGCAACAAATTAAAAACTTTTCTCTGCTTTCCTCTCAAAATCAGTTAATGTCAGTAACACTTTTAGCTTGGATAAAGGAGAAGGGAGTTGAAGGTTGGATTTACTATTCATTAAGGTAAATTCATTTGCTGTTCTTTATGCAGTATTGAAAAGTGCTGCACAATACAATAATGGTGCTCAGGGCATGGGGCTAAAGAGAAGAAGGGTAGAGAAATGGTGCTAATGTATCAGGAATGCCTTCTGAGTTGTGTGCTGAAAGCTAAAAGCAACAAAAGTCATCCTATTTTGTTTATACACTAATAAAGAATCCACTCAAACACAAAAGGAAAAAAAAAAAGAAGGAATTACTCAAGAACACACTGGGGACATGTCACCTTTTCAAGGCTCCCGTTGCATTACAGAGGTCAGTGCCAAGCACTTCTGGGCCATGACAGGTGATCACAGCTCCAGGGGGCTCGGGCTGGATGTGGGGAAACCTTGTCCCCTGGAGCGGGGAGCAGACCTGGGGCAGGTCCCCAGCGAGGTGGGGGAGCTTCATCTCTGCTTGCCTGCTCCTGGGACAAACCGTGCTGTTGGGCATTACTCTAGAGGCTAATGAAACACCGGGGGCCTTAATAATTTCTGCTTTTTCAAGATAAATGTAAAAAAAGTGAGAAATGAGAAGGTATTTCCTTTGGTAATTACTCAGATGGCATACAAGGCAAAAATAACGTTCTGGTAAAGTTTTCATTTGTTGATACTGATATGGTCAAGGAAAGAAATCTTTGTGGATGCTCCTGTACATATACAATCTGTACGTGGTGAACAGATGCTTGATAAAATAGTCAAAATCATTTTTCATATTGGTTTCTTTCCTTTCAGGGATTATGAATGTGATTGTATTTTAGATGAAGGCCATGAGCTTGGCTGGTCGATTCAGTAGGCTACAGAGTGTCATAAACAGTAAGGTATTGCTTTAAGTCATTGTTTTTATGACTGAGGAAATGATACTGTGCAGAACAGCAGTTCCTATTTCTTTTGCCTTTCTTCACATTTATCCTGATTGAACATCTGTGTTTCCTTCACTCATGTCAGAGTAAAATCTATTCTTTATGGCAGATTTCCCTCATTGGAATTCACTTTCACATTTGATATGTCAACAGCTCATGGCTGCATATTGATTTTGTAAAAACTGTTATTTAAAATGCCAGGATAATGATTTACTTTGCTTAACTATTTGGCATTGGATCCCCTTTTACTAAGACACTGACTGCACATTCTCATACACAGACATGAAATAAGGCTATTGAAATGCAGCTAGATCTGATCCTTAGCATTAGTTATACAAAATATTAGTACTGAAAACCATAATTTGGCAAGTTTCAACACTTTTACTATATGATATGATGTCACACAGTTTCACTCCATTAATATGTACACCTTGAGACTGTTCTTCAATAGATCCATGACCTGTGGCTATAGAATAAATACACTTGCAAACTGATTTAGTATAAAAAGGAGTCTGATAACCATTTATCATAGTAAAAGGAATTCCTTAATCTATATGAAAAACAGCCACCTACAATTGCCATTCAGTAATTTAAACTGCCAGTTGAGTCCCTTTCTGACACAGAAAATATATGTCTATGGGTGCGGTGAAGATATTTAATGATCACATGTTGATTAACTGGATAGGAAAATCAATTCCGTCCAATGTAAAAGTATGAGTATTATTAGCTGAATCAGGATGAACGTGACATTCCTGGTGGGTGAGTCTATTTTGGGGAAATCATGAGGCTGGAATAAGATTAAAATAACAAATATGACAGTTGGATCGTGTTGCTAACTGTAAAATATTCCCTCTGAAAAAGTTGCAACTTGTTCCTTTTATAACAAGTCTGTTTTAGCTCCACTATAATTTTGGACTGAGAAATTCCAGCTCAACTTTGAGGTCAAAGGAGAATGTCTTAATACAATCAGAGTTCTGTCTGTTTATGCTGAACAAATTTATAAAACAATCTCATTGGAAATGGTGACTTCTGCTTCCTTACCTCACCCCTGAACTCCCAAATTACCTTTAAACTTTTCCTAATGTAAAATTCCATTGCAACATTGTGCTCAGGTTATATTTGAAAAATATGTTAGCTGTACTCAGGCAAAGCATTTGGTTGTCTCATGGACAATTTAAAGTCAGGCTGCTCCCTCTGTTGTCATCGTGCTTTCACTCTAGTAAATACAGAAGAAAACACCTGTGTACTGCATGAGTAAAGATCCTGCCAGGGCTCTTCTGGCCACACCAAAGCTGGCAGCCTCAGTATGCTTTTGTAGCTTCTGTAGCCATCATAAATTTTCCTGCTAATGCACAAGTATTTTCTTACTAGATTATTTAATGTGGAGAAATGATTTTTGAATTTGAAACTATCACATTACTATAATAGTGATTGTAAGCCCCCATGTATTTTGTGCAAGCTTTGCAAAAGCTTTGATGATGTCAGCTGGTGTTAGAGACCTCCTCTTGGATAACTTTGCAGCACTGATAGACTTTATTTCCCAGATGAAAGCAGTCTGCCCTGCAGCATTTGACTCCTGTGTGGATATTGGCACTTGGCTCCTGAAGCTGCTGTGAGCAAGGCAGGTAGAGTCAAGGAGCCCATTAAAGTACGTGTGGTCAGAACAAGGGCTAATTCATTACCATGAATAACTTTGAACTGACACAGAAAGTCAGCACTTCTTCTTGGCATGGGAAGGCTGCTTAATTCTTCCAGGACCTTAGAGCGTGTTATTTTTAGATGAAAATTATCATGGGCTGTTAAGCACAAAGGGAACCTGAGACACAGAGAAGCCCTGCGGCACTGTGCATGGTGCTGGGAAAGTCTCACTGCAGCAGTTTTACACTGGTGTAGACATATGAGACTTCACGTCTGGCACTGTATGGCTATTCCTGCACAAACTAGACACACTTGTGTCACCCAGGAATGACAAATTGCCATTTCCAATTTCCAATTACCCTTTCTCAATTGATTTGGAAACAAAAATGTGAGCTATTTCTGGAGACAGAAAGAAGTCAGCAGAATTGCTTCAGTTTGTTCTTTGTTCTCCCTGGAAATGGCTATCTTACCCATATAAAGTTCTGTTTTCTAAGGGGAAGAGAAAGGGATCTGTTCTAAGCCATTTTCTAGAAATAGCTAAGGGCAGGTAAATCCCTGATGACAGAGCTGGTACTGAAGTCCTTGTACTGAAGGCATCAGCAAAGCAGACCAACACTGAAAAATACTTTGTCATTGCTAGAAGTATTACAATTCTGAGCCACATTTTCAGAGAAGATGAATTGGGTGAGTCAGCTGAGACAGCTGACTGTGGCATGGGGACCTCGCAGGACTGCCAGGCCAGAACCCGCCAAACGTCCCAAAGGACAACTTCAGGACAGATGACAGTTCAATACAGAGATTTATCTTGAGACCTCTTTGATCACAATGGTAAGGAGTGGTGCTGGGGCAAGCCATCTCAGTGGGAGCTGCATCCTCAGATGTGGATGAGTGCCAGGTCTGAGGTCTGAGCGCTGGGCAGAGGAAGACACAGAGACCAGCTCAGACAATATCAAAGAAAGCCTTCAAAAGGCATCAAAAGAAACAAAACAACACACTGAGCTCCTACTGAGGCTTCCTATCCAGGGCAAGGAAAAAATGTGCTTTTATTGGTACATAGTTTGGAAGGAAATTTTTGCAACTGTGAACTTGGCTCTCTGAATTCTAGCACTTAGCTGTTCTCCGTCACACTTGTTGCAGGAATGGCCCCCAAGCATGGAGATAATAAAGCTGTTGACATCTCAGGATCATCTCAGGGTTTTAAAATAAGCCAGAGAAGTGCCTTTGTAAGGGAAAAAACAAGTGCACCATATATAAAGGGAAAGTTTCAACATTTTCCAACAGAAATGGATGTGTCCTCAGCTTTGTTTGCTGATGCCAAGCAGGCCAGGGCTGGAGCTAACTCCTGTGAGCAGGATGTGGAGTAGAGACCCCATGAGGTCCAGCAATTTGGTGACACTATGATTCTATAAAAGAGACTGTTTCATGCATGATCCTGGTCCAAATCTTAAATAATAATCTAGAATGAACTGTTTGATCCCTGGACATTTTGTAGGGATATAAGCAATACTGTCCTGACTGCAGCACATGGCCTGTAGCATTGTATCTTTACAAAGGCTAAACATTAATGATGCTTTTTGCAAATGTGCCTATCAAAAATACTCTGTGGTAACTCCTCAAGCAGAACGTGTTGCAAATTTAAGCTTGTGACATTGTGGATTTGAAAAGGAAGACGCTTGAAGGGACAGCACTGGTCTGTTTTACAGCCCTGTGGCTGCTCCATCCCTTGCCTTTGCAGCTGGCTGCTGCCCTGCTAGGTGTCACTATTTCTGCAGCTCAGTAAGGAAGAAACAGTTGAGATGCCCTGGGGACTCACTGCATCCCTCTAACAGCAGGCTGACCCTTCCAGTTTCTTGAACCTGGGTTTTTGTCACATTATCAGGAAGAGATGTGCATTTCACCCCCAGTTTTAGCCTCTGTCCTCCTAGCTCCAAAGGTAATGAAAAGGAGTTTAAACAAGCAGAACATCTGTATCATGGTATTTTTCCATTTATACGTAACACAACAAAGACTGCATTTGGGTTTACACCACAAGTGATGAACACAGGTCTGTGCAGCAGGGGTCCTCTGTGCTCTGCTCCAGCAAATGGTAGAGCCATATTTAAAACAGAACAAAACAAAACAAAATCAAACAATCAATCAAACAAAACAAACAAATAAAAAACAAAACAGCTGACTTTTTTAAAGCTTCCTATCTAGGTGCTTATTTCATTGCTGCACAGAATCACAGAATCATGGAATCGTCTAGGTTGGAAGAGACCTCCAAGATCACTGAGTCCAACCTCTGACCTAATGCTAACAAGTCCTCCACTAAACCATATCCCTAAGCTCTACATCTAAATGTCTTTTAAAGACCTCCAGGGATGGTGACTCAACCACTTCCCTGGGCAGCTCATTCCAATGCCTAACAACCCTTTCGGTAAAGAAGTTCTTCCCAATATCCAACCTAAACCTCTCCTGGTGCAATTTTAGTCCATTCCCCCTTGTACTGTCACCAGGCACGTGGGAGAACAGACCAACCCCCACCTCGCTACAGCCTCCTTTAATGTACCTGTGGAGTGCAATAAGGTCACCCCTTAGCCTCCTCTTCTCCAGGCTGAACAATCCCAGCTCCCTCAGCCGCTCTTCGTAAGACTTGTTCTCCAGACCCTTCACCAGCTTTGCAGCCCTTCTCTGGACTTGCTTGAGCACCTCCATGTCCTTCTTGTAGCGAGGGGCCCAAAACTGAACACAGTTCTTGAGGTGTGGCCTCACCAGAGCTGAGTACAGGGGTATACAATCACTTCACTGGACCTGCTGGCCACACTATTTCTTATGCAAGCCAGGATGCTGTTGGCCTTCTTGGCTGCCTGAGCACACTGCTGGCTCATATTCAGCCGACTATCAACCAAAACTCCCAAGTCCTTCTCTGCCAGGCAGCTTTCCAACCACTCAGTGCAGTGATGGCTAATTCTCTTGCATGAGGTGTTTTTACACATGTAAAAGCTTGGCCTTGCAAACTGACCTCTGTGAAAGGATGCTTGCATGTTGCCAAGCCCCACTGACAAGCCCAGGAAGCCGAGTGCGAAGGGCAGCCTGTACTCTTCACTCTGCTGTACAGGGCCAGCCTGACAGGAAGCAAAAACACCTTTTCTCTCCTTGACTCAGCAAGGTGAAGGGTTCAACAAATCAGAGGCTAGATTTGGCCCACTGGTGCTGTTGCATATAGGATTTAGAAACTTTTACATGGGGAAAAATGTTCTTTAATCAGCATCTTTTACTTTATTGCAATTAACTATGATATGCTAATACCATCTTACTGATTAAAGATCATAAGCTTCGCTCTGATAGTCCTGAATTACTGCTAGGATAATGAGATTTCCATTTCTAAATGTCCTGTGTGCTCCATCCAAATTACATCTGTATTCATGTACATATCAAATATGAATTATTCTCACAAATATACATCAAACATCCTTCCTGTTTCAAAAATACCGTGCCACACTCAGTTAAAAACAGCTTTCCCATGTTTTAGCACTCAGCTAAAATACTATTATTATTAGCCCTGTGTTATCACTTCTGTGTATTTAAACCCATCCCTGCCACAAGCCCTGCCTTCACTTTTTGTGGATATCTCTGGGGACAGATAGCAACCATGTCACCTGGTAGTCATCCTTTGCCTTCACAAAGACCTGTTGAGGGAACAGGACAACCCTTCCTGGCCTTTAAAAAGGAAAGAAACTGAAAGAAACTTGTAGAAGAAATCCTCTTCCATGCACAGAGTGAGTCAGGCTCCTGTATATCAAGAATAGCAGTGTTTGTGCTGTAAGGTGAAAGAAGAAAACCTGATTTGGCATTTTACAGTGAGAGGGGGAGAGAAAGAGGGAGAGAGAGAGAGAAAGAAAAAAAAAAAAGTATTATTATTTGTAATGCCTAACACATCACTATTGCACCAAGGATGCACATACAATAGTGATATCAGGGCAGGTGAAGCTCCGAAATCAAATTACAGATGCAGAAATAATTGCTCTTAGCCCATGACTGGAATGTGTCATGATAGCAGCATCACAGCAAGTCAAGTGCAGCAAAGAAAACGATTGCCAGGAGGTCTGACAGTGAAGCTGCTGCACTTGCAGTGGTGCTTGGTAAAGCCACGTGACAGTCCCCTGCTCCCTATCTGTTTCCCAACCAGCAGTGTGGGACTAGCACACGCAGTCCAAGCAACAAGAGGCGTTTAAGCTACTCACAGCTTATTTTAGGATGGGGCTGATCTGTTGACCTGAGCTTTAGGTGGCCTCTCATGATGCCATCTCTGTGATCTACATTTTTATCCAAAACCTCTTGCCTTGCAGGCTGACACGTTATCTCATGTCGCAGCGCTTGTCAGGAGCAAGTCCGTGTTTTGACCAAATTGAGGATCTTCAGATTTATTTTTTTCCCTGTCTCATTCCAAACAAAGAGGAAAAAAAATTTGCTTGCATTGTATCAAATGTTAAAAAGAAGGTGGCCATTATAAATGAAACTGAAGCCTTTCCTAGCTGTAAATTACCATAAAATCGTATCTGAGGCAATGTAATTTCCAGGACATGTAATATGCTGCAATCTCAGATTCCAGCAAGAGGCCAGACATGATACATACCCCCTTACCTGTCTTCATGTTAGCCCAATTTGCAGAACAAACATATTCAACCTTCAGCCCTAGTGCCGTGACCTGTGAATAATGCTTCTAATAGGACTGACACATCTGAACAGCACTCTGGGACAAAACTCCCCTTGAATTCAGTGCGAGCTGCTCTGGTTCCTATGTTTTTCCAGCAAAACATCTGCCTACCAACTCCTCCAAGAAGTACTTGCAGCCCAAGTAAAGGAAGGTCAGAGCCACAATAATACTGGGATGACCTGTAGGACAAATGTGATTTGCAGCTCTCTTTTCTTTCTTTAGCAGAGACATTAACAACCTTTTTTTACAGTGATAAATTTTCTAGGCACCTGGCAGAGGTTAGGCTCTCTCCCATGCTTGACAACAGTGAGGGGGTTATATGATTTTGACCTTCATATAGTTTACACAATGATTCTCTTGAAGTAATGTATGTTAGGTCCACTTGGATTTTGGTTGTAGATCTTCAAGTTACTAAAACTCGCCATAAGAATGAGAACCTAGGCATCAGCTTTTCCCCTCACATGCTTGCTTCTCTTTTGCTGAAGGGAGATTAGATTATTGTATCTGGAGGCTGCTACAATGGACACAGTTAACTGTGTTAACACTGAAACCATAATAAAGTTTGATGCTTGTCCTCACTTGGAGAACCTGGTGCCCTAAAGATTCCTTTTATTTTATGTATTTATCAAGTTGGTAAAAGGACCTTAGGCTGTTTTTATGAGATAATTCTGTGTGCCCCCAAAAGGTATGGGGAGATATGGGCAGAGAACTATTCTGTTAAAATGTGTCCTTAATATCCCAGCCAGTCCTGCCCATGGCATGACAGCAATGACAGCAGTGGTGCTGGGAAGGATCTCTGGAGGTCTCCAATACAGACCAAGGCTATTGCCCATAATAGATCAGGACAATTGTAATATCTTTTTTTTTTTTAATTTTTTTTTTTTTTTTTTTTATTATTACTAGAGTAAAAGGAGGTTTGACTTAGAGACCTTATTGTAATCTAAGTAATACAGCTTGCATGATGACACAGGACACAAATCACTCATCAGCTTTAGGCAGCATGTTAAGCATTTTAAAAAAAATGATAACTGCTAAATCCACTTAGCTCAGGTTTGTGCTGAAATTGTTCTTGCTATTCAAGCTATTCAAGAAACAGGAATTCCTTTTTTAAATACAGATATTTTTCTTCCTTTAGACTCACTCGAAATGCAAGTGCTGCCCCTACTGGGAAAACTGAGAAAACCCGGTTTGAGAAAGAAAATTGTGCTATTCCTGGTTGCCAGCATCACAGTAGGACAAAATTCACAAAACATTTTGAAATGGAAATTCCAAAAATCATGTGAGGTGAAGAAGAAATAGTGAGTGAAAGCATAGAAGCCTCCAGAATCAGATCCTGAAACTGAGCAGGAAGGAGAGCTGTCATTACGTGACTGTAGAATTTCAGGATTCAGCAGAAAAACACACATGAGCTTGACATGGAGCCTTACGGTATGATTATGCTCCTGCTCCCTGGATGCTGTGGAGGTGACACATTCCTGAGCTCAGTGGCACAGACCATCCCTTGGCTCAGCAAAGGCAGATGGCCCTGTACCTGTGTACAGCTTCACTCCAGACAGGTATTTTTGTCTCCATCTGAGGCGACTTGAAGGTGATCTGGAGGCATTGTCCTCTTTTTCAGCTTGACTTGGGGTAGACAGCAGGTTGAGGGAAGGGAGCGTTCCCCTCTGCTTGGCACTTGGGTGATGACACCAAGATATTTGGACTGGTCTGGGGCTCACAGGGATCTCCAGACAGAAGTGAGCCCAGGGAGGCCTCAGACAGGTGGAAGCCAGGGCGTGCAAGACAAGACTGCAGGAGCGGGGCTTGCTCAGCTGCAGGCAAGGAGGCACTGGGGAACTCCCTGGAGGTATCTGCCCCAGTCCAAAAGGGTCCTGGAGAGGCTGGGACCAGACCCTGCTTCCAGGGGCACAGTGAGAGCACCAGAGGCACTGGCACAAGCTGCAGCATGGGATGACCCTGAGGAAACAGCCCTTCTTGTGCGAGTGGGGCATCCCTGGAACTGAAACACCGTATCAGAATTTGTCTTCCTTTAATGTAACTGCTTTGACCCAATAAATCTGCTTTTTTCTGGCCTCTGCCACATTGCAAAGTCAGCCTTGAACACTGCAAAGCCTACTCTCCCTTGATTTTTTGCATACGGCTCTGGGAACAAACCTGCTGGCAAGAAGCATAAGAAGAGCATTCTTTGTGTTATTTCCTCCTCTGCTGAAAGCTGGGAGCTGAGTGGGGAGAAATTGTGAAGCCTGCCCTCGTGGCTCCGAGTCACTGCAATGCCGTAGCTGTGTGACTTCTGCTGTGAAATCCCATCTATCATTGCTGATTTTGTAGAGTAAGGTTTTCTTCTTCTTCCAGCTCCTACCCACAGTCCAGCTGAGATAATTTAGTTTTAACCACTCTGTAATTAATGACTCTTAGGCTGCTTACAGAGCTCTGTGCTGCAGGACCTGCCCAAGTGTGCCGGCGCTGTCTGCAGGGAGGAAGGTGCGGCAGAATGCCAGCTTCAGTTCAGACTCAGTTCATCTCTGCTAAGCTGTGTGTGTATGGAAAAATACAATTTACCTCTTTCGGGAAGCACAGGGTTTTACAAGGAAACAGAGAAGCATGTCTTAGACTGGGCTTGCCCTGAGCCATGCAACACAGCAGTGTTTCAAATCCACTTTTACATATATTTTTTTTGCAGTTAATGTTGCTGCCATACATCTCCTGTACTTGCTGCTACCTTCTTACATGGAGAGGGTCACAAAGTGCCCTCTGTCAGCCACACTCCTCCTTTTCAACTCCGTGGCAGCGAGACACCATGGAGCACGTGCCAGCATCAGTGTTAAAATAAACCCTCCAAGTAAAAAGTACACCTGAACCAATTTGCTCCATGAACTGGCATCAGGGGCTTGGCTTAGGTGAGCTGCAGTGCTGTTCTGATGAGAAGGGGAGCATGACGTGGGAATGTGTGGTGGGTTTCAACAAGCCTCATTATGAGCACATACTCTCTCCTTGAAAGATGAAGTAATGCAGAATGTTGGAGCTGAAGGACAGAAGAGGGTAAAGGACACAAAAAGCCTGGGAGCCACTGTTCTC
Source organism: Heteronetta atricapilla (assembly GCA_011075105.1). Lineage (NCBI taxonomy): Eukaryota > Metazoa > Chordata > Aves > Anseriformes > Anatidae > Heteronetta > Heteronetta atricapilla. The sequence continues at coordinate 566,659 of CM021736.1, forward strand.
AGGAAACGTGCCCTGGGGAGAGCACTGGCTGCAAGTCCTGAGCAGCTAGGACTCCCTGCTCAGACATGGGATGCTCTGGGCAAGTCAATTGCAGCCCTGCACAGTTTGCAGCTAGCCTCTTAAAACTCTGCATGTCCTCATTGTTTGCCTGTTGTACCCATCTGGTTCTTTTTTAATTCCTTCTTCTACTGTCTTTCATGTTCCTTTTTAAAATTTCCTACTTCATCTTTCTCTTTAAATGGGGAAATGGTTACTACTGTCCTGACTCTTAAACATTTCTCATTTTATTTCAAATTTTGAAGCCTTTTCCCATAAAGACACATGTTGTTTTAATCAGCAGCACTCACCCATTAAAACCAGATTAATTAAAGAAATTATATATTTTTCTAATGGTCTGAAACAAACAGGAGGAAAACTCTACAGTCTCCCATTTATAATGCTGTTTGCCTGCAACACACTGCTGGATAATACCATTGCTTATCTGATAATACAACATCATCTCACCACTAATCTTTTGCTACAATAATAAAATAGCTGAATTGAAATTTACTACATCCTTTGGAAATATTTCAGTCTCTTTCATGCAGCAGTAAAAACCCACAACCCTATTCTACAATTTATTAAAACCATTGCACATGAACGCAATGTGTCCTTTGTTTGACTCCATTAACAGTGCATTTATTTTTTTTTTTTTCTTTTTGCTCTGCTGCTGGTACCTTTCTCATTAACACTGTTTGCCACCAACAGGGGAAAGGGACAAAGCCCATGACACTGTGTGATGAACTCAGAGCAATGTCCACTTCTACCAGGCTTACCGCTCCTGCCAGGCTTTAAAAAAATGTCACAGCACGTGCAACCCCACCTAACTTCAGGGATAGCTTAAAATCACTGAATAAATGAGGTGTTTTGATAGTAAAATAAAGGCATGGAGTCAATGTCTTTGAATGTTAAATGATGTGATGGATAAAGTCACTAAACAAGTGATGCAACCTAAGTAAATGACACAGACTGATCCCAAGTGACGTTAGAAGTACCATCAGTGAGTAAATGATGCCATATGGTAATAAAGTGTCATCATACATGAAGTGGTGGGGTGAATGGTCGTTGTATTACCGAAAGATGTACCTGTGGTGAGTGTGGTGGGGTGAAGAAGCTGTCATCCTTGGGCCCTCTGTATGGGTGAAGCTTAGAAATTGGCAAATTGAAACTGTTGTTGATTGAACTGATGTTCTCCTGGCACAGTGGAGTCACTGAGGAGGCGGGAAATAACTGCAACAAATATGTGAGCATGGTCCTCCCCCTGTAAACAAAAGGCATGTTCAGGGTTGCTTTCCATGCTGTGTGATAGCAAAAATGGAGGGCAGTTTACTAGTCCCACTGACCCTAACTCAGGGCCTCCCTCCTGGGGCCTAATTGGTCTGGCTGCAAACTTTTGCTGGAAAACATTAGTTTGGGTTGTAAATGCAAATGTAAATGGAGGTAGAAAGTAATCTGATTTCAGAATTAGCTTATTAGCATTTGGATGCTATTATCATTATTTTAGTATTATAGAAACATAATTTACTTTAGTATTAGTTCATTAATAAAGTATTAATGTGCTATTAGTAAATGCATTCCATATAAAAATATCTCTTGGAACTGAATTTCTTAGTAATTGATCAGCAATTCATTTATTAATGATAGTGATCTACTAGAATGTTAGTGTTGATTCATTAATGTGTACATTGATTTCGATTAATTGGTTAAATTGCTATTCATGCTTATAAAGTCATTGCTACCATTCATCTTTCATCTAACTAAAAGCATGATTTAGATTTTCATATGAATGAACTCCTTTGGGACTGGTAATCTCCTTAGCATCCTAAAGGTCTCCTCTTGAGGGATATGATAAATTCAGGCCACCACTAGAAAGAGCAAAAATTAAGAGAGAATGCCTCCAACATTTTATTATGATTTAAATAGCTTCAGTTCTTCGCTCTTATTGTTAAATGAGGCAACACCTATCTCTGCAGAGCCAAAGGGTGAGTCAGAGCTATCACACTCATCATCCCGTTCCCCTCTGGTGCTCAGGTAAGGAGAGACAGAGAGCCAGCATGAGTTTCGAGTGCCTGGAGGAGAAACACCGGCTGAGTGGAGCTCTGGGTCATCCCCTCCCACTCCTGCAAGGGTATCTCCGGTCCCCAGGGGGCCCCCACAATGATGTTATCTGGCATCCATGCAGTCTCTTGGCATCTCCCCCACTCTTGGTACCTCAGGAGCAGTGATAGCCTTGCAAGAGAGGTAGCTTTCAGGATCACAAGTGGATCAGAAGGATTAAGCCTAGGCAGCAGCCTGGGATAGCTGTTTTTAAGCCTCTCGGACAGCCCTTTGTAATTCCCAGCAGGGAGATAAGGCTTCCCAGGAATAAATTTTCACAGCCTTCAAGTTCATATTATTTGCCAGAAAATGACCATGTCGGGGGAACAACCCTGGAAAGGGGGAGTTTATTATGATTACCCTGGGGGAAGTGGCAGCTACAATGTTAATCCTATTACAGCATCAGTAGGATGGGGTTGCAAGAAGTGATCGTCGGTGAGAAAACAGTACCCTGCCAAAAAGCAGAAACTCCTCATAGGAACATACCTACCTTGATAGCATTGCAAAAGGGAAGCAAATAAAAAGATATAAAACATTCCCTAGCCCAGCACTGCTTCCAGCTACTCCTGTTCAGAGTCTATTTTCTTATTCTGATGAAAAACATGGCTTTATATTTAGCCCATGAGTGCTGAGCACAGATAACCAGTTAAAAGCAGGGTTGTAAATAATTTGCCTGAGAGGAAAGTCAAGTAAAATCTCATGCTGGGCTTCCCCATTTTAAGAAACTGCAGTATTTGGTATTTCTTTACAGAGGAGCAGGACAGTGAGTAGAGAGAAGCTGAAGGTGAAAAACAATTATCAGGAGGAATATAACAGAAACAAGTTGTTTCACCTTCCCCAGTGCATACATTACTATTTATTCAAGCTCACTGTTGATTTTGTTTGGGTAATGTCTGCAATCACTCACTGATTGCAGTACGTCATGAGGCTTTTATTATTATTATGTGTTTCTATATGTTTATGTGCTCAGATCAGCAAAAACTGTCTCTTACTGGATGCTAATATAACACGCCAGTACATCCAGTCCTCCCTTGTGTGTTTTCATTCACCCACTGCCTGCGCGAGGGGTAGCTGGATGCAGTGCTGCTCTGCTATCTCTGTGATCTGCTGGCTAACTACTAATGGACAGATAACAAATGCCTGAAGTACAGAAAAGTTTCAATCCGACCTTGCAGATCTTCCCACATCAAGGAACAAATCCTTGGGAAACTGGGCTCAGCTCTCATGTCTAATGCACTCTAAAATGGCTTTGACTTGCATTTTGGATAGAAAAAATACATTTTGTTGTTCTTTAACAAAAGGCAAATTCTGAAGTGCAAGGTTTGAAATAGAATGTGTTACTAGTGTTCATGAAACTTGTTTAATCACCTACCTGTTTTGGAGTAGACAACATACAGAGGGCCTTCCCTTGCTATTTTGTTCTGTTAATTTAAGTAAGATTGTTTAACAACAGGTGAAGCCTCCCAGGATGCTGGAACAACACAGGTGAGCAGAAGCCAAATAGGCTGGGGTGTCAAAGGCAGGTTCCAGAGGTTGCTCCAACACTGGGTCGTGTCAGGAGTAGGAAAGGTATGACATGCCGTGTTCACACCAACCCTGGATTGCGTTTCCCTTGAAAAAAGGTGCAATTTCCCCTCCTCGCAGATGAAGGCGCAGGCTAGGTCTGTGGCGATTCCAGCGCAGGCACCAGCTGGCTGGCCTCACACATCCCAGGATGGGGATTTCCTGCACCTTCAGCTGCTCGGAACGAATCGTGTCAGGTTCCTGACTTTTATTTTAATAGCTACTTATTCTCGAGAAGCTCTGAGATGGCTTATTTTAAGAAAAGCAGCGATTTGCCGTGTAAAAGGCAGACGGCCTGAGGTGAACCGTCCCTGCGGCTTGGAGCAGAGCAACTCTGTCAGGGAGCAGGGGGGCGGCACCCCACGAACGCGTTTCCCACCCAAGCCCCAAGCGCGAAGCGGCAGCCCTGGGGGACCGAGGAGGAGGCTCCCGGCACCGGAGCCCCCCCAGTACCCCCGGCCCGGACCCGCCGCACACAAGATGGCGGCGGGGAGGTGACAGGGCGCTTACGTGACGCGCCGCCCCGCCCGCCCTGCCCGCTGCTGCCGCCGCCGCCGCCGCCGCCGCCGCCGCCCAGGGGACCCGCTCGGCAGGCGGCCGAGCTGCGCTGAGCCGAGCCGAACCCAGCCGAGCCCAGCGCCGGGGGCGCCGCGCCGCCCGGTGAGCAGCGAGCCGCGGGGCCGGGCGCAGGCCCGGGGGCGGCAAGGGACAGTGGGGGCAGCGGGGACGGGAGTGCGGCCGCCTGAGGCGGGGCCGACTGGCGCAGCGGGGACGGGCCGCGGCTCGGGTCCTCAGCCGGGAATCGGCCCCTCAGCCCAGGGGTGGCCGCGGCTCCTTCAGCCCCGTGGGGTCCGGCCCCTAAATCTACACGGGGTCCAGGCCCCCCAGCCCCGTGGGGTCCTGGTTAAAGGCGACTGGTCCCCGCTCCCCAGAGATTCCCTCGGCCCAACTGGGCACCTGGGGCCAGGTGTGGGCCCTCAGCCCTGGTGGGGCTGAGGGGAGCCCGGTCCCCCCTCTCCCAGTGATGTGACACGGGTGAGCTGGGTGATGCTGGCACGTGTCCGAGGTCGGGGGGACAAAGGCTGACAACTCGGCAGAGTGGCAGTGTCGGGGCTGGACCCAGGCAGCGAGCCTGAGGTGTGGATTAACACTGACCGGGGTATTTCGGCAAGGCAGAGCGCTGAGGGCAGAGCTGCTGCTGAGCATGAGAGGCCTCCCCTTCGTCAGTGCCTTGACAGGTGAACACAGCACAGCTTGTTTGCTGGAGAAATTGCTTGCTGGTGGGTGGGCTGGATTGTTCGGATTTTTGGGCCTGTGATGTGTGTGGCTGTCTATGCGTTGTTGCTGTGTTCCTGCTGGAGGCCCGGTTGTGATCAGGGTTTCTAATTTATTCTGCTTTGTTTGTAACCTCATCAATGAAGGCCTTTTCGCCTTCAGGGCCTCTCATTGTAAATACGTGAGGTGAGGGTGGGAAGGGAGAGAAAAGAGTGCTGTTTGTGCAGACAGAGCCCTGCCACGCTGGCCGGCTCCGGCGAAGCCCGCTGGCCGCCAACACGCACAGCCTCTCGTGTTGGGGCTGGGAGCAGCCGAGTTGGCAGGGAGCAGCGTGGTGGTGTCACAGCAGCTTTCGTGGAGGTTACTTCAGAGTGTTCGGCCATGCCAGGCCTGTGGGGATGAGAGCGGTTTGTGCCACCTTTCTTGCTGGTTTGTGAGCCAGTGTAAAGTATGGCCCTGGTGGTTTGAGTCACTGGAAGCTCTGCTGTTGATGTTGATGGTTTTGGGGCATGGCTGTTTGTTTGTTTGCTTTAGGAATGGATTTTTGGATTGAAGTAACACGTGTTGCTGTTTCATTTCAGCTCATAGTTGGGTGGGTACTGAAATTGCTTCAGCTTTATGAAGGTGTTTAGAGTTTGGAAAGCGAATGCAATCGGCCCTCATTGGTGGCAGATGAAAGATAAATGCTAGTTTTAAAATAATAATAAGAAAATCACTTATATCCAGAGAGATTGCCTTGATTTTTCTGGGTTTGTGCATGTAGAACAGAATTAAATTTAGCTCAGAAGTCTTCAAACTATGATCTGTGTAACTGTGATTCCTAAATCATTTGTCACGCTTCTTTCGGCTTCCATGTATCAGCCTAGAGACAATATGTCTCCCTGTGTATAATTAGTTTTTAATGAGAGCTTGTGACAATTATCTGAGTACTTCAATTTATTAAATTTACAGTTTTTAGGATTGGCAGGTATTCGTGAATACTATTTGACTACTCGGTGTTAACGGTACCCTGAAAAGGCACTGAATTCTAAATAATACCTTCTATATGCCAGTTCTCCATGTGTGTCATTGCTTCTCTAAATGCTCCTCAAACTTCAACAGCTGCTGCTTTTAATTACATAATTACTGAGTTCTCTTTAACTGGACATGGTGAGAAGGAATGCATACCTTATTGGTGACAGCGACTTAAAAGTTTTTACCCTTTTCTGGTCACTGCTGCTCTGTGTTGTTCAACACTGGGTGATTGGCATGTGCAATGTTTGTGTGGCCTGGGACTTGCTTGGATTTTACAGCAATTTTAGTCTGGCTATAAGGAACAGTTGCTGTATTAAAGACTTTGTAGTTGGGGCAACTGTGTATCCTGTAAAATGCTCGGACAAAAGTGATCCAGCAGCTGCTTCACCTGTGTGTCAGGTGGGGCTTGTTTGGAGTAAGGAGGAGAAAAAAAACACAGCAAACAACAGTGGCCCATGCTGGGCAGGGAGGATTTTTAAGGGTTCATGCTGAGGTAAGTCCAAACTGCTCTGCTGAGATGGAGCAGAGCACCTGAATGCTATTTCAGTTGTAATTTATGTGCAGCGCATTAGAACCAACCACAGGTAGGAAACAGTGCTCTGAAGTAGAAGTGAGAACAAACAAGCTCAAAGCCCTGAGTTGTGAGGATTTTTTGAGACTCGATCTCATGACCTGAGCTCCAAAAGCAGAGTTTTCCAAAGGATTTTGATGTCCTTAAAAGTATTTTGCACCCAGGAAAGCAGAATGCAGACATGGGCAGGCAGCCCTCCAAAGGCTGCTGTTCTGCATGGCTTCTGTGCTGTGGATTAGAGACTCTGTTTTAATACAGCTTTAATTCCCAAAGTGAGTGGGTTCATTACACTTAGTGATTAAAGATTTTACCCCTTACTCTCCCCCTGCCCCCCCCAAAAGCTGGGGGAGATTCAGAAAGCTCTGAGGAAAGCATGAAATCTTCTGTTTTTTTGTGATGCTTTCATCCCACATATATTTTGTGTTTTTGAGAATAAGCGTTTAGCAGAGGCAATAATTGGTGCAGTTTAGTTATGCTTTATTTTTGTTGTTAAAAATAATACCCATCCTAACGAGCTATCAGGTGTAACTAGTTTCCCTATGCTGTGCGTAGTTCATTATAATGTAAGTGAATAAATATCTGAAAAGCATCTTTGCTACCCATAGGTTTTACTTGTGCAAATGTGCATGGTTTTTAAACAACAACAAAAATCCTCCTCTTCTTAACTATGCCTCTAAAGCTGTTCCCTTCTGTCTGCTTCATTCTGAGGTTCTTGGAAGGTAGCTTGCTTTGTTTATGTAGAGTTCAACACAAAGCATGTTGCTGCTTGGAAATAAAAAAAAAAAAAAAAGGAATCCTGATGTCTAGTAGGCTTGCTGTTTTTCTTTGTTTTTTTTTTTAACTGTAGTAAGAATGGCTGTGTGAAACCTGGCAGCTTTCTAATCAAACTGGTGGGATGCAGGTGTGCTCTGGGAAAGCCAGTCGGCAGCGTTCCTTGGGTGTGCTTGTTGGACTGATTTCATCGGGTACAACGCATGGCACTGCATTCTTGCTGCGCAGCTGTGAAATGTTGCATTCCGGGAGCATCGGTCTGCGCGCGTCTGCGGAACCAGCAACCGTGGAAGGAGAGGCTGCAATTCCCCTCTTAAGAACTGAAGCAGCATTACCTTAGGTGTGCTGCAGCAACAACCTAGCAGACTGGAAGGAGGTCTTGCTGAATAAAGCAGCTGCTTTTCCTTGTTGCTCTTGGGTTGTATGGAGATGATGCCGGGCAGTGCATCTGGAGAGAAGAGCTTTGGCAGCCATGGTTTAAGAAAAATTTCTTAAGCTCTCTTCCTGCCTTATGAAGCCTACGCCCCTAATTTCCTCGTAATAAAAAGGAGTATCGTATTCTGGAGTCGTACAATATTCCTTGCTGGCCCATTAGTGTATTAGCTTAGCTTCGTGTGTATTGAATGCCATTAAATGTCACTTGCAAATTTAATGTCGGGAGTGCTGAGATTTGTACTAATTGAATTTAAAGCCTTATACTTGGATTTGGTAAAATGCCGGGTTGAGACAATTGAAATGCTTTTATATATAATGTTTGCAAATTTGCTATTGTTAGTGAGTCTACCATGGTGTTTGGGTAGATCGAAAGCAGACCCTGAACACACATCAGGTTTTGAGGGGGCTTTACTCTCATTCTCTCTATTTTTTAATTATGGTATGATGACAGCTGGCAAAATCTGGTATGATGAGTCTTCATGCTTGGTATCTTTTCAGGGTCACTGTTGACCCGAACTTAACCTTAAATACTTCTGCAAAAATGTTATCAAATATAGGGCTTTCTTCACTTCAAATCACGTTTCACTGTCTTCTGTAGCCGTCATTCTAAGTACTAATGGAGAAAGGTTGTCATGAGGGCTGTTGGTCTTCACACTCTATTGTGCTTTCTTGAATAGTTTGATTTATGGTGGTTTTTTAAAGCGTGAACAGGTTTTGTCTCAGTGCTAAATCTGAAGGCTTTTTTTTTTTTTTTTTTTTTTGTAGAGGGCAGTCTGCACAGAAGCTCTGGGCTTTAACATTTTTTTTAATCTTGACCTTAGCAAAATAACCAAGGTTTAAATAGATGTAGAAACAGCTCTTGCCACCTACAGAACACTCTACTACTTTACTTTTCTTAAGGTAAAGCATTAAAACTATTACCTTTGATTGGAAAGGAGTCATAAATATTGTTTACTAGCTTTTCCTAGTAGCATAAATCCGTGCCTCCCTAGATAGCCCAGTGCTTTTAAGAAGTTTGTCTTGGAACAATTCCATAGAGTCTTGATACCATACTTTGACCTCCTGCCACTGAGCTGGCATTTCATGTGGTCTTCTGGCATGAGTTCTTCTGCCACTTTCAAGTAAAAATTTACCATGCATTGAAAAGCTCAATTCTGCAGCCAAGCACTGTGCCAAGCTATAAAACCTCTGTTTGTACACAGAATGGATTTTTGCTTGCTGGGAAGGCTTGGGTAACACTTCTGTAGCTGCACAGGAGTGGCTTTGTGTCTACATGCAGGTGGAATAGCTCCATCCAAGCTGAGCTGTAACTTCTCTTCTGCTCTAAAGTCTGTGGTTTGTCTTCATTGCGTCCCTGCTGCTCTGCATAGAGTTTTTTTGTAGTCAAATAATACTGCTCTGGAAAACTTTGTTGGGAAAGTTAATGAAATGTATTTGAAAGACTTAAAAATAAATCCTGCCATTTAGGTGATGAAAAAGACCTTGAGAGTGCATTGAGGGTGATTGCTGCGAAAATATGCACGTGGTAGGTGAATGGCGCGCAGCTCCCAGCAAGTGCTTGGCTGGCAGTGGTGGTGGTGCTTCAAAGTGCCTGGGCTTCAGCTGGGCTCGGAGATCCAGCTGGTGAGGGAGGAGTACAAAGCAAGCAAAAGTGGCTGGAGGATGCTGGGTGTTCAAGGAGAAGGCTTTCACGTAAGCGAGCAAGACTTATAGGAGGGAAGAGGAAGAAGCAAGTGCTTCTTGAAATGATGTAGGATGCTGAAGCTGGAAGTGGGGTCTGGGTGCTGACCAGGGGCAGTGTGGGGATAGCTGTGTGCCAGGGAGAAAAGAGCAAAAAAAAAAAAAAAAAACAATGTGAAATGAAGCAAGGATGGAGAGGGAAGGATGAATGCAAGTGTGTGAAAGTCCCTGGTGAAGCATCCTCTATGAAATTACTTGATAGAAGATGTTGTTCTGTGTCCGCCACTGCTTTGGGAATATCAGGATATATGTTTAGTCCAAACATGATTATATAGAGACTCAGCCATGCTAGGAGAAATTTGCATTTGCCACAAGCAGTATTTAGTAATGGGTTAGGGTTTCTTATCTACTTTTTATGAAACAGCACAAAAGACGTATTTCACAGCAATGAGCAATTATCTGCAAATTAAAAAAAATGGTCTTGTCAGATATTGCCTTTGTTTTCATGCATGTATAAATTCCTATTTCATTTTTTTTTCCCTCTTGAAATGTAAATAGATGGTTTGTCAAAGGAGACTTTAAAAATAAACAGGGCCCAGAGCACATTTATCGGATGTAGATAATTTGCATTCTGATACTTAGTTCAGAATTTGGCTGGAAACACTTGCAGGGGAGTGTCTGTGCTGAGAAGGCACAGACCTCTATAGTCCCATGTCTTGTCTCCAAGCATAGATAGTGTTCTTGAGAGGGAATGCTAGGGTGTAGCAGCACTTACGTGTAAGTGGCTATGGTGGTATGCATGAAGAGGACGAGGACAAAGAAGATTTAGGGTGGGGGAGACTTCTGGGAGTCCCTAGGCTGACCTCCTGCTCAGAGCAAAATGATCTTCAGAGGTGCATCAGCTTGTCAAGGCCCTTGTCCAGCTGGGTTTTGAAAGTGTCCAAGGATGGAGATCCGTCACCATAAGAACCGAAGGTGGGACCTGGGGAGGGGGCAAGCTCCGTGCCCCAGCAGTTCCCACCTCATGGAGACAGTCCACCCTGCAGGCTTCACTTGGTGTTTCTCAGCACCTATGTGGGGTGGGAGTGGAGGAGAGGGAAGGACCAGAGCTACAGCTAATAGTCAGGGTGCAGGCGTGCCGGCTTTATGCAGCGGAAGCTGTGGTTGCCTGTGTTGTTCTCTGTGCCTGTTGGACTGAACTGATGCTTTCAATGAGCTTCCTGTTACTCTTTAAGGATCTTCTGAGTGGTGCTGGTTAACTCCGTTCATTGCACAAGTGAATTGACTGGCATTGTTTTATAACTGCCTGTGGGGAATCTCCTTTGCTGTTTTGTTGAGTGGCTGCCAATCTTTAAAATCCTTCTGTGATTCTTCCCATTAGACTTTCTTCTTTGCTAATATTGCACAAAGTACTCACGATGTTAAATGTAGATTGTTTGTGTTAACTTTGTAATCCCTCATACACTAATAATATTGCTTTATAATCTGTGTTTGTAGCTGGACAAGAACAAGTATTCAAAGCAGTTGTCCATAGAACAGCTTCGTGGTTTTGGATTTTATTTGTTAACAATCTGGGAATCTTGAGTCCATATCCACAACCACTTTTTTGTCTTTTCATGGTTATAGCCTGAAAGCAGAATACATACTAAAAATTGTAAGAAGTTGCTGTTTCTTCAAGCAGTTCCACCATAATAGCTACATGTTGACATTCAGCCTGTAAAATGTGATGCCAAGCTACTAAATTAATTATCTCTGTTTATTTGCAGATTGGATAATAACCCAGTCAGTTTTTGGCCCTTCTGCCAGGAACCGTGCAAAAACTGTGGCAGGGATAATGCTTTGCCTGCCTTCACTGAGCTGTGAGCTCAGGGTGTCTGGGTATACAGATGGGTATACAGGTCCCATAAATACACCTTGCTCCTTTTTGAATGTCAGAAAAGGCAGCCATGTCTCATAGTTCTGGTTACATGTGTAGTTAGTACACACAGTTCAGTCCCGTCCCCTGCATGAGCTCATGTGCAAATGTTATTGTTGAGACTGACTAATTGTGTAGCATCTTTTGTGTACACCAGTGCTAATAAGAATTTTCAGAAGGATCCTAGTTCATTTACTGCAAATTCTAATTTAAGAATCCATGAAAATCTTTCTGGTGTTATCGATGTGTGAACCAACTACAGGTGCAGATGAACTGCTTGAATTTCCTAGAGCCCTAAGCACAAGGGAGGCTGTTTTTCACTCTGATCCTTATCGGTGTTCTGACCTTTGTCAGTGAACCTGCTTTTAGGTCTGGAGCCTGCAGATTCAACTCCCAGAAAGCAGAAACTAGCATACATCTGGTCAAAGTGGGCTTTCTGTTACAGTTTCCCTCATGGCTATAGTAGAGCCAATCCAATTTTCCTTCTATTCATCTCTCCAGTTTATGATATTAAAGGGTGTCCCAGGAGTTTTTGAAGAAAAGAAGAGACAAGAGCCCCTCTGCCAGAGCTGCAGGAACCGTGAAGTCCCTGGGAAGGGGCCTGGTGCTGGGATGTAAGCACAGGAACAGAGCACAGAAGTGCTTCTGCAGGCAAAACACCACTGGAAGATTGTGGTGCCTGGTCATAGAACCGTGCAATTAAAATATTAACACCACTGCACTGGTGCCATAGCAACCTTGGCTGGTCCAGCTTCTAGGAGGGGGTTTCAACGCCTGTAAAGCTTGGTAGTTTAGGTAAAGAGTGTGTCTCAATGTATGCTTGCCTTTGATGTGCATCCTCGACACATAGATATGAAATCAGTCTATGATTTAGGGTCAGCGCTTGCAGGCACAAGGGGTTCAGGTGTGCAGCTGCCTGTAATGCTTGCACCCTGTTGTCTTTGTTCCTAGTGTTGGTAATAGTAAAAGATGCAATACAAACTGCAGCTATAGTGAAGGAAAAGGCCAGTTATTTCCAAAGACACTACAGAGTGAAACAGTTTGAAGTGAGAAAGCATTGGAAGAGGTAAACATTTTAATCTTACTGTATTTACAGCTTTAAAAATGAGGGAAGAATTAAAATACGTATTTTTTTAAAGTGTCTTAGTTGGCTTCTCCAAAAGCAGAATTATCTGCTCTTGGATTTGAGGTTTTGTTTCCTTTCAAGGTCTACTTAAAAAAACCTATAATTGTTTTTTTTTGATAAATCAGAGGCAAGTTGCTTTGTGATCATCCTTACCAAATAATTAATCATTTCTGTGAAGTGAGTAGCTGTGTGCTGAATAACCCTGTGTGCTTTTTTTTTTTTTTTTAAATGACGATGTTGCATCATGCAGTTAGCAGACAAACTGTCTTCTACTGTGAACGTTAGATTCTCTTTAACAAACTACCTTTGTTTTTAATTGGTATTTTATTGCTGTGATTTACGTTTGCAGGGTGAGGGCAGCACTGTTCCTCCCATGGCAGTCTGAAGTGAGACCTCTACTTAAACAAGTGCTTAAGTTAACTCTACAGGGAAAAGGAGAGCCAGTTCCTTAGCTGGAGACTTTCTTGGGTACTTGAGGGGCTGGGAACTTGATTTATTTTTTCCAGTTTAAGTACTGATATGAAATATGCATGCTGTAATTCAGCATGTTTTTAAGCACGGCATTTAGTAGAATTATTTTCAGTGTGACATTTTAAGTGTTCCCAGATTAAACCTGCTGGTTATGGTGCTGCTTGTTATCAAAGTTGGTGTTACTTGGTGCAAGCCTCCAAAATGAAGCTCAAGTCTGAGCTTCTTCACTGCTGGGGACCCTGTGCGTTACCTGGGGCTTCTGATCAGGTGAGAAGGGAAGGGGCACTGTATTTAAACAGCTACCTTTGCAAGATCAGCCTGCTGGCACCAGGTCTTTGAGTTGTGTACATACTCAGAATATAGCAATATTATTCTGGCAAGTGTTGTCAAACTTGGATTCTCTTTTTACACTGAAATGCAATTTATTTCCTAGAAATTTCAGTGGAAGCATTAAAATGTGTCTGTAGATTTTTTGTACTAACTGGTAATATTTGCAGTTGATCCAAGTATAAACTGAGGACTGGTTTTTGAATGTGTCAATGCAGAAGACAAAGCCTGTCTTGTAAGGTCAGTATCAGAAACGCAGGGTCTGTGCTGATTCTTCTTTCATGGTGTAACTTACATCCACTTTTGTTAAGAACAAGTCACTCTGTTTCTCATTTTCCCTAATTAAGCTGCTCTTGCAACATGTGTCAATTCATAACCATAGGTACAAAGACCTAGAGCTACATCTGATTAGAGCAGAATCTGCTCACGCTTTTGGGACTTCTTGCAAGCAGCAGCACAGCAGCTAAGCGTATTACAGTAACCCCTGTGGTTGTGTCCTGCAAGTTGTTTCTCAGCCTTTCCCCCTGTTGGATTGCTTGGCAAACATGCTGGGAGGGCCACGAGCTGCACCACCAGCTGATGTGGTTTTCTGGCTTCCAGTGGATGGTACTGGGCTCCAGGGGATGCAGGAGGATGTTCGGTTGCAGCTGCTGCACCTCTAGTAGCCAAAATACATCAACATGAAGAGCTGCAAGTGAGAGAGGATCCTCTTCCTGCTTGGTTGCGAGCATACAGGTGTGGATTACTACCAAAGGTGTCTGCAACAAGCCAGAATAAAGCCAATGAGTGAAGGCATACAAGTTATGCTCCCACCCAGGTCATATATGCCAGTGTGGTGTCACTCTGAGAGAGAGGAATGTGCGTGTTTTCACCCAGAATGTGTCCAGGACCTTAAGGCCCTTGGAGATCTACTTTTGTCAATGAAGGTGGCGCAATGCAACCTTCAGCCATGGTACATGGATGGGCATCATCAATGTGCTTGCTGCTGCTCTTAGAGGAGGGTGAGTGTAAGGTGGTAGCAGCTGGGGGGTGCAGTGGCTGAGCTCTGCTGAAGGATGTGTCTAGCACTGGACTCTGAGCTAGACTCTGTCTCAGCAACCCCTGAGGCAGCGGAGGGAGAGCTGGCTGCCGTTCCTGGCTGGTGAGGAAAACATCCCCTCCCTCCCGAGGAGGTGTTCCAGCAATTGAGGAGAGTTAACAGTTCCTTGGCAGGCGTGCAGGCTTGTAGATGGATTTCTGGAGGGGTGGAACACATTCCTGCTCCTGACCCCGAGGTGTCTAGTTTGGTGCCTGTAGCTGAGGGATGGTGAATCCGAAAACCATGCTATTGCCAGATCCAAGGCCATCTGTGTTACGCAATCTTTGGTAAAGGTGGCTTCTGCAGAAAAGTTGTTTTACTACTAATATTTCTAAGGATCCAGTTTCTGCTGTTACATGAATTTATTTCTTACGCTAGTGACTGAAGGCAGACAACTCCAAAAACACATCCTGTAACAGAGAGCGATGGGTTTAAATTCACTGGACTTCTAAACAGAAACGGGCAGAAACAGATGTTTTCAAAGGTGTTATAATGTGATTCTGATGTTTTATGGCACATGGGCACATTTTGGCATTAGGTTACTGTTATCCCCTTTGAACAAGGTGTTGTGAAGAGACTCTGGGGGTCTCTGGTGCGTATGGGGGAAGGCCGTTTCTACTGGTGTGACTCCTTGCTCCGAAGCACAAGTTTCCCTCATGTCCCAGCAGCATTTGATCCCTTTGTTGGAGATGTAGCTTGAGTTTCCTGCTCTTTTGTTTACATTTTTAAGGAAAAAAAAAATACTTTGGTCAATTTTCAAATACATTGCTAGAGCTCTTTTTTATTTTTTTTTCCTTGCCAATCTATTGTATTTGCAACTTTCCTAAATCATTTACGAAAATAATTCCTAAATCATTAAGACTGGAAGAGGCTGTTTGATGTTAATGGAAAAGTTGAGCAACTGACGTATTACAGAATAGTAGTATGAATGCCAAAGTAATGTTTTCACTGTTGACAGACTTGTTTGGAAAATATTATTAATTCCTCACCTCTGTGTTGAAGTAGCTTTCAGTCTCACAGCTCTTGGTATTTTAAACAGGAGCAGACCACAGCGGGGAATTCCCTCTCCTTCCTTGGTCTAGTGCTTCGGTTTCTTCAGGGAACTATTGTCTGTCACAAACCACAGCCTGGTAACTGAATGCAACATCAGACTTCACCATAGAGGCTGTCAGAAGGAAAAAGGAACACAGGTTTTGTTGAAATACTAAAAGCACGGTGAAACTCTCCAAAATAAAGTGCAAAACCATTGAGGTTGCTGCAGAGGTGATAGCAGGGAATAACAAATGAGACACCAGGGAGAGGGAGTTGCTCATGCAGGTCAAAGCTAGGCTGATCGTACATCTGGCTTTGTGGCCTGAGGCTTTTAAAATACCTCTCATGTTGGCTTCAGGTTTTGCATGGGGAAGACTTTCAGATCTCTTCTTTGGTCAAATTAAACCAGCACCTGAACCTCAAACTTTGAAATTATACCATGTCTAATAGGAATTTCTAAACGAATAAAGATTATTGTTTCTCTCCAGTCTGCAAGGTAACCACCTCTTACCATTGATTTAATTGCAAGAGGAGTGGTGAGCAAATCCTTTCCAATGCCCATAAGAAACAAGACTAAAAAACAGTTGCTGTAACCTGGTGGGGGTGTGGTCCAGAAGTCTTTTTATCACTGAGTTGATAGCTTTTAGGTCAAGGCAGAGGGTTGATAACTGCAGGTTAGTGAAACGACTTGGTGCTGCACACTATGAGAATTAGTGAAAGCAGGAATAATTTTTCTGTCTAGAAGTCTTGAATCCTTTTATTTTTTGCTTTGTTAAGCCTAAGCTGTGATTAGTTTGTTGCAGGTGAATTTGAGTTGCCTGATTTATGGACAAGGTGCTGTACTGCCCTCCAGAAGTGATAATCCCTGCTATTCCTCCCACCCCCCAGCAGTTCACCTGTCCCTTGTTAATGCCTGTGTTAAGCCTGGTTAAGAAGCACTCTTACCAGGGTTTAGGTACCATTCGCATCAGACAATGGACGTATATTGATTTTAAACACAGAATAATTGTTGCCCATCAGCCACTCGTAAAGCTGCTCTGTAGGCTAATTAAAGCATGTGTGTGCTTAGCACTAGGTCATTCTCTCAAGCAGCCTGTTGTAACTTTGCTTTTTGCTTGCAGTGAATCATTGTCTGGGGATTTGCTGCCCTCAGCGCACAAGGTGCTTGCTGTCAGGAGGATTGCTGCTGCGCTGCTGTGTTGTACAGGTGCAAGGGAATAACCCCCTTCCAGCACCCTGCTGGCTCAGCCCTGTATCCCAGGACCCACAGAAGAGCACAGTTTGTGAAAGCTGGGAGCAGGCTGTGCCTCAGCCTGATTGTTGAGCCCCTTTGGAGGCCCCGCTACGGAATTCAGTGCACCCAGAGAACAAGTATGTATTGAATTACTGTGTCATTACCTGCATCATGCTGCTCTGACAAACAAATCCATCTTCCAGTTTCCTCCTACCTCCCATCAATACCTATGGCACCAAAATAATTAGCCGAAAGCAGCATGAAAGATCATTTTAGTGTAATACCAGATATGCTGTCTCACTTCCACTCCTATCAACGCCATAGCTTTAAGTGCATAAGAGAGACTTGAGAAGTGCTTGGTAAGGTTTTTTTGTTTGTGTGTTTTTTTTTTTTTTTTTTAAATAAGCCCTGTGAAAGAGGGTAGGAAGGGACTGCAGCTGGCTCTGCATGCCCTGGGTCTGCAGCCCTTCTTCGCCAGCTGTCTGAATTGGAAGTTAGCTCTCTGTCAAGAGAAGCTGCTTCAGGAAAGCACATTCTTGATACTGGCTGATTCTCTTTTTTCCTCAGCTTTACTTTTCTCCCTTAGGCAGACCTTGCTGTCCAAGTCTCACTATATAGCTCTATAGCTCTGGTGCTTTGGTACGTATCTGGGGTGTACATTTGCAGTGACAGGTGAAGAAAGTCTCTTAGGTGTATGGAGCATCGTGTGTCAGAGAAGACCAGGCAAGTCCTGGGGAGCAACTTTGCCCATGTGTGTATATGCACACACTTAAAACAGAGATCTGGTCTGTATTACATGCTCCCCCACTTTTCTTTGACTCTTGGATTCTCCCCAGAGCTGTGTTTTGTTACGGACCATGCAATTTCTAGTTATAAAAGGGCTTTGCTTACTTCCAAATTCTCATGCTGTGGGCTTCCTTGCTCAGAAGTCACCTGCTCAAGCTCCCTTCTCTTCCATCCCCAGCCCAGCTTGTTTAATCATACTGTTTCCCTATTAAGCAAGAGGCAGAGAAGTAGCATTTGATCTAGTTTGTGAGGGTGGCAGCAGGCTCTTTTTAAGCACTGTGTGACTGCAGGGAAGCCACGTGTGAAGGTGACATCGATGTGACAGTATAAATCTTGTGGCCGTGACTCCAGAATTGCTGAATATGAGCTGAAGGTGTAGCTAATGCAGCTGCCTGTGAAATGAAAGCGTCTTGTTCTTGGGATTTCTGAATATGCTGTCAGCTGCTGTGCCCACACCCATCCTTTACCTCCTGCTTCAGGTGTTATAACATGAAAATAAAATGTGTTGTACAGAGGAGCAGGAAACAAGGTAGCAAGCACAATTTCAGCATCTGTACCCTTGCATCAGCATTTGAATGGTGCTGAGAGGTTTCTCCTCATCAGTGAAATGTGCTTGGTCAGAGTGGTGCAGACAGTTCATCATGCTGCAAAGACTGAGCTGTGCTGTTCTGTGCTTTGCCCTGTAATTAATTCAGATGCCATTTTTTTCTAAAGGGGGGGGGTGATTTGGAGAAGATGTAAGGTTCATACAGTTTCTCTGAGGGGAGTATAACCTTTGTAACTCTCTGGAAATTAAGAGAAATTTATTTTCTGTTCCTTATTCTGCAGTGATGCGTAAAGGTAGCTTGTGAGGTGCTGATGAACTCCTATGCCACTGAGTGAAATCCAGTCCTGACAGGTCCCTGGCAACAGCAGGTTGGTCTGTTAGACAGGAGACATCATCAGACCAAACAGATACCTGTCTTCTGATGGATACGATGCCATTTTACAGTCTTTGGAGCCTGTGCAGAAGAATTTAAGTGGAAAGGGAGACTGACAGTTGTTTTTATGTTCCAGGTTCTTTGTCTACATTAATACTGACATGCAAATCCAACAGTACAAGGCACCCTGTCATGTTGCTCTTTGTATTGACTCACAGTGAAGGCTGAAACCTCTCTTGTTTTTACTTTGTCACACTTAAGAGGGTTGCTGCCACATGGGCGCTGTTTGCATGCCTACCTAGGTATGTTTCATCATTAGGCTTTCTCTCCCATTGTAAAGTATGTCTCTGGAGAAAGAAAAAGCAGAGCTCTCTCTTTTTTTTTTTTTTTTTTTTTTAAAGATCACAGGGGTCTGGTAAAGCCTGGAGGTGCTGTGTGGTCCTTTCGGTATGGGAAAGCCTGCCTTTCTAGCCTTTCTGGCCTTCCCAACCGCTGCTGTAGGTTGTAGGTGGAGTACAGATCTTGCACAACTTACTG
Source organism: Heteronetta atricapilla (assembly GCA_011075105.1). Lineage (NCBI taxonomy): Eukaryota > Metazoa > Chordata > Aves > Anseriformes > Anatidae > Heteronetta > Heteronetta atricapilla. The sequence goes on from CM021736.1 coordinate 585,530, forward strand.
ATTTTTTTTATTTTTTTGCATCTCGGGAAATACTGCAGATGTTTTTGCCTGTTGCACTTAAGCAAACCAGCTGATTTGGTACTTATTCTGCCTTGTGTTAACCATTTTTTCCCTGGTATAAGAAAAAGACAGTGAAGTCTGGTTTTACTGTTGAGTGGTGATTGTGATTGCTCTTGGTCTTGTGATGTGGTAAGTATGGAACCAATAATGTGCTCTGGCTTTTTACAGCAAGACTAAAATAACTCTAAGTTTTGACCAAAGCTGAGTTTTCATGTAAAAGCTGTGGTTATTTCTGCTCGTTAGGGCCAGGGGTCTCATTAGGGACCCATAATTGGCTTGTAAGCTTTTGATTAAGCTCTTGAGCTTAGTCTAGTATTCTCATATATAAGTGTTACAAAGGCCAGTCTTGAAAAACTATCCTGTGTATTTGTTGGGCTGTTTTATTGTTGTAGTGCTGCATAGGATTTGCTAGCATTTTTTATCTTAAAATATATACAAGTGTGTAGTATAACCTTGCTGTAAAACCTGCATATGGTGAAGTTAGCAGAAGAGCAGAAATGTTTCAGTACCTGCCAGATCGCTTTCTTAAGAGATTAACTTTTTTCTTTTATATATGGTTAATTCTACATTGGTAACATAGTTTGAGGTAAGTCTGGTGATTAACAAGGCTGGTGAAGGAAGCAATGAACTGGAGCAGACCCAGCCTGTGGTTGGGAATTCCCTGGCAAAGGCAAATAGCAAAACCACAGCCCAAGTAAAGCGCACACCTGGAGCTATGGCATAGGAAGCCTGCAGAGCTCAATAACGATTCGGTACAGAAGAATGCATTAATCTCCGACTACTGCAGGGCCAGTGGGGTGGGCTGCAGGTAAGACTTTGTCCTTTTTTTCTTCTTTCATTTTTTTCCTTTAAACTTACTATCTTGGTCTTAGCATGAGGGTACAGCACATCTGACTTATCCTTTGCTCCTATCCTAAACAGGGATTGGGAATCAAGTATGTGAAGGACATCTCTTTAAATAAGAAGAGCTTTGAGCTGGAAATGGAGATGTTTTCTTGCTGCTGTTGAAATGTAACAGTTTTAATGTTCCTGTCTCCAGGTTTTGGAACCTGGGGATAATTAAATGGAGTTGTGTGGTATTGTGTGTTGTGTTTGAAAGTCTGTCCTGTTAACTGTCATGCTTTTGTCTCTGGTGGTGGATGTGCTTAATTCCTCATCTTAAATTACCACCCAAATAGGATACTTGGGGAGTTTTATTTTTGAGGTTGTTATGAATATTGTAAGACTTCAGTGCCAGTAGATGATCTGCTGGCTAGCTAGATTTCACTACTGTAAGTTAAACTTGGGACTGAGCTGCAGGGAAGCTCCCTTCACTTTATATTATTCTGGTTTTCCAGAGCCAGTTACTGGCAAAGATGTCATAAGTATTGGCTTAACCTGCAGTACCTTAAAGGTTTTCTTCTGATTATTACGTTGATCTGCCCCAAACAAAGTGAGCAAGAGTGCAATGACATCCTTGCTTTGTCTTTTGCTTCTCTCTTCTTGGTATAGCAACTTTTTTTTCCCTCCTCCATTATTATTAAGTGTTACACTTTTGCTTTTGGTTTGTTGTAATTTTATTTTTGCAAAATAGGTTTTCACAGCTAGAAAGCCTCAAGGAAAAAAGTTCCTGGTAATATCTTTAGGAGTTGCATCTCTTTACTGTGCAAATGCTGAAATCTAAATCTCACTTTAATGTCTCTTGGAGCTAAAATATTTTTGGATAAACAAAGCATTTCACATACTGAATAAACCGCTTACAGGCAGCCTTTGCCCTCAGACTGGAATGCAGCCATCATGAATGTTGCAGCACGAACGAGGGACTCTGGCATAGTTGAGGGCCAGGAGTGGGATGCAGTGTGAGATACAAATGTGAATTTTGCTCAGAGTATCACAATCCAAGCCATTTTTATATGAAAAACTACTGGCATCCATAACCAGATTCATTTTTTATGAAATGTTTCACAGTTTTTCTTCCAAAAGTGTTACTGAATATTGCCATGTATTAACTAGGAGCAGTTAGGCTATGAAATGTGTTTATAAAGCGTATCTTAGGAGTGCTGTGCCTAATCAGGTTCCACTATAGACAAAATAGACCAGAAGTGATGGCAGACGTGGTTGGTAAGTGCATCTGGTGAATACAATTCAGCACTGAACGCTTGGAGATAGCAGATATGCATTCACGAAAATCAGTTGTTCTGCCAGTGCTAGTCCTTCAAAATCCTAGTACAGCATTTTAGGAATGGAAGAGGAGGCTGTTTAGATGAAGTCTGTTTCTGTTTAATTGTTTTTCTGGAGTAAATTCACATTTCTGCTCTTTGCTGTTTTGTGGGAAGAAAGGTTTTCTCAAACATCTTCTCCTCTGTAACAATACATGGGACAGTGTCCTCAACGTGTGGGTTGTAACCTGGTTTCTGCTTACCAGAGAACCCAGGGAGGAAAACCGACACCTTGTGACAACTTAAAGACTGGGCAGTGGTGTGAACTTACCTGCTTGAGTCTGTAAGTAGACGGGAAGCCAGAAATGGGGATTTCTTCCCACCCTATCCATGTGGGAGATCAGAAGTGGCAGTAACTGGAGTCCTGAGCAGTGAGCGATGGCACGTAGGCTCCCATTGATGCAGCGACAGATGTGTTGGAGCCCTTGCCAGATAATGTGGGCAGAGTTTAAATGGGATCAAGGGAAGGCTGAACAAATATTTGGATGAAATACTCCTTGAGAGTTGCTAAATACAGGCTCAGGAAACTCCTGGAGCTGAAAATAGTCAAAGGCTCAGCCTTGTCTGAGAAAGGGAGTGCTGTTTAGTTGCCTTGATTGAAGGGGTACAGCAGAACAGTTGTGAGGTTTTTGGGGACAACATGAGAGTAAAAGCACTGAAGCTTGGGGTGACTGGATTCAAAGGCAGGAGGCAAATGCCAAACACAGTATTCTCCTGGAGAAGCTAGCAGCCCATGGCTTGGACAGGTTTGCTGGGTTAAAAACTGGCTGGACGGCCGGGCCCAAAGAGTGGTGTTCCCCAGTGGTCGGTGTTGGGGGCCCTTCCTCTTTAATATCTTCACTGATGTCTTGGATGAGGGAATTGAGTGCACCCTCAGTAAGTTTGCAGACGACACCAAGTTGGGGGGTTGTGTTGAGAGGGTAGGAAGGCCCTGCAGAGGGACCTGGATGGGATGGGTCGATGGGCAGAGGCCAATGGGATGATGTTCAACATGGCTAAGTGCTCGGTCCTGCATTTTGGCCACAACAACGCTATGCAGTGCTACAGGCTTGGGGCAGGGTGGCTGGAAAGCTGAGCAGAGGAAAAGGATCTGGGGGTATTGGTCGATGCTCACCTGAACATGAGCCGGCAGCGTGCCCAGGTGGCCGAGAAGGCCAACGGCATCCTGGCTTATATCAGGAATAGTGCAGCCAGCAGGACCAGGGAGGTGATCGTCTTCCTGTACTCTGCTCTGGTGAGGCTGTACCTTAAGTACTGTGTTCAGCTTTGGGCCCCTCACTACAAGAAGGATATTGAGGCCCTGGAGCATGTCCAGAGAAAGGCTACAAAGCTGGTGAAGGGCCTGGCACACAAGTCCTGTGAGGAGCGGCTGAGGGAACTGGGGAGTTTTAGTCTGGAGAAGAGGAGGCTCACAGGAGACCTCATTGCTCTCTGCAACTACCTGAAAGGGAAGTGTGGGCAGCTGGGGGTCAGCCTCTTCTCACAGGTAACTAGTGATAGGACTAGAGGGAATGGCCTCAAGTTCCACCAGGGGAGGTTCAGGTTGGGAATTAGGAGATGTTTCTTCTCAGAGAGAGTGGTTAGGCATTGGGACGGGTTGCCCATGGAGGTGGTGGAGTCACCATCTCTGGAGGTGTTTAAGGAAAGGTTGGACATGGTGCCCAGGGTCATGGTTTAGTGGGTGACATTGGTGGTAGGGGGATGGTTGGACCAGGTGGTTTTGGAGGTCTTTTCCCACCTTAATGATTCTATGATTTTATAAACTTCCTTGGTGCTTGATGGCAGCATCAAAGGGAATCTCTGCAGAAAGCAGTCCCAGAGGTCAGATACATGGGCTTCAGCCTGCAGCGGCTGTGAGAATGATACTTCTGTGATTTTTTTTTTTTTTTTTTTTTTCCAAGCTGGAGATCTCTCAGGTGGGAACAACTCAGTAGGAAGAGTCCATTAATCTACCTGGGTGCTGGCAACTTTCATTTTACAACCTTTCTTTGAAATTTTCTTGGATAGCAAAGTGAATTGAAAAGAAGGTTGAAATGGGGTGGTTGCTCAAGCAGTGTGTACGTGGTGGTGTTTATTGTTCTGTACCACCATAACTGTCTCACAGATCTGCTCTGTAGAAGAGGCCCATGTAAAAAGTATTGAATGATATTTTAAAAGACAATTTATTTTTTAAGCCAAGAAGTCTCTTTTATAAACTTTATATAAGCGCTGCTGACAACACATTTTTGTATACTCAAAAGATCTTCAGCTGCTGCAATAATTTAGAGAAAGCTGCTTGGACACATTTTTGGTGTATTTGCCAGATAAGTCTGTTTTTTGTTTGTTTTACCCATTTTTTTTCTTTTCAGTTCAGCACGTCAGTGGAGATACTGGTGTGCCTCATGAAGCAGGTTGTTTTTAGTTTACCTGCAAAGCTGGAGCAATAAACACAAAGTTCATCAGCACATCTCCCCAGCTGTCCTGCTACATATCCCCATGTCTTTCTGCCTGGGAAAACCATTGGCACCCCCCGGTACTTCTGGAATTTAATGCACTTTGCGCAAGCACCTCATGTCCTCAGAGGAGCAGTGAGATCTGTGATGCTGAGCAGCTGACAAAGTGGACATTCAGTCACCGCCACCAGAGGATCATATTCCAGAAAGCAAATCTGAACTAGCACTTTTAACCCTCATGGAGATGAAAACCCATGCAACAGATCTGTTTTTGTGCTACAGTTGTTTCCCTTAACCTCTCCAGACTGCACGATCTGTAACTGAGCTCGTCTATTTGCTCTGCTTGTGATCTGTGCATAACTGTAATGGCATCAATTCAAGTCTCCCCTTGTGTCCATGCTGTCAATGCCACTACTCTGCAGGAACCATTTTGTCCAACTTCACTAAGTCTTAAACTTGCAGTAATTATTAACAGATTAAAATCTGAAAAATGTAGGTGTGAGAAACACAATTTCTTAACTCTCCAGTCAGTGAATGGTGCAGCTCCTTTTGCCAAACCAGTTATTCTGATTTCTATCTTTATTAAAAACAGAAAAAAATACCCCAAGTATTAAACAGTAGGTCTTGTCACAAACTCCAATAGAAACATTGAGGTCTTCTGCTCTTTGGAGAGAAAACCAGTGCCTTGTTTTTAATGCTCACCATTTTTAAATATGCTAGCAAAGTTGACACCTGTTCACCTGCTGTTTCAAAGAACCTGTGAATTGAAGAGCTAAGTTTAAAGTGGTGTGGTTTGTTTCTGAGTCAACAGGTAACTTGATAGGAAGGCTTTTGGGTGTGAAGTTGTGTGCTTAGATGCAGTGTAAATTCTTATGCATGAAGTTGCTTTCGGGTGGAGGTGAACCATTTCTGTCTCCATCCCCTTTGCAGAAGCATGTAACTCATGCTTGTTGTGGAGTCCTCAGCTTGCAACCCATTCTCCTCCAGCTCCTAGAATGGAAAATGATCCAAACCAGACGCCAAACACAGGTTTGGTGGGTAAAAATAAGCAATATGATTCAAAGTAGTGGTCACTGGTGACAGAAGATGGGGAAATTCCAGTCCTGTTATTGCCTCTTCCAAGAGCAGCAGCAAGGTCCATATCTCTGGTCATGCCCTGCATGCCTTTTTGCTGAAATGTTTGCCTGATAACCTCTCAAGGTATGTTACACAACAGATTGTGGAATGAAGTGAATGTGATTTCCTAGGAGTTTTGGGAGTAGATGCATGTGACCTTTTTAGAGTATGTTTACTGATCTCAAGTTGAGGGAACCCTTGAGGAGTTTGCCAGTTTTCAAGGAGCATGAGTTTTGGAAGCTGATGTTGCAGCAGATAGTATGTCATTCAAAAAGCTGTTATAACAGCATATCTTACAATGCTTATCAAAGGTGAGACTTTCAAGAAAATCCTTCTAATATATCTTTGTGTATACGAGTGTGTGCATGTGTATCTATACACATATGCATGAGTTAATAGTGGAAACTGTCTTCCAAATACTGATCCAGAAAATACTGTCTTTCTAAATAATTAGACCTTGGGTTTTTATAACCTGAGGTAATTATCTAGACAGATCCAATCAGAATAAAACACTGACTAATCTGAAAGTTACCTGACTATGAGTTAGTTGCTTCCTTTTCTTAATGTTTTTTAACCTAGTAATAACTTGCTGTATTAGAACTAATTTTAGTTTTGTTGTTTTCAGGTATTTTCATGTTAATCTAGGAAACTTGGGGCATCCCACCCTGGAGGGTCTGTTGAAAATGCCAGTATGTATCAAGGTGCTTCTCATTGTATCCTCCTGGTGTGGAATTCCCAGGTGTTCTGGGGCTGCTAGTACCCTAAATGATGAGGAGGCTCACAGAAACATTGGGGCTTGATTTGTGGAGCAGTGTGTCCTTTAAGGTACTATTTGGAAGGTAGAGTAAGAAACTGGGGAGGAGGCCTGTGGGGGGGGAACGTTGTTTCTGGGAACAGTGGAAGAGACCATGTCACCTGAACAGGATAGATATTTGTTGCATATTTGTCATTTAGATCTTGTCTGATGTGACCTAAAAGTAAATCTAGCCAACAGTCAAAAGGGACTTTGGGTCTGTTTTTTTTCTTGCTGGAAGTTGGCTTCCTCCTTTATGATGTCTGCTCTGTCTGGTGTAGCTATTCAGGAAAGGATTGAGCATTTTGACTTTTTAACTTGTGCTAATGCAGTCCTTTTGGACACTTCTAAAAATCGTGCTTTGCCTTTCTTGCAACATAAACTGGAAACCAAGGCTTGGTGTGTTATTTTGGCTGGTTTTATTCAGGCTAGTGAGGTGGGTGCACAGATGCCTTAGATGTGAAAATGAGCACAGTTGTGTATTTCCATAAAAGTACAGAATGATTTAATAGTGAAGGAAGTGCTTGCTGCAAGCAATATCTTTCATTTTGTCAGTGAAGTCTTTTGAGCTTCCTCCCTTCAGTTTTGTTCACAATGCTCTGTTAGGGGGCTCGGGCACTGGAAGAACTAAACAAAGGTAATCTTGTGAATTAATCATGCTGCTTTGCGTAACTGTGTTGCCTTGGTCATAATACCAACAGTTTTCTTGGGGCTGTGGGGTGCTAGGGCTGACTTTTGCAGCATGCCAACATACGGAAAGGGGATGTTTCGGGGCTTTCTCCCTTAATGCTCCACCAAGCACTGACCAAAAATGCAGTGTGTGGCAATGGGGAATCGCCTCTAAATCTTCTTAATGGAAACGAGAGCCAAAATACTTTGCCTTTTACAGAGACAGAAGAGTAAAGTGGATGTTAGCCTAAAATACAGCAGCAAAAGCTGAAGGGGGGTGGGGGGATCCATATTTGGATAAGGGTTCCTGCACTGCAGGTCTGTGTACTTAAAGCAATTGAAGATCACTTCTTTTTTTTATGTACCCTTTCACTGGAGAGTGAATGCTAGGTTAGGATTAGCCATATGATTTTATTGTCCCTGCAGAAAGGGTGTAGAGGTAAACTACTATAAGTTAAGAGCCCTTTGCAAAATAGTTCAGTGATTAGCATGCCTTCGGAGATGTGCTGTGTAAGCATCACAAATTATACTGGCTTCCTGTGTTCAAAGAATTAACTGTGATCAGGATTAAAATGATATCTTAGATGCCGGTTAAAACATTCTCTCAAAACCCCTGACATTGTCTTCTAATCAACTTGACTTTTTAATCAACAAGCATATTCTGTTGGTGAACTTGGCACAAGTGATCTATTCAGGTGGAACTTCTCCCTATGTGTTTTAAGAAGTACTTCAGCATGTCTGAGAAATGAGAAGCAAACACCCCAGGGAAATGTGGAAATAGGCCTGTATTCCTGTGCTAGGGCATAAAAGGAAAATGCTACTCTAATCACCAAGGTGCCTTTTCTGAGGAACAGTCGGTAGCCAGTTAATCCTGCTTTTGCAGACATCCTGATCTTTGCTGTTTATGTTGGATAAGAAAGTAGGAGGACAGCCCACTCTTGCTCCCTTTGCAGCGCTGCTGCTTGCGTATGCGTGTTAAGTGGGAGGGAGGAGAATCCCCAACTCCAAAGCTTTGTGTCTGTTCTTTGAGAGAGATGTTTTTACATCTTAGGCTTGGAAAGTGGCTCTCAGTACTTAGATTTGGACACACATTCACCAAAATCCTAGTGACAGTCTATTCCCTTACAGTTCTGCATGGGTGATGAAGATGGTAGCATTCATTTGGGAAAACGTTTGAGCGTCAATGAAAGAAATGGTAGGCTCTTTCTGGAAATCCTGAAGGTTCTGCAAGCTGTAGTCTATTTAAATTCATTTGTTACAGGTGCAGCTTCAAGTCAGCCTGTCCTCAGCTTGGGGTGGGTGGGTGTGCATGCATGCACATGCTGGTTATGATGGATTGGGTCGGAGGATTTGAAATGCTGCATGATACACCATGAATAAGCTAGAGGTGCTCTGTGGGGTGTTGCAGAAGGCTCTGGACAGCTACTTCTTGCCTATCCTGTGATGTGGAGAACATGACTGGCTGGCATTTTCAGGAACTGATAGCATCAAAACCATTAGAAATGCTTCTCAGCTGATGCTTCTGTGTCAAAGAAATATTCAGGATATTTAAAACACGTGGTATTGCAGAGTTGAATGCTGTCATCTCACACACTAAAACGGAAGTGGGCTTCTCTTGTGCCATTATGCCTTGCTCTGGTGAACAGCTCCAGGAGTGGAGCTCCTTGGGCAGATCCTTTGGGATCTGTCTGGCTGGGGAACTGCTCGTCCAAAGGGTGTGTTGGTGTCTGAGCACCGCCTTGTACCCCATTGCCTCTTGGATCGGGGGATCAAGTCCAGGAGCTTCCTGCAGGGACACGGGCAGCGTTACGGCAGCTGATGGGCGGTTTTTGGGGCATTGTGAAACTTGGCAGAGATGAGTGCCTGAGAGCACTCTATGACGTGTTTGGGAGGGTGGCTGTTGTCAGGAGATAAGAATGCAGTTACTCACGAGAACAGGGCCTTCCCCCTCTTTCCCCCTTACTGGAGATTGGTGGGTGTTTGTGGGGTGGATAGCAAGCCTTTGGTTTTGCGAGCGTCCTGCAGGGCAGGGTGGCAGGGACTTTACTGCCTACAGGTCTCTGCAGCTCCGTCACGACAGACAGAAGCCGTCTGATGACCAGTCACTAGCCCAGTGGTATGCTTTCTTGTCTCCCTCCAAAGCTGGGGCTTGGGTGAAGAGTGTGTTCACTTCCCAGCTATGGCCTGAGCAGTCCTGCCTGCTGCTGCTGGCCCCAACATGTGGCTGTGCACAATCTGGTGTCCGTAGAGGAGTTGGAGGGGACGGAGAGAAGCCTGTCACCATCGTGCTGCCCCTGGTGGATTTTGGTCAAGTGCATTTCAATTTTATGTTTTATCTTTGCTTCTGCGTGAGTGCTTTCTCTATTGTAAACTTACCTTGAAGACGAGGAGAAAGGCCTTTTGTCCCTCCCCTGCATCAACTTACTTGTTATCTCCTTTGATGCCTGGATCAGAGCCCGGGTGACTTTACCAGCTCCTGCTAGAGAGAATATTGGGAAGGCTGCTGCATGTAGTAGTGGAGCTGCTCTCTGTGTGATGCCATGAAGTAGGAGCAGAAGCACTCCAGACCCCCTCTGGATCCGATAAACGCTGTTATAGGCCTTGTATGGACACACGGTTACTCTTTGTTTGCATGACTTTCGGGAAATGCTGTTTTTAAAGCACAGCTGCCTAGGTTAGCACAGTGCTTTACAACATATTCCAGCTACTGGTAGATCTTGAGGCAATCTTCACGTTATAATCACGGTAATGCTTTTCATAGGAGGCTAGGTGGTAGCACTGCTTTCTTAACCCCTTAATAATAATTATATATGTTTTTTTATAGTGTCTCTTACGACTACGTGAGCAGCACCAGCAGCAAGTCTTCTGGGCTTCGACTCTCATAGTCACAGTGAGCTTCTAACCTGATGAACCAAGTTCTCTGGGTAGGAAGGCAGTTTCAGGTAAGTAAGTGAATTTTTTGTTTTTCAGGATGTGTGTTTTGAAGCAGTGCACTTTTCAATACGTTGTTTATTGTAAGCTGATATTAAATGTGACATGAATTTGGATAAGTTCTTGTTTCGGACTTGCACTGGCAGGTATCCATTTTTGCTTTGGTTTAATCATTTTTTGCATGTGCCAACGGCAGCCTTTAGCACTGGCAGCAGTCTGTAGTCCTCGCTTGTGTATTTGTAACATCTGACTTAATGTCCCCCAGCTGCATGGCAGTGTTTTGTTTGGCACCTGTACTGCCGGATTGCTTTAAGGGAGGCTTTCATTCAATGACATGGCTTACTAGCAAATATATAATGATTCGCTCCCCTTTCTGTTAGCTTATACACTAAGTGCTAGCCTGGTGCTTTCTCTCCATTCAAGAAAACAGTCCAACTCCGGTACTAAATTGTACAATCCTAGAGAAGTCAGCTGAAGGATGTGTTAGGTTGGTTCCTTTTTCCTTCCAGTACAGAATAACTGAGAGCAAAACTTCAGAGGATATAGTCGTGTATAAATACTACAAAAAGACTACTTATAAGGAAATCTTTGCCCTTCTAGCTGTTGAAGCCTATGATATACAGGGTAGACGACCAGCCTGGCGGTTGGAATGCCTGGTTTCTGTTCCCAGTTTTGGCTTTGACATAGATGAATGACCTACAAAGGAAAAATAAATTGGGCGTGTGCCTTTTTTTGTTGATTGTAGTTGTGTTTTGTTTTGTTTTTCAGTAATCATTTGAAGCTGTGCAAGGATTTGCTGGAGGCACCTTTTAAGATTCTTTCATGGTTTTGTTGGGTTTGATCTCTGCAGAAAGGCCCATGACTGATATAAGAGCTAGAGAGGGAGGTATCATAAGAACTGGAAAATAAAAGCAGGAGCTATTGAGCATAAACATTTTTGAGGAAAAAAAGATGTATTTTAAGCAGTCATTTGTGTGCAACCCTAGTGACTAGCATATTGAATGAAACAAGTTTTTGGTGCCCTCAGCTCTTAGTTGGAAAAGCTGCTTCCTTTTTCTCTATATGTTTTTAAAAATCAGTGAGACAAAACTGGCTGGTCCTGCATGGCCTCAGTGACAGAGCAGAAGAGCAACTCTAAGATGTGGTTCTGCCTAATCCGGTCGTAATTCTTCCTGTGGGTGTCCCAAGCAAACTTGTTTTTAGAAAAATTGGTTTTAGCACTTTTCCTGCAGAGATCCCAGAGCTGTGCACCTCTAAGTCTCAAGTGTCATTCAATAAAATATTAAATAATGCTTCCACAGATAGTGTACGAAATATGGTCAATAAACAGAAATAATGAGAAAAATAACTGTGACTAAAAATCAACAGTGCTAAAATTGGGGAACTTTATTTTTTTTTTTTTTGCTGCACGTAACACTAATCATTATGGGCATGGGTTAGTTTTGGAGTTGCTGCTTTCTGAAAGCTGACATCTATTTGACAGTTGTTCTAGACTGGAAATTTGAGACTGTTTTTATCAGAGTCCTGAAACCTTTCTGCTTCCCCAGACATATAAATACTGAGAGTGGAAGATTCCTTTACCCCAGACAGCAGAAGCTGCCCTCACTCTAGTGATTCACCTTCTATTTCCTCTGGGTTCAATGCACATATGCTATGAATAATGTAGTCATCTATTTTTTAAATTGAATGCAGATTTAATAGGGGTTGAATATTATTATTTCACGTACAGTGCACGAGGTGCAAGGTTGCTTTGTTCCTGCTAAATGAGAAAGGTTCAAACCAGGCACTGTTGGGCATGTGGCACAACCTTGTAATTTATGTTGAGAAATTACTCGCAGATGCATTGGCATCTTTGACTTCGTGTGATTTGTGTACTTGTCTCGGTATATGGCAGTGTATGTTCCAAACTCAGAGGGTCACAAAGTACTCAGTGCTGACATACAGCGGTCTAATACGGTGGAATAGCAAGATACTGCTGGCTCTTCAATGGTGTTTATTTTGTGAATAGGTCATAAAAAACAACCATGTCCCAATTGTTAGCTTTGCGGAACTTGAGCCTTAAAATAGTCCAGGAAGCCTTTTGTTACATAAACATAACTAATCCTTCAGCTTGGTGCTATAGGTGCTTGCTACATTTGCTTTAAAATTTAAACTGTGGCGTCTTGGAAAGAGAAACCCTCCCAAATTTTTGCATAGCACTTAATGGTTCTGACCGTAGTAGCCCTCTCCACGTGGAGAGCAAAGCAAATGATTGCTGTATCATCAGTGTAACACTGACTGTTGAAAGCAGACATTGCACCGTGCAATGCAGTCTTTTGTGGCTAGAACTTAACTTCTCGTGATGATTTTTGTTTAAACTTTTTACTAACAGGTATGCTTATACCTACCATATGTAATTCCACAGGAATAAAGCTTCTTGGTATGTGGTATCTTTCTGTAAATATTGCTTGTAAACAAGCAATGTGGGAAAAAAAAGAAAAGAAAAAAGGAAGTGTATGAATATGACAAGGGATTGGAATGGTTAAAATTAAATTCCAGTGCAAACTACATGGTAGTTTAACTGCCATGGGATTTTCAGCCATTAGATTTCCAAATTAAATGAGCAACAGTTGTCTATAACAGGTGCCTTAAAAAAAAAGTGAAATGTCAAATGCATGGGAGATAATCTCCATTGAAAGTGCAGTCTGTGGTTTCTGGGTGTTGTCTTGCACACGTAAGAGCACCTTGGGGAAAACTATTAATCATGTAACTGACTGCAAATTTAGGGGTTTTGTGGCATTGACTTCTTAAGTGATTACTTTGCTGCAAGGGATGACTGAGCTTCAAGCTGCCGATGAGTCTGGAGGTGATGTGGCAAGCTGCAGCCTGGGAGCTGCTTGTTGTGTGAGTGCTGCTGCTGTTTGTTCTCTGCATGTGGTAGGCAGCCCCTTGTCCAGCAGCACCTGGAGTTTGCCACCTGTCTGCGGGGTTTACGCTGCCTGTCCAGGAGCACACAGGGACCTTCTCAGCACAGGCTGACTCCCCTGCTGACCTCCCCCTACTTCTCCCAGAGGCACATGAGCTGCATGCGCTCAGCTCTTGTAGAAGTGAGAATGGCAGGTAGGCATTGCGGGCTTTGCATGGAGGGTTTTGGTACAGAGTGCTTAGGTTGCATTTCAGAAGTTGAAGAGTGAATCCTTGCACTCCCCACTCCCCAGGAGTACCCGAGTCCGGTCTGCAGTCTGTGCTGCTGCTGCCTCCTCCCGCACCGTTTACCAAGAGAGGGGTGAGGAATCCAAGAGACGACAGATGCGGTGCTTTAATATCGTGGGCAGTAATCCAAAACGAAAGGTTTAACTGAGTTTTGGAGCAGGTATTTTGTGCCCTTTGCTTGGTTTCTTTGAATTGATCCGATTTGACGCTGGTATCTTCCCTAGCCTTTGCTGCTTATTTAATATGTCTGCTTCTCAGCAAATGGGTACCACCAAGCAGGTTGCTGTCGATAGTTTGTGTTGTTTCCCCATTTGTTTTCCTTTAAACACAGAGCCTGGGAAAGGCAAAGAGTGCAATAGCAGGAAGTGACTGCAGCTTATGGAAACAGGCTGTACCTGCCCAGGTTACTCCTCCTTAATCCAGAGAGTGAATCTTCCTTCTCTGGATTGTTTGTCAACTGCATTAGCAATGACTGGCCCTTTGTCCTGGGGCTGACTCTACATTGCTCTGAGGTTGATTCACAGCTTATAGAAAAGAGAAAACGGGCTTTCTGTCGTGCTTTGCATCTTCTGCTGTTGCTCCTTTTGGCTTTGGCTTAATCGTTGCTACTAATCAGTTCCCACGTACATACCTGAGCCTTCAGTTGGGTTTGGCCAATGCCTGGCTCCTTCCAAGTGCCAGAACATCTACCTGGCACACCTGGGGGTGGGGCACAGCTCCAGGCAAGCACTGAAGCTTCTCATAGCCCCAACTGTGCTCTGTTTGAGGAGCAAATGTCTACATGCGGGCTTCATAAGGGCATTTAGCGCAATGAAGTACAGCACAGATTTTTTGCAACTTTTTTCACTTCCTTTGGAGGCTGAGCATACACTCAGGGCTGCTTCCTGTGGCTCTTCCTCTAGCTCTTAGCATGCAGATGAAATTCCAACTATTATGTTACTAACAGCCTAGTGCAAATGTTATTTTGTGCTGAAATCGTGGTGGAAGTGGTTCTAAATGTGCTGTTTATTTGGTTTCACAAGGAGAACGCCATCTTGCCAGTCTCTAATTTTGCTTTGCTCTCTGGCTGTGAGTTAGAAACGTGAAGACTAAGCGCGCTTGGCTTGCAGTTTGGGGTTATACTCTGCATTTATATCTAGTCTCTTTGCATTCAGAAAACTTGTGTTCAAAGCATTCAAAGCACAATCAGGCCATCCTTGTAGTCCACAACCCAGGCAACAGAGACTGGTGATACTTGTGGGCTTTATGTCTTTTTGGAAGCTGTATTATTAATCTGTTGTTTTCCCCTAACTTCAGTCATGCAAGGTATCCAGCACCCTGTATTCCCATGTTGAATTACACCCTATTAAATAGCTTTTTTTATCAGAGACTCTTATGGCCTCATTTCATTCGTTATTTTAGTGATGGACGTGGTTGTTCTAGTCTGTGGCTTTGCAGTTTTATTATTCCACGGATTATATGGTTATCAGGATTCTTGCACAAGATGCATTCTTTCAGTTCATTTGTTAAATGTTTTTCTGTGTTCACATGGATCTGTGTTTGCAGGATGCCTTAAAACAAAAAGGTTTTCTTCTGTCCTTTGCTTTTTCCCTCTTCCTCTGCTGTCCCCATTTCCACTGAAGAGTTAGAAGGCTGTTAGCAACTGTTTTGACAGGAGATTTGCATATACTTCTTAAGAAGCTAAAATGTTGTAGCTGATGTATTTTGCTCCATGGTGATAGATATGTAGCAAAGGATGGGTAGAGTATTAGGTTTTAAAATGCTGAAGGATTTTATAGACCCTACTGAGGACATCTGCTCTGTCACCAGAGACCTCTGCAACTGTCCCAGCTGTTCAAATCATGTGTGCATCCAAGCTACATTAAATTTTTGCTAGGCAAATTTAAATATCATCTTGTTTAGAGTACTCTCCTACCTTGAGGCTCCTCCCTGCCATTTTCTGTGGAGCTCTTCATTTCAGCTGTCTCCTGACATTGATGCATTGTTAAATTCCCCAAGCTTTACTAATAGTTTCTTGGAAAGCTCATGTAAATATAGCCCTGGGAGCACCCTGACCTGTACAGCACATCATGAAGGGTGAGTGGCAGCAGAGATGAGGATCACGCTTTGCACAAACACTGTTTTTATTGTTCGGATATGCTAACTCTGCTTGCAAAGTTGCTTCAGGTGTTTGGTAGAAGCTGTCGACAGCCCAAATTAGGCCAATGCCCTTCTCAGCCCAATGCAGCGACTTGTCTGTCCCCTGCCAAAGATTTGGACGGTCTGCATCTGCCAGCACAACCACCCTTCCATCACACTGGTTTGTCTGACTCTGTCTGCTCCAAAAATAATAATCCTGCATGAGAAACATTTAAATGAAGCCAGCAACAAATGTGGAATGGAGTGCTGTAAATGAGGCAGAGGTAGAATAACAGGTCTCGGCATAGCAGGCAACAGGGAAAGCATTTGTCTCAGCTGAAATCAATTGCAACACCTAGCCTGCTCTTCAGCTTCATGTAATTGTCTTCTGTGTTTCAGTCTTTTGTGAAGTTTCTGTGGGCAGGCAGCTGAAAAACAAGAATGCAGAGACACTGACTCTGATTTTTGCATTGCTCTACAGTTTTTGCTGATTCTGTTAAAGTCTTCAGACAGTTTATCTGGCAAACCTACCGCTAAATGGATGATCTAATTCCCAGTGAATGCTGTGATCTTAAATATTACCCTACATCACAGAAATTATTTGAAAACTGGTGTGTATTCTTCAAGCTGTTGATTGTCTTTCAGCATCCTCTCAGTGTTCTTTTATCTTTAAACGCTTGTTCTGAAGCTGAGATGAACTTACCTGTCAGCAGTTACAAGGCTGTCTCTTCTTGTCCCCTGCTCCTTAATCATAGCTGTACCTGGCAGTTTAAATGTTGTTTACAAAGGAGATAAGGCAAGTAGCTGTGTTGTAGCTGCTCTCTCTAAATGATTTTTTTCATACTCCAGTAATATTCAGCACGAGGTTGTGTTTGTGCTCTGTGAGTATGTCAGCTTGCTTTTGGCTTGCAAAGCCAACACGTGGTCTCTCCATCACTGCTAAGGACTAATTAATGCGATGGGCAAGTGTATCAAAGCTAAAGGACATCTGTCTGTAAGTCACTGCTAGCTTTGAAGCATCAGTTAGGTTTGGGGTTTGTTGGCAAGGTGGTAACAGCCTCGAGCCGCATATGGGTTCTTTCAAGTGATCTGGTTTTAGAGCAATAGTCACATGATAGCTTAGGATACTTGATCACAAATATCATAACCACAAAATTGCAACTTGTGTACAGAAATACACCAATTTCTGCCAGATTTCACCAAAGTGCTCTGTTGAGAGACAGGTTGTATAATGGATAGACAGCACCCTCATTGGATTTTAATGTTATCTGATGTACTATGAATGCCATGTTAAAATTATGAAATACAGGAGCATACCACAAGGATAAAGAGCTTAACACTTTTGTGACTGTTACTTGGCCAGATTCTGTAGGATTCAGATTTACAGACTGCATCAGGCCGTGCTTTAGCTCCTCTTTGCTGAGCTGAAACAGCTGGTATGAAAGGGAGCTCATTCTGTGTGGAGGGGAAAGTACATTGGGTACTTGGCTTCGTGGCTTGAATGCATCACTGCTTGCACACACAATTGCCTAGCAAAAAGGTAAGGGGGTAACAGCTGATGAGTTGTTTGCATTTCTTCACTGTCAAGAAGTGGCTTAGTTAGGAGGCTTTAATCAGAGCCTCTTTTTTATGCTATGGGCGTTGTTAACTGCGTTCCAGACACAAATCAAAACTGCATCCCCTAAACTTCAAGGGATACTGACTGCAGGTCATTGGGGTTCCTGTTAAAATTTGTTACTTCAAGAGCTTTGGTGTTGATTGTCTTGTGAAAATATGATACTGCTGGAAAACTTTTTCTAAAGCTAAGAGACAGCAACTGCTTTGAGAGCTGTCAAACTGGTGTTATCCTTCTCTTCATCAGTTGGACATAAAAATGAATGCAGCCTTGATACTTGCAGTCTTTAAATGCATACAGCAGACTTTAAATCAGCATAGTTTGTATGTGGTGTATCGGTCTGGCATGGTGCATTCTTGTCCTAAAGCAACGTTTGATGAGAAGTACCTTGTCCTCCTTCCCAGCACAGTTTGAAGTGCTACTTCTGGTCTGGACAGAACTGTCAGGAGGGCTTAAGGTAAGGCAATGGAAGGCAGCTGCTTTTTCGCAATTTCTAGCATAATGGCATTTATCTTCATCTGTGTTTGATCAGGGATCAAAGACACAGTAACCCTGTGTGTGCCCTGCTCGTGCTTTGTTCCTTGCTGTTCAGAGATGGGATTCTGGGGGCGGAGGGTTTCATTTAGTTATTCATAGGAGGATCTGCAAGACAGGATACACTGATGTTAGCTGGAGTGCTTTCTGGTGGCTGTTGAATTGTTACAAACCCAAGAAGTAGCCAGAATATCTCTTTTCACAGGTTTTTTCTCTTATGGAGTTCTGGGGTCATGTGCTTTCCTTATCTTGATGGAGTAACTGGGAGGGAGTAGTGAGGCCAACTTTCTGCAAATTTCTCTCCCACTGTAGGGAACAACCAAGTGCAGAAGAACTGCAGGATTCTCAGACATCTTTTTGAGTCTGCAGTGGCAGCAGGGAGGCACAGAGGCTGAGATGAAAATGTGAGTCAAGTTGCAAAGCTTGCACAGAAAGAGTGCACAGTAATTCAGGATATGGTAGAGTATCAAGGAGTGTAGAGCATGGCAAACTGTCTCATTGCTCCTTCCCTGTCCCTTATCCTTGCTTGAGCTGATTGGACCCTGATGAAAAGCGGGCACTGGAAGCAGTCAGCACGGCTAGCCACCAAAAGCCATACATCCACCAAACAGGAATCTTGGTCCTGTCTCTCATCACACTCTCCCCAGGTATTTTAGTTATGTGTTTTCGAAGTCCTGCCATGCATCTCAACTCTGTTATATTCATTTGTAGAGAAATTGCTCCACTATCTTCCATGTTTTTGGAGGTTGAGCTATTCAGGAGTACATTCTGGGGTCAGTAGCTGTCTGTCCCTGTACATTGTGAATGTGGGGTGGAGAAGGGAGTTGTGTCAGTGGAGAAGGGAAGGGAGCATCCAACAGCCAGAATGAGGGAGAAGGAGGTAAGTAAGGGCTGGTGAGATTCTCCTGAGGGGTAGCCTTAGGCCAGGCAGTGCCTTTTCAGAGACCGCATTACCATAATTTTAATTTTACAAGAGAGGACTTTTGGAAACCTGAAATTCCAGACCAGGAGGTAGAGTCCCCAAAGCAAGTTCCTGGACCTGCTGATGTAATCTCTCATTCTTTCCTAAAGTGAGGCATTTGATGCTCACTTGTGAGTGAAAGCCTTGTTATCACTGCAACCAAAGTCAATCCTGTCTGTTTCAAACACTGTCACAAACAGTGCAGCAGGAGTGCCAGGCAGACTGGCCTAAGAAAGAGCTTTATTTTTACTCCACAGCCTTGCAAGGCAGATGAAAAGACTAAGAATTTTTTTTTTCTTAAGTGAACTTGCAGATCAAGCTCATGCAGATTGTTGTCTGCATCCTGCTGCTGCTTGCTTGTACAAGGTTCATTGTTGCTGCAAAAGTCACACTACATCTGAAGTTCTTTCTCCAGCCACTTGTAATCCCACTGCTTGTGGGAGAAATGTCTGCCTAAGTTGGTTTTTTAATGTTTCTGTGCTGATTATTTAGTTTTAGCAGGAAAATGTTTCTATTCAGCCAGTGTTTGCTTCTCTGTGGTGATTTGGGGTTGAGTGAAAATAAGTGCTTCAAAGCAAATCTGTACTGACATTCTGTGTTGGGAGAAATTTGCAGTTTCAGGTACTGAACTCAGGAGGAAAAAAAATCTATGACCTAGCAGGAATTTTGGGATACAGCCCTGCCCCTTGGCATGCTGTGTCTACCATAGCACAAAACATAGTAGGTGTGCTGCTCCCACGTGAAGAGAGGAAGTAAGCGCATGTCCAGCCTAGATGAGGTGAAGATTTCTGGTATATGGTGAGAGGTTAGTGAAGCTGCAAAGTCTCTAAGGGTAACTAAAAACAGACAAACAACAAGAACAACAACACAACAGAAATGTTTCCTGTGTGCATCAATAGAGGTCATTTTGCTGATACTGTATCAGGAAATAATAAATACAAGGATGGAGGAAGGCTTTAATTTTATTCTTATTTAATTTGGAGATCCATACAATAACCAGAAAGGCAAAGAAGGGAATGAATGTTCTTGAGAACAAAACAACAAACTACTGCTAAATACATACACATTTTAAATATCTTTTATAAATGTATTTGTATATCCATGATTCCCTGTGTCTTCAATGCCAGCTGCTCTACCACCTCAAAAAAAAAAAAAAAAAAGGAACGTTAGGCAAAGGATGGTGAAGGTAATCAAAGGCACAGAGCAGCTTTTGTATAAGAGGAGCTGCATAAACTTTGGCTCTTCATCTTGGAGAAGAAATGGTTGTGAACGGAGGAAGTGAGAAGAGGAATGTTATGAAAAGCATGAGTAGAGCATGACTGTACTCAGGCCCTCCCCATTCAAAAAAAAAAAAAAAGCAGACTCAAATAAAATGAGGAAGCAACAAGCTTGTAACAAGGGAAAGTTTTTCTTTGAGTAATGCTTTCTTTTCAGTGGTGCGCAGTTAAGCTTGGGTATTCCCTGCTGCAGGATGCTGCAGGTGCTGGAAGATGAGAGGTTAAAAGGATAGGTTGAAATCTAGCTGTCTACTAAAGATGGCATCTCCTGGCTCAGAGAGAAAGGTTACTGAAGCAACATTTTAGAGGAAGGTAGTGTCTTCTTTGCTAAACTTGCTGCAGAAGCATGAAATTTAATTTTATATGTATGTAATTAATACTACTTCTCTGTTTTCAAATGCAATGTCATATCTATTTGTGCTAACGCTGGGGCTGCAAGTTGGAGGAGCAGATTAAATGTGGGATTTCTTGGCTTCTGCGTGATTTGAATTTTTTGGAAGCTAATGAAAAACAGGCATGTAGAGGCAAATGATTCAGGTGATCAGAAGTTGGCATTTAAGATCAGGTTATAGCTGAAGTTGCCTTGGATAATTAGCTGCATTGCTTGATCAGAGTTTTGTGATCCGGAGCTGACAGCAGAGTGCCCGTAACTGGGTGCTGGGGGAACAATCAGGTTACGCTGATGGGTAGGAGGCAGGCTGCAGTGTGTTCCTGCCAGCCTGGGTTTCAGCCTGACATAATGTTTGGGTATGCCTGAAACTGGGATTGCACCACTGAAGTCACCTGTGCGGTGATGAGGGGAAAGGTTTCCTGCACAGCTCACTGCTTGGAACTACCGGGTCTGTTTGCTCAGCTGCTGTGTAAAACAACAAAATTTCTCAGAAATTCTGGGGCTCGACAGTATGTGGGTGTTGGAGGCTCTGGGAGGAGAAGGAGAATGGAGGTGGAAGAAGGCCCTTTGGAGGGGATTTGATGTGCTAGAAAGAAATTGGCAGCTATAAACTGTGAACCACTTACCATTTTGTGTAGAGAGGAAAGACTCTGAGGAGATGTTTAAAAATTTATGCTGGACTGACTGGGGTGAAAACCCAAGTACGGGTAAGGTTATGTAGCTTATAGGCACACAAACAGCAGCTTTGCAGCAGTGTGGAGCTGAACAGCAATGCCCTGAAACTGGAGAAGGCAGTGGCCAGCATGCTGGATGAGAGTCTCAGTTCACAACGGGCTTCATCCCAAGGCATGGATTCAGTGACCTGCTTGGCAAGCTCAAGACCAGATTTGTAGTGATTTGTCTCTCGTCTGATCCCTTCTCTGTCTGTGGTGCTCTCTGATTGCTCTTGTCTATTGCAATGAAGGGGCCTCTGCTGTATTTTTGAGTGTAGTGGAAAGCTGTTGACCTGCTTTGCTTCCTCTGAAAAGCAAGTAGTTCTTGGTAGTTCTCTGGTAGTTCTTAAGACAGTAAGAACGGGATTTCTGAATGTGCTTGGACTGAATTTGCTACGAGGAACTGAAAAAAGTGTAAAAGGTGATTGACAGACAGGAAAGCATGTATTTATTGCACAGTGACAATAGATTCACAGACAGTTTAATTTATAAATAGTTTATAGCTATAAGCAGCTAGGAAATTGGATTTAATAGCCTAAACTTTGCTATAATGTAAAGATCTTTCTACAGTTTTTTTCTATCCCATCTGCTGAATACTTCACTCAGGGCTGAGACGTCACATGGCAGCAAGAGAGCCAAGAGAAGTGACGCATCTTGGTATCCCATGGTAGCTCTCTCTTTTCCTTCATTTTTAGCTTGTTTGCTTTGCTTCCAGACAGAATAACCTGACTGTGGAATAAAATTTTTGCTTTGCTCAAAAAAGGTGAGGGTTAAGATGTGATGTTTTTACTCACTAAAATGATTTGCCAGTGGTAATTGCAACTGGCCTTTAAAAAACTAAACAAACAAACCCAGAAAACTAGGTGCTCACCAGCCTAATTTCTCAACCTGCATCAAGCTTTGGTGGGGGCTTTGGCTGTGCATTTGCCATTCAGGATGTTAAAGCCTGTGTGAGAGACTTGTAAACCACAAGTATATCTCCTACAAGCATCTGTTGGGCTCAGAGGTAAAACATGCACCAAAGCTAAATTTGCAATTTGAGTCTTGCAGTTCACAGGTTTTGCTGCTGGAAACTTGTTAGGTGATTTTTATTTTTTTTTTTTTTAATTTTAAACTCCATCATCTTTTTGATCTGTTTTAAATGGTTACTGACTTGATCTTTAATTAGCAACATCTGACATATCTTAGAAAAAAAGCTCTTGATTTTGCATTCAGATGTGTTGATATTATTCAGTATTCTGCTTTTGTTTTTAAAATGTATTGCTTAAGCCCATTTTCTGTTCTATGCCTAAATATTTACTGCTAACTATATTGTATCCAAAGAGCAGCAGTACCATTTGTCAGCCAATGCTACAAAAAACAGTAGCTCCTCACCTAATGTAAAAGCGTGTGGTGTCTGAAGTGCACGGGAGACTTTGAACCCATCATGTGCACTGCTTCCAAACTGCTGGACTTTTTGTAACTGCTTCCTTAGTACAAGCCCCTCTAAAACCAAATACACCTGGCTGAACTTTTCCCTGCAAATTCTTTTTTTTTTTTTTTTTTTTTTTTTTTTTTGCTTTGGGGAATGGAAGAGTTATCTTAATTCTTAATTCTGCTTAATTCTTGGATCTGACAAAAGGGCTATTCTTGCTGCTAGGTGGTTTGCACAGGCTGGAGGAGCTGTGGCAAAGCTTTGCTGCATGGCAGGGATGTGTTTGCTGTTGCTGCAGTTAGGAGTGAGTTGATGTCGTTTCGGTTCCCGTGGCGGAGAGGCAGAGCAGAAGTTTTGGGAGCAAAGGCATCAGCACGTACCGATGACTCATTTTGGTGTTACTTTTCTTTGCTGCACTTGACAGGGCAAGTGTGACCAGGATGCTTCTGTGCAAGGAGGCTTAGAGAAGTAGCTTTGACCAAGTTTTGGCTTCCTGGATGTGGGGTGGTTGGGCTGCGTGATGCTTGCTCTCGGCAGGCTGCTGACCTGTCATCTGACCCACAACATATGTACAGGTGTGCACAGCTGGAAGTATTACACAGCCCCTCTGGTCTATGTGGGCTCTTCATAGCGGTGCCAGTGTGGGGTAGGCTTAGCCCAGGTATTTGATGCTGGTTCGCATACACTGGCTTTGCAGCTCCGTGCGGCCTCACGCTTGCTGGAGCTGGGCACTCACAGCAGGAGTGCTGCGTGGTTCATTCCGAACAATGGGCAGCTTGTGGCACCCGAAAGCAGCAGGGAAAATATCCCTCCCCTGTAACTGCAGGGGAAAAGCAAGTCTGTTTACATCAGGAATCAGCGAGAGTTTATTAAATCACGCTTGACTCTTTCCCCTGCATTTTCTGCATTGATTATGATGATTTAAGCATGAATTGCTTAGGCAGCAAAAGCTGCCTACATCTGCTTTTTTTTTTTTTTTTTTTTTTTTTTTTTTTGTTCCGTCACTTGGATTAAAGTGTTGAATTGCCAACACTCGTTGGAAATTGAGAGAGCTCAGGAGCCGTTCCCAGACTGGCCTATCCTTCCTGGCAGCAGGGGAGAAGGAAATGAGCTGAAGATAAAAGAACTGAGTTTCCAGTGCAGTGAAGCAATAAGGAGCAGTATAGCACAAATATGATGTGGAAAGTGATGTAATGCTTAAGAGTATGCAACCGGTGACTGTACTGGAAACAAAAGTAAGTGTCAGGAGAAAGATGGGGAGTTTAAAGTCCATGACTAAAGATTTCTAACACAAACAATAGGAGGTTTGCTTCTCAGGACAGAAAAGCATACGTATGCTCAAAGGCAAGAGGGATAACATCCTTTGAAGATGAGCAAGTTAATGTGCATATGGCTTCAGTGTCTGAGGACTGCTACCTTGTAACCAGAGGTTTATAATTTAACCATTTAAGTAAATGTAGAATATTTAATAGGTAGAGAAGAGAATTTAATAGGTAGAGAAGGTATCTTCATCTAGATAAGATTTAAAACTGCATCAGCTACCTTGCAGTCCAGCTTGTCGTTCTTTTTCCCACCAAAAGCCTGTGCTTTCACCTCCAGTGTTTCCTGCTGCTCACATATATCAGCCATGCTTAAGAAGCTGCCTGCAGTGATTCCTTACACATGCTGAACTGCTGATGCTTGGTCTGTCTTGAAATGGTTAACAATATGCTCTTTACTCTATATCATCTTATGCAAAATACTACTATGCCACTGCTCGAGGAGTGCAGCACTGAAGTTAGCTTCCCACTTGAAGAAACTGGAGATTACAGCTGCAGTTAGAGAAGCTGGAGCTGGAGGAAGGAGGACTGTGTGGTATATAGCCAAGAGAATTGATATGGGGATCTTACATTTATGTGGGGAACTGCATCTGAAATGGTGTGAGCAGGCTGCAATGTTTTTTTTTTTTTTTTTCTTTGGCAAACATCTGTAACTTTTCTCTGGTATTGTATCTCATGACCTAGGCTCCTTTAAAGATTTTATTATTGCACTTCATTGGTACTGCTGAGGTTTTGAATTACTGTCTGGGAAAGTGCTGTTACATTGATGATATGCTTAAATTTTTGCTGTGCTGTGAAGGTCTTTGTGGTAGCTTTTGTATTTTTATTTTTGGAGCTATGGGTATGTTGGTTTATGGTTTAAAAGAAACAAGCATCTTATGGCTTTAAAGAAACAAGTGGGGAGGAGGAGGAACCCTCCAAGCAAGCCAAACTGTCATCAGCTGCAAAACTACAGCGCTTTGACACAGTGGGAGGGCAAGACCTTGGAGCAGCACTGATAGGAAATGGCTAAGGAAATGAGGTCCCTAGCTGCTCTGCTTGGGCTGTGCTAATGTCCTCTCACCATGGAGAATTGCCATGGTCTCCTCCCTCACTTAGAAAACAGCATAACAGAGGGAAGCCCTGGAGCAGAGGCGTCAGCTCTGGAGATGGCCAGGGAGGGAATGGTGCAGAGCATCTGGGTTGGAAGGGCAGAGGGCTGCTGGGCACCTCTGGAGTAGTGAGATGACCAGAGGACTCTGGACCCAGACAGGCAGAGATGATTCCCCCCAAGATCATCACACTTTCTGGGCTGTAGGTCAGGGGGAAGATGAGCCCCTGCACAGGCATCATCTGCCGTTGCTTTGTCTCCATGCATACCCTGCAGATTTGCAATAGGGGAATTCAGCTTTTATATTGCAAGGAATGCCTGTTCGTGTAGCTGGTAGAACAAAACAAGGAGCAGCTGTTGTAATAGGGGGCATATATCTGGCTCCTGTAAAGTCTGTTGGCTACAGAAAGTACAGAAAGGTGTGTTATCCATCTTATGGGACTCCATCAGCCTGCGGATGGTAAGCTTGCAGGGGTGGAGAGGGAAGCCAAAGCAAGGATGAGATGATAATGTGGAAGAAGTGAAAATTGTAGCCTTTGGTACAGCCAGAAGTGCCAATGTTTTTTGTTTGTTGTTGGTTGGTTGTTGGTTTTTTGGACCACACAGCAGGCCAAGGAATAAAGGTAGATGCTGATGTGGTCAGAATTGCTGGGGAAAGCCTTTTGGCAACTGCACAGTGCTATCTGCAACTGAGGCTTAGCCTTGCAGGCAGCTGCGTCACTGAGAGACAGGCCAGTTTTTTGTTGGTGGAGTTCTTTGTTTTCTCATTGGCCTCAAAACACACCACCAGATGTCTGGGTTGCACCTAAGGAATTACCTCTGTAGAAATGAATGTGAAGAACAAATCTGTTGTCTGGTAGATCTGCAGCTTTCTTTTCTCTGTGCTTCCTGCCAGAGATCCTGGATTTATTCTAGTCCATGGGAAGACTTCTTGTACCACTGTGATCAACGTCTGCAGGTAATACTAGCTGCATGAAGAGGTGTACCACCGGGAGGAATGTCCTCAGGTAATACCAGTGGTGCAGAAGGTCTGTCCTTGAGCTGATACCACTTAAGTTGGCTGGTCTGGTCTGCGCAGGGGAGGGCTTGAGCTGTTGCCTCTAACGTTTTTATGGTCTGCGTTGCTGGAAACTGTGGAGCTGGGCAGGAAACTTGCTGAACCTTGACAACATAGCTGGTTTTGATGTGTGAAGATGAAAGGAGAGGGCTTGAGGAAGAGCTCAAAAGCATCCCAGAGGATGCTTCTAGAGAGTTTTGATGGATGAAATGGCTCTGCAGGGACTGACAGAGCCCATGTGAGCCCAGATGTAAATATTCAGAAAAGCGTATAGCAGAGTGTACTGGAGTGGGGAACTCCTCTGTATTTTGACATGGAAAGTCAGGGAAATGGTTTTTTTTGTTCCCCACCGTGGGTTATAATAGTGGTGAAGGATTTCTGTTGGAAACTGTTATTTCCTGTGGCAATCTGTGTCTCCTTCCTTTCTGCCAGACTTGCTTTCCTGCACAATCTGGTCAACACTGGTGTAATTTACTGCTTCCAGTAACAAGAAGTTAAACAGTGATTTAAAATAAAAATAAAGTCCCTGAAGCTCTGAATGACTTTCTGAAATAGCACAAGCAGGAGAGGATCCGTATGTGAGTTATTTGGTCTCTTGGGTTTTAGACTTTGTTTATTGGTCCTAAAATGTCCAGAGGTTAAAATTAGAATGATAGTCTATAATAAACCTTTACCAGTGAACCTCTGCGGTCAGCTTTCATTTAGCACGGAGAGCCCTGGAAGGCCGTGGTCCATCTTTGGATGCTGAAGTCAAACTGTGAGCACAGCTTCTCAGCCTAGCACCAGGGAGTGAAACAGATCTTGTTAGCTTTTTGCTCTTTTTTTCCCCCCGTTTGTTTGAAATGCATAACGCCTGCAGAAACTTGAGGGTTTTTGTTACTTAGTAGGCTAGCAAATAGATTCTTCAGCTGCATTAACAAATAGTCGTGCGTTTAGCAGCAAGAGACGCTAAGCAGTGCATTGACTTACAGAGGGTTTTGGTTAATATCTTGGTATTGCAAGCAATACATAAATAATGTAAGTCTCTTCTGCTGAAATCATCTTGAACTTGTAAAATAATTGATTGTGGATAGTCCTGTAGCCTTTCTTACCAAGAGAAAGAGCTACCATGTCCATCTTAGTCGTGTCGTCCTGTCGCAAAGTGTATTGAAGAAAGTAATGTGGTTATTTTTGTCATTATGGTGAGATTCCTGTTGTGTGAGCCTATAATGAAAAGGCTGGTGTTTCTGACCTTGAACCACTGAGAAAATACTTGTAGGGGACAGGTTGCAGCTGCCTTGTCTGGAGCCCGGTTGTCAGAGATACCTGCTTCTTTGGGACAGAAGAGAGTCTCTCTCATGTCTGGTGCATATTTTTCCCTTGAGCTTTCTGACACCGTATACCTATATGTGTGTCTATGTGCATCTGTTCTTGCTTTTTTCTGTAGTACTTATACCCTGTGACTTAACAAAAGTACTGGTTATTCTGCTAGCAGCAACAGCATAAGCTGCCCCTATGAGTGTATCCAACAAAACAGTGATGTGATGGACATGCCAGTGTTCCTGTTTGTTTTGCAGAGCAGTGGCTGTGTCTGAACATCTACTGGCATCTCATGGCTCAAATGCCCCTCTCATAGTGGAGCTACTCTATTACTATGGAAGGGCACTGGTTTTACAAGCAGGTTAGTGTGTATAAAACCACAAAACCTTTCTGGTCTGACACAAGTGTCGGCTTTAATCTACTTAAGTAGACCTGAAACCTGCTGCACAGGACTCCTAAGAAATAATCTTAGCTACTCTTTACCTCAAGAGTGCCAAACGTGTCAAAAAGGTGAAACACAAATGCAAAGGCTCAGTGTTAACCAGCCTGCAGGCAGTAAAGTATGCTTCTGTTTGTGAAAGCAGCTCATGGCAGTATTACATATAAATAGTAGTTCCTCTCTGACACTTCTTCCCCTTGCCTGAACCTAAATTGGGCGTCATCCTAGTGGTGGTGACTGCTAATGGTGACATTAAGCAGCGGATTAGTTGACCGAGAATACCTGAGAGCAGTTTGGTTATGGAGGACAACCTGTGTTCAAATCTTTGCAGTAGAACTGGAGCCAGTCAGGAGGTACAGGGAAGAGGCAACCTGCAGGCTGGAGCCTGAAGCTGCTTTCCTTGTCTCTAGGGTGCTGCCAGGCCAGGTTCGTGAGAACCCAAACCCCTGATTTAAACACCAGTGACAATGTGCATTATAGAGACTTCATTGCTGATGCTTTTAGGGCAGTGAGGAGATGAGTTGGGCTGTAATTAGTATCTTCTCTTTCTCCTTGCAAGTCTGGAGAGAATTCTGTAGTTATCTTTGTGTTTAGTTGGTTCTGCTTTATTGGTTTTAATTCAGTATGAAATGGTGGCTTATACTGCCCAAGAGAAAAGTACCATGTAAATGGGGTTTCTTGTGTGCAGGGAGTGCTACAACTGTAAAGAAACCACCTCCTTGGCCTCAGTAGGATGAATTGCTTTGATGTTTCAAGATGCTGGTCTCATTTTCATGTTTACAGCTGTGGGATTTCTGAACACAAACCTTTGTGGTGAGCTGAGAATCTGAGTCCTTGTTAACACCCAGAAATCAGTGCAATGGATTTATACAGGTTCAGGGCTGGCTCTGTGTTCATCTGATGCATTATACTAAAACCTAGCTTGGCAGCTACAAATCGATAGTCTCTAAAAACGTTCCGTAGCTCCAGTGTGAAGTGTGGTATTGCTCACTGATGAAGCCTACCACAAAATGTACATTTCATCTGGCTTCAGAACCAGCCATGGCTTGGAGCAGGGGTTGGACTGGCCAGCACCCCTTCCACCCCCTTTCCAACCCCCTTAGAGCCTAGGGCTCTCTGTTGGTTTCAGCTAATGTTCGAAAGTACCTGTGGCAAGAAACCTGGACTGTGAATGGTCTTTAAATACCTGTGAACAAACATACATCCAGTCGGTGTAAAAATGTTGCTAAGGCTTGTTTTGTTTTGTTTTTCTGCTGGGAGGGAAAGACCAGAAGTGTTCTGGCCACAAATGTGCCAGCTGTTGTGGTAGAGCTCATTGATCTTTCCTTTTCCTGCTCAGCCCCCAGCCTACTCTCTCTATGTGCAAAGAGAGGAAAAGGAGGAGGAGGTGTGCTAAACTGAGAACCAGTCAAGACAAAGGCGCTAACGTTTGGGTAGAAATGTATTTTATCTTGACCTTTTGTATAAAATTCTGAATTCCCTGTGGAGAATTACACATTTCTGAGCTTCCCTTTAGGGTGAAATCTTAGCGGATAGGATCAGCTTTGTACTCCTCACTGATCTTTTTTTGGTAGACCACTTCCAGTTGTGAGAACAGGGAATATTGGGGATTTACAGAAATTACATTAATTTATCATTTGGCTTTAAAACCAAAATATTTAGCACTTCTGTTATCTTATAACAGGAGGAAGTAAATGTCTGTCAAGTCAAATTAAGGTTTTAGCTAGTCAACCTAGAGGGTATCTGTGTCTGATTCTTCTTGCTTTCTTATGAAAGAAATGAATCATCCTTCATCTTGTAGATGCAATGCAGAGCGCTTGTAAGGTTGAGGGTTTTTTAAAGCGTGGGTGAGGAATGGCATTCACCAAAAGGTGATGTTCAAAAAGAACAACCCCCCACCCAAAAAAAAACCCCACAGCCAACAATCCAAACAAAACACCACCACCACCCCAAAAACCAAACAAATGATAAAATGACAAAGTCAGGCGAAGCTTGAGGGAGCTGGAGGCTCTAAGAGAGCTTTAAGGTGATAAATGATACCAGGTAGCCTGATGATACCAAGCAGTCTGATGAAACTTGTGACTCTGTTAATGTTCCCAGTCTCTGACTCCTGTGCCACCCAGGGGAAGAAAAGATACGTTGAGAAAGCAGAGTTTGAGCTAAACGATTGTAAAGGTGAGCCACTGAGAAGCTGAATCTCAACCTCAAGGATGCGATACAGCTTGTTAGTTTTCTCCTGTCTCTCCCCAAGGATGCGATACAGCTTGTTAGTTTTCTCCTGTCTCTCCCCAAGTTTTCTGCAGGCTGAGCAGTCCCAGCTTTCTCAGCCTCTTCCCATAGCAGAGAGAGCCCAGTCCTTTAGTCATCCTTACGGCCACTTGCTGGGCATGCTCTGGTAATTCTATGCAGTCCATTGATCCCAGCATGATGCATGGAGTTACCCTTCCCCAGGTGAAAGACTTTTTCATTCATTTGAACTTCATTAGGTTCCTTCCTGCCCTTTGTTGCAGACTGTCAAGGTACATTCAAATGGCACTATGACCATCTGGTGTATTGACCACTCATCCCAGTTTTGTCATCTGCAAACTTGCTGGGGATAAAGTTTGCCCATCTTCCAGGTCATTGCTGAATAGGTAAACAGTATTAGCTCTCTGTCAGTCCCTGGGTAGACCACTAGTGACTGGCATCCATCTGGTCTTTGTGCTTCTGATCATCGCCCTCTGAGCGAGTTTTCAGTCTGCTTACCATTACTCAATACTTCATTATTTTGTCTGTGGATGTGAGTGCATACAGACTGGTCGTATGGGCTTGTATATATCCAATTTAATTGTTCCCTAATCTGATCCTCAACCACCGGGGGTTTGTCTTCCTTGCACTGGACTTCCCCTGGGGTCTCTTGGGCATGAGATTCCTCAAGGTCAGTATTACCTACCAGTCCCTCTTCATATTCTTCGTCAGGTTCAACTGCAGATGGTCTTTGGCTCACTTCACTCCAGCCATGCATGATTAGACAGTGTTCCCCGATTCTTTGTGTATCACCTGCCCCTGCTGCCACATTTCATTTGCACTTGAGTTTGGTCAGGAGCTCCATGCTCCTCCATGCCACCTCTGCTTCATTTCGTGTGTGTTGGGATGGACCGTTCTTCATCTTGGAGGAGGTAATTCCTTAATATCAACCAGCTCTTCTGGACCCCTCTTCTCTCCAATGTTGTACCTGCTGGGATACTTTGAAGCAGATTCCTGAAGATGCCAAAGTCTGTTCTTCTGAAAGCAAGCATGAGGTCCCACAGAGCACCTCTCCTTGTTGGCTCCCTGATCTACCTGTGTTATGCATTTGTTACCAGTGCACACAGAAATCTCCTCAATTGCTTGTGCCCTGCTGTGTTGTTCCTCCAGCAGATACTGTGCTGGTGAAAGTCCCCTCAAGAGCTTCTGTCTTGCTCTTCCTAAACAACCTCTATGCATCCAGATGTTCATCCAGTCATGGTAACTACCTCACCATGTCTCCATGGTCTCAAAGATCGGATTTATGGAAGTGCTGGCTGACCTCCCTGTGCTGTGTGCAGTAGTGTTTGGGTGCTTCAGAGCAGTACCCAAGTGTGCTGAGCTTCCAGGAACGACGTGAGAGCTCTTCCCCATAACGCCCTGCAGATGCTTCCTTATCTGCTCACACACCTTCAAGTGTCTCAGGTGAGGTTGACTTTCCTGATGTTTGATTTCGACATGCGAAAATGTTTGTAAACTACCAAGGTGGCAGTTTGTCCCAAGCAGAAATAGCACGTATTTGCGCAAAAGTCAGGAATATATGATAGTGCCCCCACTGTTGGATAGATGCAGTATTTTTCTTGGAGCATTCAGCCTGGCTTGCATGTAAGTCAGCACCATGCATGTAGCTATAGAAAAATAAGGACTTTATTTCTGTCTCATATTCTCCCCTCCTTACGTCTTTCCTAACATAACTGAACATCTACATGGGGGCTGTATTTCTTCTCCTCTGGTGGGTATGTGCGCATGCATATATCTATATATGCGCCCTGTGACGTTGCAGTGTGTTTTCTTTGGAAGAAATCTCTGCATCTGAGCCAAAGCAAAACCAAACATGAAAGACAGTGTTCCTTTTTTATTCTCTTAACAAGAAGGGAAGGCCTGATGAGTGGCAAATTATCACCGCCTTGGAAGGACAGTCAGCTTGTGAGAAGGTAAATGGCCTTTTGCAGTTAGCTAATCTGGTAACAGACGCCCTACAGACCTGTAACTTCAGTCTTTTTTTTTGGGGGGGGGAGTTATCATTAAACATGATCACACTCTTTTAGAAAAGATGTCTGATTCAAAGTCGATTAAAGCCTTTTGGTTTGGGGGTAGGGATTCTTTGATAATCCAGCAAAACTTTCTCATCTCATGTTTGGTTGTAAAGTCATCATCGCTCAGGGATTGCCTGTCCCCTCTCCTGTATATGTGAGGGCTGCAGCAGCAAATTTAAACTTGCTGTAATTTGTATGGGGGACAGGGGGGAGGCAGGGAGGCTTTTTGTTTTCCCTCTCCAAAAAACATTATTGTACCAGGGAAGTGATTTCATTACAGTAAAACTGAATTTTAACTCCTTGTTGGTATTCTAAGCAATGCAGAACTTCCCAAGACTGTTCCATTTTAATGAAAACTCTATAAAAATACAGACTGAATAGTCTCTACTTGCGCTCCTAATATAGTTTGTGAAATCCCACCGTTCGCTTTTGTTTTAGGTATGTGTTTACTGGTGTTTTAAATGGAATTTGCTACCTTTTGCTACTTGTGAGCTGTAGAAGACAGTAACAGGGTGTGGAGCTGAGTATGTCTAAGCATTGCAGTTTTGCAGAAAAGCAGACCACGTAGCAACTCTACTACTGCTACATAAATAAACAGGGCAAGAAAGCAAGTCCACCTCTTCAGAAAGCTCAGATATGTACCTTTACCCTTCTGTATTAGATATTTTCAGCTCATTATAGAAATAGTTTTTGTGAGCTCTAGTTGTAGGGGTGAAACCTTTGACTGATTTTTATGGAACACAGTGTTTAACTGTCAGTAGGTCTGTGGAAATACTGTTTTGGATTAGACCTCTCTAGTGTGGATGGGGAAAAATAATCTCTTTTTACTCTAGGAAATCATAGCACGCAGCATGTTACAAGTAGTATCATCCTTTGGGAGCAGTTAAGAACTTTAAAAATAAATGGGCATTTCCTGTGAACTGAGTTTCCAAGAGCACGGGAAGGGTGGTGGGGTCCAGTTTATTTACATCTACCTCACCCAGTTGGACAGGATCAGCTTGATCCAATTATCCAGTCTTTCTGGATTTCACTGGGGAATACTTGAGAGGCCACAGGATGTCAAGAATGATTCTCTATGTCTCCATTTTGATCATACAGGGACTTGCAGGATTAATAGTGAGTTCAGAATGGCATGATGGTTTGTTGCATGGCATAGAAAAGATCTGGTAAATGTTTGAAAAATGTGAGTGTAGTCTTTCTGTTCTGATTGGTGTCAAAAAAAAAAAAAAAAGGAAAAAGCACAAATGCCATCCAGAATATACTTCATGCATGCAAGGGGAAAGGTATTTGACCATGGCTTTATTTAGCAATAGCTGCTCTGTGTATATAGCTTTTTTTTTTTTTTTTTTTTTAAGATTGAGAAAATGCTAGTAGTTTGTCAAGTAAGGCTGTATACAGGCTGTAGAGCTATTCTTGGCCATTATAGTTAACCATACTAATGGAAAGTGAGTTGAAACAAAATCTGCTACTTGCGAATCAAACCTATGCACATTCATCATGCTCAAGTACCTAGCTCCCTGAGATTTAGAAATCGATGCTGCGCTTAAGCAGAACTCAAAATGAGCCCCCCCCCCCAAAAAAAAAAAAAAAAACAAAAAAAACAGGTTTCTCTTTTTGCATGCTGTGCACAATCTCCTTGGTGTTCAAAGCTGATGAGACTTTGCTTTGGTGGAAGCAGGATGAAGTTCCTTCAGGGCCATGTTCAGGTTAGCACTCAGCATTGCAGTCAGAGAAATTCTGGTGCTTGTAGCAAAGCAGATAAGAATTATCATGAGTCAAGATCCTGGGAAGTACTGACTTGGGAGGCGGGGGGTTTATCAGTGAAGCAGAATTTCAGTGGTCTTGGTGGAAGAACCACGTAGCAATGTTTCTGCAGAACTGATACTTGTACTTCTTATGCAAAGAAATTGGACAAGAAGAAATGGCTTCCCAGTCCATAAGTGCATTCGCCAGAGGGAAAACCCATGCATAAAATAAAGGTCTAATCTGGGTCCTCAGAAGAGGTTATTGTGAATGCTTCTGAACAGGAACGACTACAGGTGGCAAGGCTACTTAGTTTAGGAATCAGTGTGGTATTAATTAGGCTCTTTGCAGTAGTTTTAATGAGCTTTAAGCAGCTCGACTGAAATAGTGTGGTTGGTGTTCCATAATTTTTGATGTAATAACATATTTTCCATGTTTCTACCTTGCCATATTTTGCACACTGTGATTGTACCCTTTGCTTCTGCAGCACAGGTAATGCTTCCTGCAGGAAGTGCCCTACACTTTCCTTGTAGGACAGTGAAGTTTCCAGTGCTGAGAGCACAAAGTCCGTACTAAGCAGCAAGTGCTTTGATCTTTGTCCTTTTGTGTTTCTCGTATGCATCACAACAGTCAAGGCTATAAAAGCAAGATATAGCAGGCCAGAGTGCAAAAATAGGAACTGGGAACACCTTTATCTCACTTTGGCCACTGGCAGAGATAAAAGTACATCTGGGTTTTGAGTTATGCCAGGAACAGTCTGTGTCATGCCTCTCGTGGCATTGCTGTGTTTGCCCTTTCTGGGGAGGAGCGTAAAGGGATAGAAACATACCTTTCTAATAAGCTCTTCCAACTTTCTGTGATTAATGACTCAGGCTTGCTGAGCATAGTATTTTCATCTTTATTGATCTGCATTCACCTGATCATCCTTAGAACCCAGGTAAGCTTTTGGCACTTGCAGTGTGCTGGGGGAAGCTGTGTGAAGAGGCCATGCCTAGGGTGATGGTATCACACAGCTTGCCCATCTGTGAAGCTCTGCTAGTGCCTGCTACACAACACAGAATATTGGGCATATAACAATGTGCCGTGTTACAGCTCCTTATCGCTTCCGTGCTTCCTTGGGATGGAGGAAGTGCATAACTGAAGTCCTGCTTTCCAGTATTAATCCACCTCATACATATTAATAAGTAATTTGGTAGGTGGGTATGTCTGAGTCAGTGCAGTTTAACCTGTGAATGTTTACTTTTTGTTACGCTGGGGAAAAAAAAAATGGAGCTGGAGGCATCTGGCTTTGTCATCTTTGGAGTCTTTGAGTATGTGGCTTTTATGTTCTGCTGTTCAGGCATGAGAGAGAAGATGCTTGTTGTGTGAACAGCACGTGCAGGTTGTGTGTTTGGGAGAGTTTAACCACCCCAGTGATGTGCCTCAAAAATACGTTGCAGGGCAAGGAGTTGGATTTCTCTCTGGTTTGTGTTCGGTGTAGCTCTTAAGGTATGCAAACGATACTCAGGATGTGAGACTGAGCTGGTTTATCATTGACAGGAGAAAAAGCCCTTTCCACACCCAGAAGCCCTGTCATTGACCTCTGGCACAAAATACAGTAACACATTAACTCTTGCCTTTTTTGTTTTGTTTTGTTTTAAGATGTAAATTTCACTGGTACTGGAAAGTCCATTTGGGTTTTCTAGGTTAATAAGAAACTCCTCTGAATGGCAAGAGATAGCATCTGCAGAGCGTGAAGTTGGTATTTGCAGAAAGGTGCAGTTCTGCTGCTGAAGAAAGAAGAAATGGGAAGAAACAAAATACTCGTCTCTCACTTCTCTGCTCCTTCTTTGCATGGAGATCAGCATTAGTAGTGTTTCAAATCTCACTGCTTTAAAAAAGTGATTGCTGGGCAGGCTGACAATCTGGTGGTTCTGTGCGTTAATGAAATGTGCTTTCAGTATGAATTCCTTTATTTTCTCAAAGGAAAATCATTTGCCTCGCGATGCTCTGCATAAGCCCAAGTATGGACACGTTGACTCTGTTTATTCGTAATAAATTAGTGACTTGCTATATTCAGCCAGCCTTGCTTCAGATCAGTGAGGGTGTTTTTCTGAAAGGTTCTTTATTGCTCCCTTGGATGGCAACAGCAGCTGACATCCATTGTTACATGCCATGCTTCTAAGCAGGCAAGAAATATATACTTGCTCTGTCCAAGGCTTTAAAGAAGTCAGAGCACCTGCTGTCTGACAAACTACTGGTATACAAAACCAGCACAGCTGTAGCAAGATGTAAGGTAAATAACAAAGGAATGAACTCTTTGTGGAAAGATCCATCTGTGTCCTGTAACAGTATTTGGTGAAGAAATGCTCTTTTGGTTTAGGCATGCAAAATTTGGTATGATGACTTCCTTAGCCAAAGGATTTGGACGCACCTGGATAATGATACTTCTCAGAAGAAAAGAGTAAGTGGACAGGGAAAAGGAGTGGCACTGTATAGGCTGGGAGCACTGCAGCTGGATGTGGGACAGAGCCATGTGTGGAAAGCTGCCTGCCATGTGAAAAACGCCTTGCTGGTTGCAGTGGGGAGTTTGAAAAGAGCAGCTTGTCCTGTGTCACTTTACTGGAAGCTTCACTCTCCTGGGTTACAACACAACAGTGTAAGTATTGAACGCTTGTGTTGAGCCTGGTGCCCCTTCGTGCACCTCTGATGTGAAAGCGAATAGGAGGAGCACGGTGTGCCACCTTGGCTTGCTTGGCTTGCCTTCCAAAGTGGTACTGCGAGTTGCACTCCACCACACCATTCCAGTGCCTAATGGCAGAGCCACCCCAGAAAATGAAGGCGTTTCACCAACGGTCTGACATGTGACTGTGGGATTTCACATGGGACGAGCATGTCCACAAAAGTGCTTCCAGTTAGATGAGGCTCAAGCGAGAGCCAGGCTGTTTGCACAGATGGGACAATGTGCTCACTTTATCTGCAGTGAAAGGTCTGATATTCTGGAGGACCTCCTCTGGGATCATGCAGATCCTATTGGTGTTTCTGCAAACCTTTTTACAGCTGGCAGGCACAGGGAGCACACAGGGTGCTGGGGCACTTCTGATCTCTCGGAGCTGTTGCAAGTCTTTGGAGCCCTGTGACTGTGTGCAGTGTTGGATGCGGGGGGGTGAGCTGGGAGCTGCCCGGAACAGATCAGCCAGCCACAGCATCAGGAGGTTGCAAAACTGGCGTGGGGTCAAAGTACAATCACGTGTTAAAATACAAAAGCGTGACATATTTCCTAATTCACTCCTGAAAGAGGAGCAGCAAAGGAAGCTTTCAGCTGAGTTTTCAGATGACTCTTGTTTGCTGGCAGGCTGTGTGTAATCATCGTTTTTGCTGGTGATTTAAAATAAACCTTTGCTCTTGCACACGTGTTCAAGGAAGTCGAAACTAGCTCCTTTGGTGGAGGAAAGATTTCTTGTTTAGCTATCATGGTTTGGCCTAAAAACAGGTTGAGTTTTTTTTTTTTTTTTTAAAAAAAAAAAAAAGAAACAGAAGTGTTTTCCTCCGGACATTGCTCTGTGAGTCACAAGAATGACACAGTGTTCCTCTCTGGAAACTCAATTGCTGGAGCTGATGAGAGTTTCACAGAATTCCAGAAACACCCTTTGTGTCTGATACACCTAAATACTTAACCCAGCGTTTCTGGAAGTTAGTTTAAAAACTTGACTTAAAATTCTATTAAGTATTTATTAATACTTCTAGTGTATATCAGAACCCCATTAAGGTAAATTTAATGAGATTTCTTCAGTTTCAAAAGCAAATGTCCACCCAGCTGCTTTTTACGCAGAAGGTGTAATGGCTGTTAATGCTTTAATACAGAGGAAGTAGTCTTGCGTTTTCCTCTATATCATCTTTACTGAATTCAGATTTTTTTTTTGTCCACTACACTTTTTTTTTTGCTACAGGCTTGTTTAAGATCACATTATATCACACAGAAATATACACATCCACTTGTTGAAAACCCTCAGAAGTGTTGATAAGTGATGGCCAGAACAGATTTCTTCTAGAGATGAGGATTTGACCTTATTAATAAAAAGTGCTTCATTTCTGGGTCATAAAGCAAATGTGCTGAAAGATCATCTGTCAAAGCTGTTACAAAGTTGAGGATGTTGGTAAGTTTTTATTTTCTTCACAAAGGCATTTCAGTGTAGGAAAAGTGGTTTATAAACAGCTTGGAGCTAGAAGTAGTAATAAGGTTGAGGACACAAGATCTGTTGCATTCACAGCAGTTCTGGAGAGATCTGCGTTACAGATTGCACAGTGAGTTTACTGTAAACTAGGTCACTTGATTTGAAGGTGAAAATGTTGAAGCAGAGTAATAAGCACTGGCATAGGTTGTTCATCATATCATGATACTAAATGCTAAGTGAAGGAGGGGATTTGATTCTCATAGCAAACAGTAATTCAGTGCAGTAGTTGATACTTCCTTTCAAATAAGCACGTAGTCACACAGTAGTTAAAAGTGAAAAGCTTTGCCTTAAAATGAATGGGCTATATATTCCAATTCATTTAAAAGTGCGTCCTCGAGTTGAATGCACTGTTTTAAAGTGTTTTGAAGCAAACAGAGCTGTTTTTTTTTTTGTTTGTTTGTTTTGTTTTGTTTTTGCTGATATGTTGCATCAGTGACCAGAATCAGATTACTTGGGGGGGGGGGGGGCCCGGCAAAGGCTAAAAAAAGGTTTTTGGGATACTTTCTCTATGGAGTATGTGTGGTGAATGTAGGGATTTATATTGTTCAAGTGTAGTGATCTGAATGTGACCTTTGGTAGGTGTTGATCCTAGAAGTAAGGAATCAGTCTTTGAACTCACACCAGCTTTTGCATTGCACTGGTATCAGTCATCGGTAGCCAGCAAGAAATGT
The DNA here is from genome assembly GCA_011075105.1 of Heteronetta atricapilla. NCBI lineage: Eukaryota > Metazoa > Chordata > Aves > Anseriformes > Anatidae > Heteronetta > Heteronetta atricapilla. Next base: position 624,077 of record CM021736.1, read on the forward strand.
TCCATCATGCTGGGCCACGTAAAACACTTCCTGAAAAGGCAAAAGTGGAGCTCCTTCGTTAAAGCTCTGCTTTGGAAGGAGTGCTGCTTAGCAATTTAAGGGGAGAGGAATGCTTTGATTTAAAAACTGTTGCCTATTCTATGACTTACCTTCCTTCAGAGATGTGAGAAGGTAAAGTTATTTCATTTTTTTTCAGTTGCTTTTAGGTTTTGTTTTTGTTTCTCTTCTTATCTCTGAGTTAGGCTACTCAGTCATCCTTTCCTCTTTTTTTGCACAAAAGCATTATTACAGCTCTCTGCTTTTTGTTCTCTTCAGCTCAGTTGGGGGTAGTTCCATGATGATGAATGTCACACCTCTGTAAACTTGCAGATTCCTTGTATTTCAAGTTATGTGGTGGTCATCAGAATGCTCATCCCACATCACTGTTTCCCTTCATTTGTCTTGTGGTGCATGGGACTCGATCTAAGTCAGCTCAGTGGTGTGAATGGGTAGGTTTTTTCACTTGCACTAGGCTTCCCACCTTTTGGTGCTGGATTTCATTTATTAGTGTGTATTTTCTTTACTGATGGGCAAGGAAGAAGGTGACTCAATATAATTTTACTCTGACTTTTTGCTTTTAAGACTTGGGCAGATTTAAGTTCTTGGGCCAAGGAAGGGCTTTCCTCATCAAAGCTTCCGAAAGGATGCTCTCTAGCTAGTGCACGTACTGCTTGAATTATGAAGAAACATCAGTGCTGAAGCTTGGTAGTAATCATTTCTTTGAAGTGCCAGCAATCAACCTCAAATCAAGCATTCTGTAACACATGTTGTGTGCTGATTAGGAAAGAAGGAGGTAGCCCCATACTCGGTGGCTGTCTGTCTTCAGGAATTTTTATAGTGATCGTTGTCCTCATATTGAATCACGGTGTGGGAAGGTAGAAGTGAAGCAGAGCAACAGCTGCTTTTAACTGAAAGCATTACTCACAGGTGTTTAGTCCTATAGAATGAAAGTGGTGTAATGACTTCAGGCTGTCCTCTGTTTTATAGTCCTTTGCCTAAATATGTCCTGGCCAAAGTGTATAGGAGAAGGGAAAAGAAAAAGGAAACAAGCAAACAAACAAAAACCAACACCCCCCCACCCCCTTTGCAAGTACTTTGGAAAAGTTCATTAAGTATATTTATTTTTATTTGTTTAGGGCTGCACATGATATTAAGCTGTATCTGCCTGGACACATGCAATATTTAAATGTGTAACAATTAAACATGTTTAAAAGGTGTTCCCAAAGCTCACTTTTAATTACTTGTATTACTTGTCAAACTGTCCTCTCTTTTCCCCCTGGCCCCACCTCATTCATGGGAAAACAGGGCTGGCTTTGCTGTGTGCCTTCAGGTCTCTGAACCTGTACAACCGTGGGCTGCTAGAAAAATAAACATGCACAGATTGGATCTACAGGAGTAATAAAGAGCATTTTTGTCAAATATGAGCGCATTTATTGTCAGAAGTGATTTATTAAGTTGGCCTCTGTCCCCTTAGGTGCATATTGGCCCAAAGTAGACACGGGTGTCACTTAGACAACATGGCCTATACTGTGTCTTCAAATTAGTCCTTTGATTCATCTCATGTATGCTTAACAGGAGAAATCTACAGAACTGGTGCTGACAGGATTACATCTAAGAAGTCTGTAGGTAATTCTACTCAGAATCCCTCCAAGGAAGTGGGATGAGGTTGGGCAGATGGAATTGTTCCATCTGTTCTGATGCTAATTTACTAAAAGGACTGCTGCCTTTTTGAAAATACAAGTTGATGTTGAGAGTCCTTCACCAAAACCTTCTCCCAGTCCCTCTCCTCGCTGGAGTTTGAAGATCAGTGACAAACTTGTGGACTTCTTTGGGCTTTATAGGACCTGATTGTCAAGGTGTTGTAGCATTTATTCGGGAAAATGGGGTGTGCGTTTCTGGTTACTTTGCTTTAACAAAGTAGTAGGGGCTCTTTTTTTTTTTTTTTAAGGTTAGGGCTTAACATCTGGTAATTTATATGTTGGAAAATGAATCCTTCCTCCCAGCACTGACTCCTTTGAGTTGGCAGAGTAATTTCTTCTCGGCTCTTTTTGGAAGCGACTTCGAGGTGAGGCTTTGCGGGGCTCCCCGAGGGCCCGGAGGACACGTGAGGTGCTGCCGCTGAGCCGCGAGGGAAGCAGCAGCGAGCGACCCACGTCTCCCGGGAGACTCGAGCGGCCGGGCCGGGCTCCTAACGGTGTCCTGGCCCTCCTCCTCCGCTGACGCGGGAGGCGAGGCGCGGCAGGGCGGCCGCGGCCTCCCACATACCTCCCCACGCGTGGCTTTCCGGCTTCCCCGGGCCGGGTGCTGTCGCAGGGTGCCGGCAGCGTGGAGGAAGCTAGGAGGCGACGCGGGACGTCGGAGGAGGCTCGGTGGCTCCTCGGTCTCGCCGAGGCGGCGGGGGATCGCCACACGCTTCTCCGGCCGTTTCTCCTCCTGCTTGCCCGCTGGGCTGAGTGAGGCGCAGAGCCGCTCGGGTACAGTGAGATTCAAACTACGGCTTTTTGTTTCCTTGCTCTGGGGGCTTTCTGTCACTCGCGGTTGGTTTTGTGCTACCTGCCAGCCAGCGGGGCTGCCCGCCCCTGCTGAGGCGTCATGGGGCGGCGAGCACTCCTGTCAGGGAGCCCGGCAGGCCGGCAGCTCGGCCTTGCTGGCACCTCTCCCTGCCCCCGACCCCTCCTCGATCGCTGCCACGTACCCCTGGGCAATTACAGCCAGCGTCTTGTACGACAAAATAAGAGCAGGAATGTACTGTAGGCTCTTCACGGGATTTTTTAGCAGCTGGGTGTAACAAGAAGCAGGGCCTGCCGCCCCCAAGCTGTTTGGGCTGTAAAGGATGGTGGCCCTGGGCGTGGGGGGAGGAACACGGCGAGTCCTGCAAACCACAGATGTCCTCCTGGAGAGCTGGAAGGGGAATATAACTTTATCCGTAAGCTGAGTCTTAAATGGATACCGAGTCTGGTATCTGAGCGGTGGATGATCCTATTTATGTTTCTGACATAACCACCCCTTCTCATCTTAAACCTCTTTTGGTCAGAGAGCTTTAATCTGTAAGCTTTCTAATAGATTTATAGTGATAAATTGAACACTTTTGATAAAGAAACTAAAACACTGTTCCTGGAGTAGTTCATCTGTGTGTGTATAAACATGTTTACACACTGAACCAGATACACCAGGTGTTGATTTTTTTGGTGTGCATATATATATACACATACATATATACTGTACCTTTAAACTAGGATGGAATAAGCAAGCTTTGAGGCATTCTTTTCTGTTAAAAACCTCAAGTGATACTGCCCCTACCTCATTTGTGAGGTTGATTTGGTTGTGCAGACTAAGGCAGGAAGGCAGACGATGACAAAACATGTTCTTATCAAATACCAGCTTACAGCACTGTCGAGTAAATCATTAACAAAAGGTCCTAGTACTTGTAAACACTGCTAAAGAGGTTTCTCATCCCTAAAATTCCCTTTTCCAGGAGGTAAGTGAAGTTATTTGCAGTTCTTTATTTAGCTTGTGTGTTGCTTGCTGGCATGTTTTTTGTACTGGAGTTAAGTATGGGAGAGAACCTCCTCCCATCTGCACGCAGAATACAGCCCTTGCCTGTGGGAGCATCTAAAACTGGTATGAGGAGAGGGAGACGAGGGGCTGGGGGGGGATGACACCACAGCATGCCAGGCTTCTCAGTCAGATTAGTTCATCCATTGCTGTTGTGCTGTGAGAGCCATAAGTGGGCAATGTTTTTACATCACATGAGCAAGAAATTAGCACTTTATAGGTTTGGGTGTAGAGGGAAATCAACGTTTCACTCCTTGTTTGTTGAAATAGCTTGAGGCCATGAAGAGTTTTGCAGCAAACAGTATCAAAGTTCTGCATTTATCCACAAACAGCTAAGTGCTCTTTGCCTGTTGCTGTTATGGATAGTGGGGAGCAGGTTCTCGAACCTACCGGCCTGGAAGTGGGCTGCTATGCTCATGGCAGGGTTTCTCTGCTCTGGCAAGAGCAGCTGCATGGCAGCTGATGAATCCCATCAGCTTCTGCCACAGTGGCATTTCTCAGCTGCCCATAAGTACTGTAACTCATTAATGAAGCTTAATTTTAAATGGGCTAATGGCTGATCAGCTGATTTGATGAGTGGCTTTGTTTCCTGGAATCCAGGTGGACTACGATTTGAATGTATTACTTTGAGCTGTGAAGATGCTGTCCCTTGCCATACTTAACTCCACAACGGAGTCGTCTGACTTCTGTTTAGCAGGCATTTAAGAAAGAGATTTCTTCAGCGCATTTGTTACTACTTATCTATTGAATTTTGTCTGTGTTTGCTTTAAATCTGATTGATCACATTTCCAGTAAGCTTATTTTGAAGTATTGGCAGTATGTAACATATGAAAACACGTTATGTGGAGAAGAGTAGAAGTAGCCTCCTTTGCGATGTTTGCAGCTGCTAGAATGAAAGGAAGAGGGTTTAGCTCAGGAAGGACTTAGGCTGTTCTAGTTGCCTGCATTCAAAAGCAAGACTGTAAGCTCACAACTAAGCTCTGAAGCTCCCTGCATCAACATGGGAGTTTTTCCTCACACTCCCCAAGCTGTGTCCCTTTCAGGGGTTGAGCTCACAACCTAGCTCTCTTGTGCCAAGGATCAGTCTGGTTGTACAAGGAGATTTCCGGTTTTCTCCACCTGGTCCTAGTAAGACTTCTCAAAGCCCAGCTCAGAAACTTGGGCCTCACTTAAAAACAACCTAAAGCAAAAAGCCTGCTCCATGCTGGTCCATGTGGCTAAACGCCTTGCACAGCCTGTGCTCTGTATCCTGACTTTCCATCAGCTGCGAAGGTTCAAAACTGTTCTTGCTGCACAGGAAAGTGCCCTATTTGCTTGGCTAACTTTATAGGGTAGCTGCACGCTGTCCTTTTAAAACAGGTCTTTTTAAAGCTGTCCCACCACATGAGGGGAGAATTCAGGGGTCACTGTTTGCATGTGTTGTGTGTAATACTGGCTGTTTGGAGGAGGAGTTGAATTTAAACCTAGGGTTACCTCCTCGCTGGGACTGTGGCTGCCTTGTGAGCTGCTTCAAAAAGGAAAAAAGTCCCTTGCTCCCCTCTTTGCCACATGTTCACATGTCCCCCTACCAAGTGAGTCTCCAGTACCTCTTAACTATTACGCGCACCTTTCTCCTTTGACTTTTAGGAACAAGAGGTGCCCGTCAGGATTTCATCTAGTTTATGTGAGCTGCAACAGGAGGCCAGGAGAGTGCTTGGATAAGTCTTTTGGATAAGCAGGTAGCTACACTCAGTGTTCACTAACAGTTCTCTTGGACACAGGACCTGGAAGACAGGGGAAGGGAAGAAAGCCCAGTTTCTACTATCTTGAGATGCATGTTCCAGGGTAACACTTGAGAGTATATCCACTGCCCCTTGTCTGCTTGCCACGGGGCCATAGGTATTGTTTGCCTGGAAAACTGGCCTGAAGGAGTGCTCAGTTGTCTCCAGCTGCTCTCTGCAGCTGCCTGCATGGCAGAGATGGTGGGGGAAATGACTCCAGTTAAAAATAGAAAGGAAGGTTAGGAAACTTGAGCTATGGTTTCAACATATGCAATGTACAGCCGAGCTGCTCCGACAACTCAATGCTGCCACCGAAAGGACTTGCTTGTGCTTGTGTGACTGTGCAGTGAGCTGGTTGAGCTGCCTTGCCCAGCAGCAAACCGTGCCAGGAAAAAAGGAGTTTTCCACCATGCAGTCACACAAGCACAAGAGAGGAAGGTGGGAATGTAAGGTTGGGTGCCTGCAAGAGAAGGATTGTTTAGCTCTGCTGGAACAGGTAACCTGAGTTCAGGTGTGCTGGGGCTGGAGCTGAGTCCAGGTGAGCAGCTTGAATGCTTTGCATTGGTAATGTCAGTTTGGGGTAAAATCAGAGCTACAGGGTGTGTGCTGCTGTTCCTAGCTGGGGCCCAGCTCATTCAGAATAGTTGATGCAAGTTAAGAGCAAAGTCTTAAGGAGGTTTACTTTGCTGTTTGAAGCATTCATATTCTAATAGTTCATGGAGGTGGTTTGGTTTATCTGAGTAGTTTTTAAAACACATGAAAAGTGCTGGGGCCTTAATTTCATTTACCAAATGTGTTTTGCTTGGTATCATGCTTGGTACGCTTTTAGGGCCTTTATTTTGCATTAGTTATGTGAAGTGTTGGGTAGAAGCTAATCAGCAGACTATCCAGCGGTAAATATATTGTGCATTGTAGACTGCATACTTCTTAAGCATTGTTTTTTAGGAAGCAGCCATTATGTTGGCAGCTCTTCACTCTGTATTTATCACTAGTCCTTGCAGTTATCTCTGATTCTCTTAACTTTGGATATATTTTTGAATTGCCTTTATTAAACCAGGGGCAAAAGCCAGTCTAACAGTTTTCTTTGCTAGAAATTATTTCTGATGCTTTTTTTTTTGTGTGTGTGTGTGTGTTTTTGTTGTTAGTTGCTTGTTTGTTTTACTTTTTGTTGGTTTCAAAAATAGTGTGATTTCTTACGCTGCTCTTTGGTTCAGCAGAGTTCCTGCTGTTGGAACACTCCTAGCCACATCTCAATAACCCATGAAATGCCCTGTTACGTGCCAAATTAAGGAGGAGATATTCAGGGGCATTTCAGTTGCTTGGTTCAGCAAGTATCACAGAATCACAGAATTTTTAGGTTGGAAGAGACCTCAAGATCATTGAGTCCAACCTCTAATCTAACCCTAACAGTCCCCACTGAACCATATCCCTAAGCTCTACATCTAAACGTCTTTTAAAGACTTCCAGGGATGGTGACTCCACCACCTCCCTGGGCAGCCTGTTCCAGTGCCTAACAACCCTTTCAGTAAAGAAGTTCTTCCTAACGTCTAACCTAAAAATCCCCTGGCGCAACTTAAGCCCATTCCCCCTTGTCCTGTCACCAGGCACGTGGGAGAACAGACCAACCCCCACCTCACTACAGCCTCCTTTAAGGTATCTGTAGAGAGCGATAAGGTTGCCCCTGAGCCTCCTCTTCTCCAGGCTGAACAAGCCCAGCTCCTTTAGCCGCTCCTCGTAGGACTTGTTCTCCAGGCCCCTCACCAGCTTCGTCGCCCTTCTCTGGACCCGAAAGTATGCTGCACCAAGTGCTCCCTGCACATTACATGGGGGAAAAACAGCATTTATTTCAACAGAACTAGGTAATATTTAGCTATATAATATTTAGACCAGAAAACGTGTAACATAGCACTTTGCCTGGGCAAATGACTTGAAGAAAAATAGCACTTTTCTTTTCAGAAGGCCTTTTACATATGGCAGTAGACAAAAGCCTTTCCAGAGCATAGTGAAATTCTGTATCTAGTCAAATTTGACCTCTTGAATTGTGAAATTGCAGTTCTGTGTTCAAAAGTGAATTTTAAGAACTGAAGTTACTCTTTAAGCCTACAGGTGAGTTCTGGAGACAAGTGTTTAATTATTATCAGTTAAACTTCAAAATGATTAAGGATGCTTCCACCCTTGATAGTGGGCAGCTTCTCATAACCACCAGTAAAAATTACTTGGTTCCAGCAATACATATAATACTGTTTTCTTGTAAACTGAAAGGATCCCTTTAGCAGGCAAGCTATTTTTTTATTAGTAAGGATGCTGATGTTGTTATAGTTAGTTAATTTTTAAAAACTGGGAGGTTTAACTCAGTTACCCAGTTTATTTATAGCAAGAAAGCTTTGAGATTGGTGGTATTAAGCAGTCAGGATGAGGAGGATTTAGTGGGAAGACTGCACCAGCTACTTAGTTTTGGTGCCTCTTTGATTTCAATTTCTGAATCTTTTTTTTTTTTTTTAAATAAAATATTTTCTAACCCCAGTGTTTTGAATTGTGTGGGTTATTATTTTTTTTTCTTTTAATCCCATACATGTGCTTTTCTTTGGGGACATTGGCTTGTATGTTCAGAACTAGTCACACCCTGCCCAAACCCTTAGCAAAATCATGGCATTGTATAGCACTTTGCATGTGTTTGTACAGTATTTAGGTTAGAATACCAAAAATCTGACTTGGGCAAGCCTCAAGAAATTACTTGCGTTAGTACAGTTGCAGAGGGAGAATGGGGAGCTGCTTCAGATGATGTGGATTATCTCTGGTCCTGGTAAGCACTGAAGAGGAAATTATCTTGCAAATTCAAAATGAGAACTCAAAGCAACTTTCATCTACATTAGAGTTTCTTTGTTTTCATGGTTCTCCTTGCACAGCTTATGGTTTTTGAAGCACCAACTGTTTGCAAGGGACTGGATTTTAGTTAAATGAAAAAAGCTTTTCCAGGGAGGCTAGAGTAATTCCTCACAGCACAGGAGAATGCTTTGCCCCTGTTTTGATTTCTGAGCTACTAAGCTTACATAAACAACCGTCTCCCAAACCATAAATGTATTTAATTGATAAAAATATCTCCCCGTATTAATAAAAGTCTGTCCCTTTAGTAAAGGGACTATTTGCAAACACTTTCTGGGTATGCAGTAGCCTGTTTTTTTCTACTTGTGAGGGAAAGCTGGGAAAAGAACTGATGCAATAATTCCAGATTACTGGAAACTAAATCCACTCAGATTTATATGTGAAAAAAGTAACACAGGCTTAGACTTTTGATGATGTTTAATGTTCTGTAACAGTCTTCGTGGGCATAATTGAACCATCAGTGCAGGAGTGATGTCAGAGGAGATTATGTTGAGTGATTACAGAGCCCGCCGTGGTTTTCACTTCAGTGCAGTCTGAGCTAATTGACGAACAGGGACATAATTTATTTACAGTGCTCAAGATGCTTTCGGATTGGTTCTCTTTCTTTTGAAAACCCTTGAACGGTGGGAAGGAGGAGGTGGCTGGTGGTGTTGGCTGAGAATTGCGGGGCTGGGCTGGGCTGTTTCTACTGTTGGTCACAAAGTTGTCTAAAATATTCTGCTTTCTCTCTTAGGTGATAGTTCTGCACTGCCCTAGTTTTAGCATCCTCTCTGTTTTCTCACAAGCCTATTGACCTTTAATCTGGAGTTTGGGCTGCTTGCTTGGGGAGGTGATGACACCTAGGTCTGAAACAAGCTGCAGAGGATGGGGAAAAGAGGGAAGAATGAGTTACTGTTGATTCAAAGAAAAGTTGTGAAAAATCTACATTGGGCATGAGCACACACTTTGTTTAGGGCTCAGTTTGGGATGGATACTGTCTTTCTTCCTGATTTTGTTAGATTCCAATGTAATACAGTACAGTTTGCTCTTCTGATGAACCATGGGTCTGTACCAATAAATCTGACTTTATGTAAAGCTTTGAAGCATGTTTTGAAATAAGGAGGAGTTCCTGTTTAAAAGTCCCTTTCATAGTAGGTAAGCAAAAGTAAGCCAAAGTTTTTTTTTTTTTTTTTTTTTTTTTTTTTCCACTCCATATGAAAGCATATACTCAGAAATCTCTTAGGGTATGAAGATGACTTTCAGTTCTGTTGAGCCTGTGAATGATGAGGGAGGAGGCAGCCGCAGACTGATTGTGTGGCTTGGGATTTTCCCCATGCTTTGGGCAGACCTCCTATTTCTGGAGCTGCAGTAGGGGACCCGCTGTTCTTTATAGCCCTGTATGGAGGGAAAGAGTAGCATGGGGTCCCTTAAAGACTTGCATGCCGCTGGCTTGGATCTTTGTACGTTGTGTCCTGTCCCAGAGAAGCTGATTGTACAGCTTAGCACAGTCTTCGTCCTGAACTCATTTGTCTGGCTGCCAGTTAAAAAAAGCCACCTCGAAGTCTGCTTTGCAAATACGGAGTGGTAACAAGACGATCTGAAAACACTTTAGCCCATGTTATAACTTTGAAGGTGAAAGGCTGTTTCTAAGTAGAGATGCAGTTGGTTTTCATGGGAGATCTGGGAGGTGCCAGCCGCCAGTAGTTTCAAAGCTGCTGTGCCCTTTGAATAGTATCTGTAGCAGAGAGATTTCTGTATCTGTTTCAGTGTGAATCACGAAGGTGAATCAAAATGCAACAGTTGTTAGTATAGAACTTCCTTACCTGCTATCTGACCCCAAGGTTTGTGTCCTCTGTTAGGGGACATAAGTCCCATTGTCACAATGATTTCTGCAGCATTTACAGTAACAGTGCCTGCTGCTTATGTAAGTGTAGCCATTTATATTTTACATCTTTGCCTGCCCTTCATAACTTATTTAACGAAGAGTGCAAGGAAGTTGGTTACTTGGCAAAAACTGACTTTCGTTGAAGTAGTGAAATACAAGTTCACTGATTTTGTCCTGGCACAGTGCTCTGTTCGATGGTGCTCTCCTCCATGCTACTCATGCCACACTTTCCCAGGATCTCCTGACGCTTTCTAAACATTATCCTTCCTCATTACTCGTTCAGAAAGCGAGGAGAGCCTTCAGTGCTGCTCTTCACAACCCATCTCCTGTAGATCTTGTTGTGCCCACTGGGCAGGGCAAGAAATCCAGCCAAGACAGACAGAACGCTATATCCTCTTGGTCTGCTGTAGCCACAGGCTTTCATGGCCCAGGATCAGTGATTGTCCTTAACTCTTGACTTGTATGGTGCTGTGCACAACAAATCTTACATGTAAGTGAGACAAATTTGGTTCTGTGCCGGTGCTGTGAATGGACTGGTGTGGTTCATGTGCCATCTGTTGTGTTTGCTGTTTGCCTATACTCAGTGGAAGATGGTGTTTTACTCTTGGGCCTTGTGGTGAGTGACTGTGCACCGATGCGTTGAATGGTGAGCCCAGAGGTGCCATCCTGCTTTTGTCAGTGTTATCCTGTACTGTGACTCTGAGATGCTGCCAGGATTTTGTTATTTTGCTGCCAAGGAATGATTCAGATTGGCACTGTTTTTTCTCAGAATCAAATTAAATCAAGTGCCTGCATTGTTTCAGTGGTGATGTGAAATAAAATCTGTAATAAGACTTTTTTTTTTCAATGCTGTTGTGGTCCAACTTGGGGTGAGATGCATATTTCATCAGGATTTATGCTGTGATACTTTCATCGCCTTGTCCACATTAAGTGTTTGTCAATGTAGGTATTTTCAGAGCCAGTGGAGGTTTTGGAGTGCCTAAGGACAGATAATAATATACTTGCTTTTAAAGCAAATTTCATATGCATTTATGTTCTGTGCAATCTTTGCAGGGGCACCTCAACCCTCATCCCCATAAAAACCACTCAAACAAACAAAAGAAAACCACCAACCCTTGAACAAACCCTAGATGCAAATTACTGTGATGGTTTAATATCTCTTGGTATGAGGACTTTAAGGACTTTACAGTACCTGATCTTATCAGTTCCAAAGCAGTACATTTTTTTCATTAGTAGTCTGATCAGCTTTTGAAAGGTCTGTACGGCTTGCATGAGAAGCTCTGGCAGTGCCAGAGGACTGCTAGTGAATTTTCATAATCTTTCTGCACAGGAGATTATTTTTTTTATGACCTCTTTTTAAAATGCCATATTTTATCATCTTTACAAGATCTTAAAAATGTCCTATTCACATGCTAGCTCTTCCTGAAAGATGCATGCCAGAGCATGGTTCAAGGAGTAGTCTTGTGGAGTCTGTCTGGCCAAAGGTGGGTTTGGCAGGAAGAGCAGGCGGAGGCTCGGGATGTGACTCGGGTCGATTTTTGTAGAGTTGGCGATGCCTCCATTTAGGCCCTGCTCTCGTCGGCATCTTGCCAGAGGTCCCCCAAAGGGATGATGGCATTGCAGAGGTGGCTGCAGGCTGATGCTCTGCCGGCAGCCTGCTGCTGTCACACCCTGCTCTTGAGGGCTCCTTGTCAGGTGAGCTTCTGCAGTAATGTAACACCTGGACTGTTCTGATAGGGCCCTGTGCTTTGGAAGCATCAGTGTAATTATTATTCTCTTGTTTTGCTCGCTTTCTCAGGTGCGCAGCAGGGATATTCCATCCTGTTTGGACATCTCTACTGAGTGTGTCCTCTGATTGTTCACCTAAGGGAAGGGCTTATTCCACTGAGCCTTTTGCATCTTGCTGCTGAAGGAACATTGCTTTCTCCAACATGGCTGCTGCTTTATCTCCTCTGCTGTTCATCTTTTGGCTTGTGCAGCTGTGTTGCTGAGGCTGTTTCCAACTGTGCCTTGCTTTTCTTGCCATCTCCCTTCTTTTCTCACAAGTTAGCTGGCTTTGCAGTTGGCACCAACCTGCCCGGGAGAGGGGAGCATCCCCTCCACTCAGCAAGGCAGGTCAGAGTTCCTCTATTTTTGGGCTGCACCTTGCTTGTGTTACTGCCTTGCTTTCATTAATACCTTGCTAATCTAAGCTTCACCCATCTGCCTGCAGAAAGCTATGGCATCCATGTGACCACAAATTCTTCCTCCTCTCCCTCTCTCTTGTCTCTTTCACTGTCAGTTATTTGGGTTCATCTTCCTGGGTTTCTGCCGTTCTTTTGCTGCTGTAGTTACACAGGTGTCATTCTCCTTAATATGTGCTTCCTGTTAATTTGTAATAGAGGGTCTCTTTTGGGCTGTGAAGTCCAGAATTGATTTTTGCAGGCAAGTACTGTTTCTGCAGTGATCCTCTTGGAGTGACAGGCATCCCGTAATTGATTAAATGGTTAATTCACTTGTCTACTTCTGCACAGCCAGCAAGGAATGCTGATTTTGTTCTTTTCAAGGGTGGATGCAGCTTTTCAGTTTCTAAATCAACTGAAATTGTCCAAGCAATTGGATTTGTTCACTGCAAACAGTGCATAGGTGGAAAGCACTGCCCAGCAAAACTTGGGGAGCTACAGCTGCCAGCTTGGTAAAGCATGTACACCGTGAAGTAGTCCAGAGGCACTTATGTGGTGACGGATCATGGAAATAACGTTACGTCTAGTGCTGTGCTGTGAGAAGTTAACTCTTCGCTTCAAATGCACAATTTAACAAAAGGAGGCAGGTTATTGAGGGTTTTATCATACACTTCATAACAAACAGCTCAGTTTGCTTTCTTTTAGCTAAATTTAAAATGTTTAGCCTCGTTAGCAAAGTTTGCTAGTGGGTGCACACTCAAGCTAGTTGCTGATCACAGCAGTCTAGACCTGATCCCTCCATCCTTCCTGTGGCAGGAGAGAGGTGTTGTATGACTGACCATCTTGAGAGAGTTATCTGCCTTAGGTATTTTTAATCAGTTCTCTTTGTGAAGTGTGAACTAACTGCAGAAGAAGCTTGGCTCTCCGTTTCAAGCTGCTTTGGAGCAGTTTGATAGTTGTGGGTGCTGCTCTGTTGGGGGGGGAGGGGTGAGCGAGTCTGAGCTTAAATACTACTTTTGTTAAATGCTGTTTTGTAATGTATGATTCTCATGAAGTTAATACAAGCTACTAGTATTTAACCGGTACTCAGAGTATAGGTTATCTTCCCTTGTTTGGCTGGAATTCCAGATGACTTTTTGAACTGATTTTACTGAAGCATTGAAAACCTCCCAGGTCAGTGTGTGAATCTGTTAGGCAGCCATCACTGTAGAAGTGCAAAGCCCATCTCGATACCTGGTGTGGCAGGGAGTAGAGTCACTGCAAGCAGCAGGATGCTGAGAACCACCCTGCCTGAGGTACTCCTTGGGGTCACAACTGTAATTGTTGGGTAGCTAATGGACATCTCTGTAAAGATATTAGGAAAAGGCGATGCAGCCATGTTTCCTATAACCAATCCCTACTGTGGTGCTGGGGTGGCGAAAGAGAGAGGTAATTTGATGTCTTCAGGAGGAACTTACTTCTGAGGCTTTCAGTCTGTTGAAATACGATTTCCAGAACAGTTAGATAACAAGATGCAAGATTCTTATTTTTCTTTCTCTCTCTGTGTTCCTTTTGGTGACTGGAGTTGATTGTAACTTTGAAAATATGCTGAAAAGTTCATTAAAAAAAAAAAAAAAAGTGTGTTTTGTGGACTTTGAACCTCATTCAGTACTTTCAAGCTGGTTGTCTTGGCAATTGTTTGATTAATACCTTGTAGCACTCGCACTTGCTTCCGTGCTGCCAGTGCTGAAAAAAGTGTTTTTAAGTATCATTTTGTGCTCTTAAAATATGTGACAATTAAAAAAGTTAAGAACAGTTAACATTTTAGGGAGAAAGGTTGTATGTTTCATTTTTTTGGGTTTGATGCTAAATTGGTGTAAAGAAGACTTAAGTATGGTTATCCTAGTGCACTGGTGTGGGAGGATAAGCATCTGCCTTAGATTGGGAGCAATTGAGGATGGACAGTCGATGGCTTTAAGATCTGGAGTCCAATGCAGAGAGAAAGCTACTTGGCAGCAATGGGGGAGAAATATCTCTGGTTTCTAAAGTCTCAAGTATCTGTTGCATAGTATGTCATGTTTGGTAGCAGCAGCAGTCCTGAAATACCAAACAAGAATCTTGTGTTTAACTGCATTTTATTTAATAAAGACAGGGACCCTTAAAGCAGGGAACACAGCTGGTGTGAGCTGCTCTCCCTTTCTGGCACTCCTTCTTGCTTTCGAAGGAAGAGATGGTGCACGGCCCAGCTTGGGTGGGGAGAGATGCATCTCTCCAGATGCATTGGAGTTTGCTGAATGAACATGAATGTGGTTTTGCCATTGAGCCGAATGCAGACAGTGGCTGATCAGGAGATTTGGCATCGATGTGACTGGCAGTGAAGACAGTAAGGAATATGGCTGAAATTTGGCAAATGAGCTGTGGGATACTTTCCTTGCTTGTAACATTAACTTGTAAAAGGAAGATGCCAGGGCAGTTTTGTGAATTTATAGTAGGTCTGTCTCCAGCAAGACAAGTTCCCATCATTAAGATTACATGCCAGTAAGTTGTTGGCAATCAAAAATGCCTTTTTTTCCTAGCCTTTCCAAGTTTTCTGGTTGTTCTAGGCCAGCTGAGAAAGAACAGTCTTCCTCTCCTTCTGCCTACAGAGATGTTTTCCATATTTAAGCATCTGCTGTAGGTGCAACCCTGAACAGGTTATTACTGGATAGAGAAGGAATATGTGTCCAAACATCAGGCTAGAAAATGCCAGAAATGATGTTCAATATATATATATATATATATATATATTTCTTTCAGATCAGGGATTAGTATGTATTATCTGAAACTAAATTAATAAAGACAAGCCCAAGAATTGTTTTACAAAGGTAACAGCATTGAAAATGAATTATGTTGATGGTGTACCTTTTGGGTGGGCTTGTGAATAGTAACAGCTGAAATGCAGAGAACAGCATCTTGCACGAAGATATACTGATATTTTTATTTCGGCTCTTGGGGCTTAGAGTCTTTTTGATCTGGTTTTGTTCTGCTGGACTTCAGAAGTATTATATTTAAAATAAAATATTTATATTTCTAATGGAATATAAAAACATATTATTCTAGGCTTGGTTTCTAGGCACACAAACTCAGTTTTCTTTGTGTTAGTTGTAAGTCAGGAAAAGGCAGTTTGGAGGAAGCAACTGCTGTGGTCTGGAATGCCATCTAGTACATGTCCAATAACAAACCCAAATGTTAACAAATATGACAGTTGATTTAAGCCTTCAGTGCAGTGAGACTCTATTTTTGCTGTACTTTCTGCTGGTTTTCATTTTACAAAAGATGCTGGAGTACGTGTTTTAGAGGCACATTGCCATCAGTCACATGACTGTTCTGAGTTTCCCTAGGCAAAACTCCCCTTTTTCTCTTTCTGATGTGTGGTACACTTTTATTTATTTATTTATTTTCAAATTCTTGCAACTACTTGAATTCCCAGAGGCTCACCATGAATCTGGCTCTCTAACAAGACATGGCTTTTCGGTATTCAAAGTAGGCAAAAAAAAAAAAAAAAAGCCAATCCAAACCACCTCAACTTGGTTAACCAAATCAAAATACAAAATACATCACAAGTATTTTGTCTCTCTTCCTTCTTACCTTCTGATTTCCATCATTCTGCCCTGTTCCATGCTCTGCTCATTTCTACGCCTTGTGGGGAAATTATGCTTTTTTTTTTGCCTTCTTCAGTGTTTTATCTGTTTTCCCTCCAAGGTCTTCTATTGTCTCTATATAAACAAAAATGGGGTTTGGGTAGTGTCAAGAGGAAGGCAAGTATCGTTTCGTGTGTTTTAGCAATGGAGTTAGCTCAGAGGTTGCGTGAGGACGTGGGGCTCTATTTCTAGCTCTGGCCTTTCTCTGCCTGACCCAGATCCCAGATTGTGACATGGATGTGGGCTTAGCGGCTCTGGAGAAGAGGGCCAGAGCCTGCTGCTGCCCGAGTGTAGATCCAGCAATACTTACGGTTACTTCTGTCCTGAGAGCACATATGCCAGGTTTGAGTCCAGTGCATGACGTGGGGTCCGTGAGGGCTTTTTTCTTCTGTAGCATTGAATTGACTGGTGTAGTGGGTCACTTGAGTACTGCTATAGAAGGCTTTGCTAAAGAATTAAGGATCATAGTTTTTTTGTGATTTTGTAAAAGCTAGACTTACATGTAGTATCTGTGATAATCTGCTAGTATTTTCATGTACCACTTTGCAGGTAGAAGGCTGAAATAGTACAAAACCACTTTCTCTCAAGAAGTTGAGAGTTGCAAAAATTGAGTTGCAAAATTGAGTTCTTAGATGTTGAGTATAAGTTCTTCTGTTTTTCCAGTGCAAAGTGACTATTTGGGGAGGCTGAATTCCTTGCACAGAACTTGCACAGAATTCCTTGCCTCTTCCTTGCACAGAACGAACTACAAGCAAGGTGGGGGGGCAGGGTTGGAAGGGGGTAGGTTTCCTTTTACAGCTGTTCAAAAAAAGTTAATACCACTTCTACTGCAGGTGTGGCTTTACTTCAGAATTCAGACATTAGGACTGTGGCATGTTAGTACGAAATGACAGCTACATTTGAATCAGCCTTGTGATAGGTGGAAAGCCCCTAGCTGTTCCTGCAGGTGCCAGCTGGCATTCTGGTCCTGTTGCCTGACTCATTTCTGTAAGGAGGCTTTTTGGTCTGAAATAATTCTTCAAAACTTAAACCAAAGCCAGGACCTACCCTCCCCACCCCATCCTTTCCACCTCTGCATCACTCAAAACAGGATTTCCGTAGTACCAAAACAAAAGCCCTGCTTAGTAACTGCTCAGATAATGAAATTGCTGGTCAGGTGAAACCCTCTTGTGAGTGTTTGCTGGTTTCCATAACTACTTCACAGCAGAAGAAAGAAGAAGGAAGAGGAATAAAGTTGAGCGAAGAGATCTAGGGCTATGAAGAAGCAAAGAGCAAGGCTTCCCTGTTCATCAGGTTTAGAGGAAAAAGTCTCTGTGATCTAGCACAGTGTGGGTATATGTATGTATGTATATACCTGTATATGGACACTACATAGGTGATCTGTTTGTGTAACAGACTTGAAGATATTCACTAGTACTGTTTCTTACCTGAAGGTAAGTTGTTTGGTTATTTGGATTCAGCACAAGTACTTTCCTTCTGAAATCCTTGCTACTCAACTCAGGGGTTGAGTTCGGAGCTGTTATGCTGAGATCCCTGCCTGTAAGTGAATGTTAATTGCTCTGCTTTTTTAAATTAGGTTGGGAAATTACGTATGTAGCTTTTTGTTTGTTTGTTTCTTTTCCTTCCCATAGAGTAATTTAGGAAAAAATGGGCGGCTTGAGGATTTATGTAGTATGCAGGCAATTCCCTCTCTCTGAAGCTGTGTAAGTAGCTAGTCAGGGTATGTAGGAGTTGCTCTGTAGATTGATCCCAGCCTCCTTTTCATAATAGTAATTTGCTTACTTTGGCTCTGTGTCCAGGGACAGTGTTTACCATCTGGGACTGACCTTGGAAACCTCAGAGCTCTGTGAAACTCGTGTAACCTTCTGTGCCTTGATCTTATATTTACAGGTATCTTCTATTGGCAAATGTTTGTATTTACAGCACAGAGCCAATTTTATTATAACATTCTAAAATGCCAAAAGTCTCTTGCTTGTCAGTAGCGTAGCCTCATGCAAGGGGCACTCTCTGATTTGGAGGCAAGGACATCTCAGAAAGAGGGAGACAATTCAGCACATTGTTTGAGAGCTCTTCTTAGTGATACTCAGCACATAATTTGTGGCAGACATAAATTTTTCTTTGCCGATTGGCATTCAGAGGCACTTTGCAGGTACAGGACATCCAGTTATGGAGGTGTGGGACATTATTGTCAGTGATGACAAAATTTCTGTAGAGAGGTGACTGCAGACGTGACTCACGCCCTGCTGTTACAGTTTGTTTTGTGCTGTGAAGCTGCAGGATGAGAGTTCCCAACTTTCATCTGGATTATTTAGTGTCTGTGTAACTTCTGCTCACTGGTGTTTTTTTGGAATTCACCTATGTATTGCTTTCTAAAGCATTAAAACTTCAGTCATTATAGCACTTGATTTTCTCCTGCTTGCTTGTGCACACACATCATCAATTTGTATCTCAGTATTATTTTTCAACAGAGAATATTTCATTATTTTGTCTTCACACAGTGCTTACTTATCCCCAGCCATTGCTTGTTTTAACAATGCTTTTTGCTAATGGCTTTATCGTTTCGACTTTTCAGAGATGTTTAGGGATGATACACAGTTTTGCAACTAAAATGCACCTACTGCATGTGAAAGGATTTGAAAATCTCGGCTCCTTGGAGCTAATTACAGTTTCTGAAATGGCCGGTTATTTCACTGATTTCTATAGTGACTGTTGCCTTGGCAGCAAAGGTCCTCACTTAGAGAGTAAAAGCACTGTGCAAACATGAGGAAGGCATGATTTCATTTGGGAAGTCTGATCTAGCTTCACCTGTTCTAACACCATCCCTCCCTTCCTGTAAATACTGCTATTCCCTTTTTGCTACCTACTTCTACCCAGGGCTTTCTTCAGTTGGGTTTCAGAAGACTTCAGGAGGAGATCAGGGATGAACAACTGTTGGTCTTTTTCTGCTGCTTTTGTCTCATCAGTGTTAACGATGAGAAGTGTTTCATTTATTTATTTATTTTTTCTGTGAGTTTAGAGGTAATAGGGAGCAAGCCAGCTTTGGGAAGATGACGACTGCTCTCTGGACCATGCAGCCATCCCCCACAGAGTCTGCCTTCCCAGGAATGTCCGTCACTCACTTAGCAGTCAGCTGGCTTTGAAACTAAAATTGAAATTGTGACACCAAACATGAGTCCTTAGTTATCCTCCAACCAGACCTAGAGACAGAAAATTGCAGGTTTTTCTGCACCTTGGCCACCAGGTCAAGTACAGAGGTATAGTCAGCTGCTGATTTAATTGCAGGAAGATCCTGTTCTTTAATCAAAGAGGTAGATGCTCCCCAGTTCAACTCTAATACTCAACTGCATCTCCTAAAAATGATGCAAAAGAGAAGAGATCTTATTCTGTGAGGTTTTACCAGTGTTCTCTCAAATACTTGCACAACCTAGCATAGCCATGGTTATGGTATTGCAACCTCTGTATAGCCAGGTTGAAGTGGTGGGGGGAGATACTTCACTTGCAGTGCTCCCTGTCATGAAATTGGAAAAGGATCTGAAGGTTTTGAATTAGGACTTCAATATTTACTGGGAATATGGAGGAAAAGTTGTGTAAAGATGAGAAGGTGGGGACCAGAGACCTTGCTCAAGTTACTTCATCTTGCTCAGTCTCGTGATGGGTGTTTTGAGAGACTGGATTTGTCCCGTGTCATTATTACTATGATGCAATCAGCATTATTATGATAATCACATTCTTATTTATAATTCGTTATCGGATACAGGCTCCTTAATGAAGCAGATCTGCTGCAGATGCAAGGAGCATTTTAGCTGCCTGGCCTGAGCTCACAGCCTATGTCAGAGCTGGGAAGGCGTGGGTGTGTGCCGGTCATCTTGCATGCTTGAGCCCATGGACGTGGCCCTGCAGTGGCCGATGCCCATCTGCACCTTTTGTGGACAGGAGAAATGTTACGTGGAAGTAGTGGGGACAGCAAGGGCTGTTAGTCTCCTGAATTGCTTCTGCAAACCTCATCTGACCGAGCTTTCAGAAATGCATGATTGAAAATGGGAGCTATTTTCAATGTGACAAGCTGGGAGTTGTTGGTAAAGAAGCTTTTTTGCCTACTCGTCCTCTGACAAGCTATGAAATGAAGGCTTGAATGATAAATGTTGATTAGAACTTTTAGCTGTTCTTCCTTGTTTTAACTTTCAAAATGAGTCCATGGTCTGCATCATCAGCAGAGTATTTTCTTTCTTCTCAGCCTTCCTCACGTGAGTATCAATTACTCCAACTTTACAGAAGCTGCTCAATAGTGATTTACTCGCCCATGATGTGACAGCAGCAGGCAGGGATTGCACCCAGTGGGTGCTGAACTTGTGCTCCCAGAACCATCATCTGTGAGGTCTGAGAAATTCTGCTCCATCACTCCTTGTGGATCCTGATGCTGTCAGTGTCTGTCTGCAGAGGGCGAGACCCAGATTTCTAACAGGGATGAAAGTGTATGTCTGTGTGTATATGAGATAGGATTCTTCATTTTTTCAGCCAATATAATTTCTTAGGAAAAATGCTTTTATGCTCTATAACGACACAAACAAAAGATTTGAACAATCTTTATTCTTCTGCAGGGTATCTCTTAAAGGCAGTATTGATGATGAGCTTAAAGAATAAAGCATATACAGGTTTCTGAATTGATTTTTTTTTTTTTTTTTTTTAATCAATATTGCAAAGTCCCCCAGTTTAACTGTAAGGCACACATGTTTCCTATTTCTCATAAAGCTGCCAGGCCAGGTATCATAGGAGCATATTATGTTTTTTGTTCTAGTATCAGAGCAGCATTTGCAGCTGGCAACAGATTTTAATTTTTAGACTCCATGTAGAAATCGTCTTAAAATCTTCTGGTTCTGCCCAGGTGAGAAGAGATGAATGTATAATAAGTAATGAGTTGTAATTTGAAGGTTGGCTGCATTTCTTGAACAGTGGTAAATACAGTTCTTTTGCATTGTAATCATCATGTGAGGGATCCTTTAGCAAGCAGGAGGCTTCCAATGTGTTGTCAAGGGCTGGACAGAAAGGCCGTGTGTAAGGATGATAATAGTTCAAGATGCTCTTTTCTTCTTGTTGTGGTTTAACCCGGCCGGCAGCTGAACACCACACAGCCGTTCGCTCACCCTCCCCCCTCCCTCTCTGGGATGGGGGAGAGAAACGGGAAAGTGAAGCCTGTGAGTTGAGATAAAGACAGTTTATTTAAGAGAGAAAATAATAATAATAATAATAATATGTACAAACAAGTGATGCACAATGCAATTGCTCACCACCCGCTGACCGATGCCCAGCCCAACCCTGAGCAGCCGGCCCCCCACCCTGGCTAGCCACCCCTATATATTGTTCAGCATGACGTCAGATGGTATGGAATACCCCTTTGGACAGTTTGGGTCAGCTGTCCTGGGTCTGTCCCCTCCCAGCTCTTGCTGCCCCCCCAGCCTGCCCGCTGGCAGGACAGAGCGAGGAGCTGAAAAGTCCTTGGCTTGGTGTAAGCATTGCTCTGCAGCAATTAAAACACCAGCATGTTATCAGCACTCTTCTCATCCTAATCCAAAACATAGCACTCTACCAGCTACTAGGAGGAAAAATAACTCTGTCCTAACTGAAACCAGGACACTTCTTTGTAGCTTTCTGAGTGTTTGGGAAACTAGATTGCAGTTCCTCCAGCTTTTAAAACTAATAAGCCTTAATATTGCCCCACCTTGTGGTGTGTGCAGAGTGCTTCAACAACCCCAAATCCATGCTGAATTTGTAAAGTAAAACTTACAGTGGCAGTTGATGTAGCTGTTCAGTGGCACAGGGAAATGACATCCTGCTGCAGGACAGAGCCAAAGTGTTATAACTGGATTCAAACATGAGTAACTTAGGCTCTTACTGCTATATCAAGAGTGTCACATAAATGATGCCCCCTCAAAAACAGCAAGCACCTGGACTGCTATAGAGAAGTCTGACAGTATTAGTTGTGAGTTTGATGCTGAGCATTTTCTGTTGCTGCATTCGTGGATTTCAGCCAGGATATCAACCCAAGGACACATGTAAAAGTGTATATGCATGCTCTCTGTATAGACACAGATTCCCTGTGAATTATTGGTACAACACCTGAGACAGAAATATCATGGACATCAAAAAGGTAATAGTGGCAGGGAGTAAGGGTATGGGTTCATGCTCGAGCTTTGTGCTGCAGCTGTTACTGGATCCAGGATTTTGTGTGCCCTGCAATAATGCGAGTACATTGAGTACAACACAGACTGATGCAGTGGAGAGCTGAGCTACTCCTTTGGTAAAAGTCTTGTCAGAGTTCGTAATGTGGGTTAACATACATAATTCAATCAATCCTGGTTTTCCATATTCAGAGCTCTGTAACTAAACACCTATTTGCTAAACACAACTTGAATAATGAAGTGATCTGTGTCTAAAGGCCTTTCTCAGTACCATTCAATTGTAAAAAGAAAGAAGGAAAATAGAGATGTATCCTTTCTTCCTGTGTTTTAAAATAGCATGGTATTCGCAATGGAGAATGTTTATCTTCATCCCTGTTTGCTTTACGTATTTCATGTGCGTGCCTGGCATGAGCACTAAATTAGAGGTGGTGTACCCCAGAGTGTTGTGAGCCCTTTGTCCAAAGCTTTTTCTTCTATTAATCATCAGACCTAGGTGTTTCCACAGAGAAAGTTAAAAAAATCTTACATTTCTTGTTCAATTTAGACCTAGTAGGTCAAAAAATATGTTTATATGCTGCATAGTCAAGTTTTGCAAAGGAACATAGGTCTGTATCTGTTTTGCACCTTTTATATACAAATCTTGCCAGTATTATAGATTTTGTTTTCCCTGAGTGGAAGCTCTGTTCCATGTGACAAAACACAAACATACTCCAGTAGTTTGTAAGAAGCTAAAAATACTCTTTAAGCTGATAAAGGTATGATACGACTTCTGAAAATGCAAAACAGTTTTTTCCTGTGCCGTTACTTTCTTTAGGTCACTTGGTGTTTATGATACCGTGGTCTTCTGCAGGAGAGACTTAGATAAAATGGGAGCAAAATCAAATAGTTGGGAAGGAAGCCTGGTCAGTGGGATGGCAAGCTGGTGATAGGAGTACTCAGTGTTTTTTTCTCTGCTCTGGAGAGGACTGTGTTTTGTATAAATACTTCACTTCTGGGCATTTGCTATTGGTATACACTGCTGTGCTATTGTTGCATTGTGCTGAGGATTTTGCTGCCCATGTCTTAGAAGTGCAGTAAGAAATTCTAGCAAGTAACATCTGTTTTACTGTAAATTTTGTAATTGAACAGCTTTTCCAAGCTTCCTATTTTTTCTAATCAATTGGATGTAGAAATTTTTTACACAGTTCCTTTTTTTCCAACCTCCTCCCCCCTCCCCCCAGTTTCACTTTCATTTTTCATAGAGTCATAGAGCTCGTTGGTAGGAACCTCAGAGACCTCTGGTTCCAAGCCCCTGCCATAGGCAGAGACACCACCCACTAGATCAGGTTGCTCAGGGCCTTAT
The DNA here is from genome assembly GCA_011075105.1 of Heteronetta atricapilla. Lineage (NCBI taxonomy): Eukaryota > Metazoa > Chordata > Aves > Anseriformes > Anatidae > Heteronetta > Heteronetta atricapilla. The sequence continues at coordinate 647,517 of CM021736.1, forward strand.
TCAGCCTGGCCTTAAACACCTCCAGGGATGGGGCATCCACAACCTCCTCTCTGGGCAACCTGTGCCAGTGCCTCACCACCCTCTGAGTGAAGAATTTCCTCCTAGCATCTAATCTAAATCTCCCCTCCCACAATTGCCCTTCTGGGCTGCAAGCATGCACTGCTGCCTCATGTTGAGCTTTTTGTCCCCTAAAATTCCCAACTCTCTCTACAGGGCTGCTCTCATTGAGTTCTTCTCCCAGTCTGTAGTCATGTCAGGGATTGCCCCAACCCAGGTGCAGCACCCTGCACTTGTTGAACCTCATTCAGTTCACATGGGCCTATTGGTCAAGCTTTTCATCCACTATTTTTCTACTATTTCATTTGTAGCTTAGTGCAGATATCTGAATTCTAGCAGTGTACCATGGAAACCATAAGATTTACCTTGAAGAGCTGCTAAACATCTGCTCTGTAAACTAAAATGCTTCCATTTATTTTCAGCATAGTCTGTTTGGGCATTGATTTTCCTTCTGACACTTTTTCAGACCATATAGCTTTGCTTTATCTACATCATTTTTGTTGCTGGCTTGTAGAAAAGCATCTGTGGTATGCTAGACTTGTTTTTTCCTTGCAGAACAGAAGCCAGGCATATCATTCAGTAACTAGGTGCAGTGCATTTGATAAGATACCACTGGGTGGTGGGGGAAAAGAAGGTTTGTGACATGACCATTTGCTCTGTAAATCCTTAAATCTGTTAGTATTATGATTTTAAGAGGGGGTTGGGTACTGGTTATGGACCAGAACTGAACAGTAATAGAAAACTTCACAAATACAGAGCAAAAAGGAGTCCTTCCCACAGCTGCAAAGCATGGTTTCTAATACAAAGTTGTTAATGCTCTTGAGTAGTCTGTAGCAAGCTCAGAAGGGACAGGGGTTTGTACAAGTGCTAGCACTCAAATTGATTAATTTTTTCCAGGCCCGAGTCTGGCTATTTTGGAGAAATTTTGTCTTTGAACATGAAATGCAAACTTTTGGTAAATACTCTCTTAATTACATTTCCCCCCTTCCTCCACAGGAAGAAGAATGCCAACACGAATATGAAGTGAACCATTTCCTGCACTTTTCACGGTGCCTGGGTGCTGACATCTGATGGTTAGAGACAGAGACTTGTCTCTTGCCAAAGTGCTTCCTCGGACAAGATGAAGCCAAGGAAGAGCTTTCTGATGCACTGGAGTCACAGTGACTGCTGCCCAATTTAAAAATCAATGTGAGACTGCACTCCAGCTGCCTGGCGAGATGAAAGAAGTGGTGTTGTGGTCGCCCGAAGAGGTGACAAATTGGCTAACAGAAAATGCTGTGCCAGAGTATTGTGAGCCGTTGAAGAGCTTCACTGGGCAGGATTTGATCAACCTGACGGAGGAGGATTTCAAGACGACACCTCTTTCCCGGGTGTCTTCCGACAGTGGACAGCGGCTATTGCACATGATTGAGACCTTAAAAATGGCTCATCACATGGAGGCTCACAAAAATGGGCACATCAATGGGCACATCCGCATCAGCATGAGTAACACCACACATGAAAATGGCTTTAGTAGTAAGATGAAGCTGAATGGGGTGCCAAATGGGTATAAGAAGGAGATGATAAAGATCCCCATGCCAGAGCCAGAGCGCTCACAGTATCCCATGGAATGGGGAAAGACTTTCCTGGCTTTTATTTATGCACTTTTTTGTTTCATCTTTACCACAGTGACTATCTCAGTTGTTCATGAAAGAGTGCCTCCCAAGGAGGTGCAGCCTCCCCTACCAGATGCATTTTTTGATCGTTTTGATCGAGTGCAATGGGCCTTTTCTATTTGTGAAATTAACGGCATGATCCTTGTAGGACTGTGGTTTGTTCAGTGGCTGCTGTTAAAATACAAGTAAGTAAAACCTTTGGAAACCAAGTGCTTGTGTACATACTCATGATGGCTTTTGGAGGTCAGATACTGGTTTACATCCAAGTAAAATGAAGTTTCTTGTGATTTTGCTGACTTTGGTACTCCAAACAGAAATAGATGACATGCCATGGGCTCTGCAGTTCATATGGGCTTACTGTGCTAAACTGGGGAGTTCAGTCCAACTGCCACGTCCAAAACCAAGGAACAGCGCTAGTCTTGCTTGCCTGCAGAGTTAACTTGAGCCCTTTTCACATGTGAAAAACCTTGAATTGGATATAATGATGTTCTTAACTCAGTTTTCTGTTATGTCTAAATAAGAATGAGGATAACTCATGCTGACATAACTCATCAGCTGTGAACTGACTTGGGATGGATTTATTAGTCTCACTGTAGTTTGCCTGATGTGAAGATCCTATGCTAAGTTTACAGTACTCTTGGACTAAAACAGCAGGCAGTGGTTTAGTCTGTGCACCTAAGCAGTGCTGCATAAATGTTTTGAAGTACATTTTCTACTTGACATTAGGTGGGAAAGGTAACATCAAGAACAAAGTATGTTGAAAGCTAATCATAAAGTACACAGAAGTGTAGATACGCAATGAATTTACAAGGTTATCTGGGTGCGTACTCATACCTCGTCAGAATTGCAATGGTAAATTTGCCTGCCAATGCAAGGCACTTACCTTTTTATTCTCTACAGAGTGGATGTGCATGCTGATGCTTAATTTGGTATTTTTAAAGTGCCGTAAATCCACACCTTGGGCTGCCTTACCATGGGTGGTCTGGTATAAATCATTGTGCTGTTATGACTGTGTTCAAAGTCAAGTGGCTTGAAGCAGTATGAAGTGGCATACCATTTTTACTTTCAAAAACCAGACACAGCCATGCCTCTCAACTGCCTCAACCCAAAGGGCTCTCTTCTCATCTGCTAATGCAGGATCTCTTTCTTTACCTGTTCCCTGACTCCTATATGTGGCTCCTATATTTGAAAAAATGGAAGGCTTTTAACTTGGGCACCACCATGTTCAAGGCAGGATCCTTTGGTTTACAGGACTTCGTAATCACCGTAGAATTTTAGATTGCCCTTTTTCAAAAAAGTAAAACCAGATGCCACTCACTTTTGTAATGGAGAAAAACTTTAAAACTTAAATGTGAGCAGGTTGTTCACCAGCTTGCTAAGGTTACAGACAGCCTGAAAGGAGAGAATTGCTAAGCTGGGGCAGATACCTTTATGAAATATAATTGTAGGTTTCCATAGCTAAATGTTTAAGTAATCAATAAGATGCTGTGAACTTCTCATTCTGGGGAGCTAATCCAGATACTGTGGAGACACAGCTTTTGCTTTGTGTCTTTTCACTAATGCACTGTGTGTGAGCACTTCCTATCAAAAAAAACCCACCTTATTTTATGAAATATAAAGGTCATTAATATATTGAGTGAGCAATGGAAAAATAAATTGGTCCTCAGACTGTTTTTTTCACCTTTTCTGTTGCTTTATACTAGTTGATGTATTTTCTCGGCTGAAATTTCAAAACCATTGTGTGTTTTTACAGAGATGGTGTTTCTTAAAGGAAAGTTTCTAGAATGGTTATTTTAGTCCATTTATTTTTATTATAGAAACTGTGATACTGCCTTTTTTTTTTTTTACATGAACACATTTATAGGGGAAGACTCTACACTGGTGTGTTCTCTGGTTCCCTTTATGTTTTTTTGCCATCACGGAGACGTGGTGGGACCAGTCTCATGACTGGAGTGCTGCGATGCCTGGCTATAAGCTCTTCAGAAGGGACAGGCAGCACAGAAGGGGTGGCGGTGTGGCTCTCTATATTAGAGAGTCTTTCGATGTTGTAGAACTCGAGGCTAGGAATGACAAGGTTGAGTCCCTTTTGGGTTAGGATCGGCAGGGACAACAAGGCTAGTGTCCTGGTCGGGGTCTGCTATAGACCGCCGAACCAGGATGAGGAGACAGATGAGGAGTTCTACAGGCAGCTGACAGAAGTTGCGAAATCTTCAGCGCTTGTACTCGTGGGGGACTTCAACTTCCCTGACATATCCTGGAAGCACAACACAGCCCAGAGAAAGCAGTCTAGGAGGTTTCTGGAGAGCGTGGAAGATAGCTTCCTGACGCAGCTGGTTAGTGAACCTACCAGGGGTGGTGCCCCGCTAGACCTTCTCTTCACAAACAGAGAAGGACTGGTGGAGGATGTGATTGTCGGGAGCTGTCTTGGGCAGAGTGACCACGAAATGGTGGAGTTCACTATTCTTGGCGAGGCCAGGAAGGGGACCAGTAAAACCACTGTATTGGACTTTCGGAGGGCTGACTTTGGGCTGCTCAGGACACTAGTTGGTGGAGTCCTTGGGAGGCGGTTCTAAAGGGCAGAGGGGTCCAGGAAGGCTGGGAGCTCTTCAAGAGGGAAATCCTAATGGCGCAAGAGCGGTCTGTCCCCATGTGCCCAAAGACGAGCCAGTGGGGAAGAAGACCAGCCTGGCTCAACAGAGAATTGTGGCTTGAGCTTAGGAGAAAAAAGAGGGTTTATAATCTTTGGAAAAGTGGGCAGGCCACTAGGGAGGACTATAAGGATGTAGCGAGGCTGTGCAGGGACAAAATTAGGAAGGCCAAAGCTCATCTGGAGCTCAATCTGGCTACTGCCGTTAAAGATAACAAAAAATGGTTTTACAATACATCAACACAAAGAGGAGGACTAAGGAGAATCTCCATCCTTTACTGGATGCAGGGGGAAACTTAGTTACAAGAGATGAGGAAAAGGCAGAGGTGCACAATGCCTTCTTTGCCTCAGTCTTTAGCGGCAATACCGGTTGTTCTCTGGATACCCAGTACCCTGAGCTGGTGGAAGGGGATGGGGAGCAGGATGTGGCCCTCACCATCCATGAAGAACTGGTTGGTGACCTGCTACGGCACTTGGATGTGCGCATGTCGATGGGGCCGGATGGGATCCACCCAAGGGTACTAAGAGAACTGGCAGAGGAGCTGGCCAAGCCCCTATCCATCATTTATCAGCAGTCCTGGCTATCGGGGGAGGTCCCAGCTGACTGGTGGATAGCAAATGTGACGCCCATCTACAAGAAGGGCCGGAGGGCAGACCCGGGGAACTACAGGCCTCTCAGTTTGACCTCAATGCCAGGGAAGCTCATGGAGCAGATTATCTTGAGAGTCATCACGCGGCACTTGAAGGGCAAGCAGGCGATCAGGCCCAGTCAGCATGGGTTTATGGAAGGCAGATCCTGCTTGACGAACCTGATCTCCTTCTATGACAAAGTGACGCGCTGGGTGGACGAGGGAAGGGCTGTGGATGTGGTCTACCTTGACTTCAGTAAGGCTTTTGACACCGTTTCCCACAGCATTCTCCTCAAGAAACTGGCTGCTCTTGGCTTGGACTGGCGCATGCTTCGTTGGGTTAGAAACTGGCTGGACAGCCGGGCCCAAAGAGTCGTGGTAAATGGAGTCAAGTCCAGTTGGAGGCCAGTCACTAGTGGTGTTCCCCAGGGCTCGGTGCTGGGGCCGGTCCTCTTTAATATCTTCATCAGTGATCTGGACGAGGGCACTGAGTGCACCCTTACTAAGTTTGCAGATGACACCAAGCTATGCGCATGTGTCGATCTGCTCGAGGGTAGGAAAGCTCTGCAGGAGGATCTGGATAGGCTGCACCGATGGGCTGAGGTCAACTACATGAAGTTCAACAAGGCCAAGTGCCGGGTCCTGCACCTGGGGTGCAATAACCCCAAGCAGAGCTACAGGCTGGGAGATGAGTGATTGGAGAGCTGCCTGACAGAGAAGGACCTGGTAGTGATGGTGGACAGTTGGCTGAATATGAGCCAGCAGTGTGCTCAGGTGGCCAAGAAGGCCAGCGGCATCCTGGCTTGTATCAGAAGCAGTGTGGCCAGCAGGGCTAGGGAGGTGATCGTCCCCCTGTACTCGGCTCTGGTGAAGCTGCACCTCATGTACTGTGTTCAGTTTAGGGCCCCTCGCTACAAGAAGGACATCGAGGTGCTTGAGCGGGACCAGAGAAGGGCGACGAAGCTGGTGAAGGGCCTGGAGAACAAGTCCTACAAGGAGCGGCTGAAGAAGCTGGGATTGTTCAGCCTGGAGAAGAGGAGGCTCAGGGGCAACCTTATCGCTCTCTACAGATACCTTAAAGGAGGCTGTAGCGAGGTGGGGGTTGGCCTGTTCTCCCACGTGCCTGGTGACAGGACGAGGGGGAATGGGCTTAAGTTGCGCCAGGGGAGGTTTAGGTTGGATGTTAGGAAGAACTTCTTTACTGAAAGGGTTGTTAGGCACTGGAACAGGCTGCCCAGGGAGGTGGTGGAGTCACCATCCCTGGAAGTCTTTAAAAGACGTTTAGATGTAGAGCTTAGGGATATGGTTTAGTGGGGACTGTTAGTGTTAGATTAGAGGTTGGACTCGATGATCTTGAGGTCTCTTCCAACCTAAAAATTCTGTGATTCTGTTTTATCAGCTTCTGTATCAGATCCTACATCAGTAGCTGCAGTGCTGAGCTCTCCTCCCTGCTCTGGTCCAGCTGCCTACAGTGAAAAGGGGAACTGCAGACTTGGTGTCCCTGAGCATAATATGTTCAAAACCAAGGGGAGCCCCCTTGTAAGGCCATGTAGAAGTGCTCTCAAAAATGGAGTGTCAGGTTAATCGAGCAGTACAAGGGATCAAACGCACAGTGATGAATTAAGAACAGCAGAATCCATAAGGTTCTCGGAGATTTCAAAGCAGTGGGGAATGGGTTGACTTGATAACCAAGTTTTATGGCATCAATGATAGGTGTGGAAGGTTTTCCCTCCATTTGCTTTGATGTATTCACTCATTCTTCCTCTAGTGTAAAGGGAAGTTGGAGTCACAGAGCTTTCCATTTTCATTATCAGTCCTGGACTGTGCCAGTCAGTATGTGTCCTGGTCACATACAGCTTTGGGGACCTTTCTTGTTGTAAAGGAGCAGAGCTATCAAGGTCTGCAATCTGTCAGTAAGCAGCAGAAGGAAAAATGGGAGAAGTGCTCATGGGAACAGGACAGTGACACAGCTTTCTCCTGAGGACCTTGTTCTTGTGGCTTTGGTTGGTGAACCACGAAATGCTATAAAAGAGCTGAATCACTTTTGTGGCATGGGTTATCACCTTCCTTTGGAACTTAATTCAAGAACAAAGGGAGGAAATTAAGCCAGATGGACCCTCTTCACTTTTCTGACCTGCAGTGGTGTCAGGGATGGTGACTGCCACAGCCTGTTGGAGATCTGAAGATGAGATGTGAAGCCAGTTGGTTGTTGAGCTGAGAGCACTAGCGTTTGTTGCCCTCTCTGAAGGAAAGTTCAGGATTGCTGATGAACCAGAAGCATTAGTGTCCGTGAGCTGAATTACAGCCAGTGGCTGGGTTGGACCTTTAACCAAAGGAGGCGGTTTCCTTGTAGCAGGCTTTTCCTTAAACACTTGTCTTTGTCAAGCAGTAAAACTCTTATTGCTTGTCATATTGCACCCATATTTACCAATAGCCTGATTTCATCCCAGATTTGCCTGCTTTTCTGCCAGGAGATGAAGGCTGATAGGGGTATGTCATTCATGATACTGATCACTCAGACCGTCCTTGTGTAGTACAGGGATTCCATGATGATGTCGAGTAAGACCTATGTGTGTTTTGTTGGACTACCAAGCTAGTGTCAAAATGGAAGAGGATGCTAGATGTGTTCACCCAGCTAACCATGGTGCAGACTTTCCCTTGGCCTCTGTTACTGCTTTCTTGTGTAAAAATTAATTTTAACTTCAAGTAGATACCGGAGTTTCCATCTGCCTTTGCCCTGCTTGCTCAATAGGCTTACTCAGGAGTGAGGGTTTTGGTGCCAGGCACTAGATGTGATGCAAGGATCCATGCAGAGCACTGTCCATGGTGTTTACGGCGGAGGGATTTGGCTGGTTTCACCAGAAATCAGGAGTGGGGTGGATGCTTGGCTGGGAACCCTGGGCTGCCCGAGCCTATTTCCACAGACCCAGCAGGGAGCCCAAGAAGCCCAGGCAAGTTGCCTGTCTGCAAGCACTGCCAAGGTCCTGTTAACTTATTTGGGAAGCATTCCCAGATGGTTCAGGAGAAGCACAGCAATGGGTTTTGGCAGTGTTTGACATCTGATTCAGCCTTCATGCTCACAGGATTGAAAAAGCTGCGTACTCATATGTACTTGCTACCCATGTGAGGTGAGATCTGGATAGTTGTAATAAAGTTCCTCCTGGCCAGTAATAAGCCTAGAGAGTGTACTTGTTAGCTGGCCCACACACGAGCAAAAGCATGTTGAGAAGGAAAAACATGAGGTCTTTTAGATTTTAGTCTTTTTAAATACAGTACAAAGCATTTTGATGCAGATTTTCCTAAGCTAAAGTACATAATTCAACTTTAAACCAAGTAGTTTCATGGGTAATGTTAATAAAAGCCTTAATTGCTCAGTAAAACACTGCCACTTCTTTGGTCTCTTGAATGCAGTGCTGCTCAACCTCACCTTTTGTCTTGATAGGAGGGTATAAAGAAAAGCAAGCTCCTGTATTGTTACTAAAGCCAGGCATACATGTGAGGTCTTTAACAGATCACCCTTCCAAGAGAAAAACTGTGCACCTAAATCACTGAGGAAAACCACTGCCCCAGGGGCCATGGTGCCTTCAAATCAAGGTCTTTTCCAACCTAGATAATTCTGAGATTCTATGATTCAGTCAATGGAGCTAAACTAATAAAGTAGATTTTTTTAACTCCCAGTTGTGTCCCTTGTTGCACGGGGGGGGACGGGACACGACACATGAAGTGTTCTGTCTCAGTAGCAGTGAGCACGCAAGTGCAAAATGCACTTATGCTGTTATATTTGAAGCTTTTCTGATAAATTAAGACGTTCACGTTGTTATTGATCTGGCATTGCAAGGTTGTACTCTTCTGAGAGTAGAGCACTACAGTTTATAACTGTCAAAAACTATTAAAAACAAACAAATGGCCAATTTCAGCTTTGAAAGAGCTTAGCTCAGTAAAAATGGTTTGTTTGTTTTTTAACAGTGAAAGCTTTAAAATAGCAACAAATGAATGTCAGGACTTGCAGGTTGCATTACAAACCTTGTACTACCCAAATTATCCTAAGTATAAATAACAATGATTTAAAATCAACACAGACAAAAAGGGCCTGTACCAGCAGGACACAGCAGTGATTAAATTCATGAACTGCTGTAATGGAGTGTGCCCTCCGTTTCATGAAGTCATTGGTGATTTCTCATTGCTGAAAGAAAGCTATGCAAGACAGATATAGTTTGCTTTCTGTCCTGATGGGTGTGCTGGAAGGGGTTTAACTGTCATAGTTCTTTCCTTATGGCATTTTACTTGGTAGGCAGCAGTGACACTCAGTAGGCATGTTTTGGGGCTAGCAGTCACTTCCAAGTTGAACTTGTAGCCCTTTACAATGGGTGCTCTCACTGTTTTTACAGAACTGCCCTACGTTACCCCAAAATTCAGCAACTTACTGGCAGCCGTCACTGAGAGAATCTCATGCAGCTATAGCTGCTTGCCTGGGGAGTGGTTTCCTATGGAAACACCCTATCCTGTGGCCAATGTAGTTCTAAAATTGTATTTGGGATGTTTTATTGCTGATGTGAATTGCTTCCTCTCTTAATGCTGCTCAAGAAAGATATGTTCTCATTCATTTGGGTCATACAAGCTATTTCTTATAAAGCAACTCTTGGTAATTACTAAAGGGTGTGTGTCAGCAGAAATTAACTTCAAATATTTTCTCTATAAGATGAAAGGCAGTAATTCTATCCCCTGCTTTGAACAGAAAATGACCAATTGAAGTTAATGGAAGGGTGTGGGGCATGAAATCCCTTTTAATGTCTTCAGCACTAAATCTGAGCAGGCTTTTGCATTCTAATCCTTAAATTTCCTGTAATCAACTTCATGGGTAATGTTAGTTGTTTGTGTACTTCTGACCTGTAAAGTGTGGGAATATTTGTAAAGGAATTCAGTATCCACAGGTGCAAGTTCGTACAGGTGAATAAGTCATGAGTTTCAAAAGCATCAAGAAAAGTAAGTAGCTTGTGTGTTTTATTTACCTTTGCATGTTGTATTTGCATTGAGTAACCTTTTTTTTTTCCTCACTTTTTTTTCTTCTAGGTCTATAATTAGCAGAAGATTTTTCTGTATAGTTGGCACACTATATTTGTATCGGTGTATTACAATGTATGTAACTACACTCCCAGTACCTGGCATGCATTTCAAGTGTTCTCCAAAGGTAAACTTCTTCTTGCTACCTTTATTTTAATCTTCATGTTTTCCCCTTGTCCCGCTATTGCCAAAACTGTGAGCAGCCCTTTCGCAGTGATTGCTACTAATTTGAAATACCAACTCGGTATCACAGGGGGACTTCCATCTGCAGATCATCAGCTTAACTCTTGGCTAGGGTGCTGACAGTTTGATTTTGGGCAGGGCAAGCAGCTTCATCCTTCTAAAAGTATAAATCTATGTAATTTCTCTAGCAGTTGGAACCGATTTGTATGTTCAGCGTTTTTCTGTCTCCATTGAAGTGGTCAAAGGTTGCTACCTACAGAATTTCCATATGTAACACATTTCTGAACACTTCAGTGTGTCAAATCTGATTATGATTTGTACTTGAAATTGACCCAAAGAGACTTTTTAAGGACAGTTTCACATGAAAAACTCTCCCCTTTATTGCTATTTGCCCCTGCAAAATTGCAGTTGTGTTAGTGCTAACACTTGCCCCCCTCCTCCTCCTTGAACTAGCTCTGTTTGTTGTGCCAAAAAATAAAATGGTCTTAAGAAAGCCATGGCTGAAACCAAGTTACTGAGATGGAGTTGTTTAGACAAGTCTCTTTTAGTCAATATTGAAGGGTAATTCATGGTAATTCATGAAACAAGGAGTGTTGTTGTATCCTCAGTAAGTTTGCAGATGACACCAAGTTGTATCCTCAGTAAGTTTGCAGATGACACCAAGAATGACACAAGTAGGTGTGAGTGTTGATCTGCTCGAGAGTAGGAGGGCTCTGCAGAGGAATCTGGATAGGCTGGATTTAGGCCAACTGTACGAAGTTCAGCAAGGCCAACTGCCGGCTCCTGCACTTTGGTCACAACAACCCCATGCAACACTACAGGCTTGGGGCAGGGTGGCTGGAAAGCTGTGCAGAGGAAAAGGACCTGGGGGTGTTGGTCAATGCTTGCCTGAACATGAGTCAGCAGTGTGCCCAGGTGGCCAAGAAGGCCAATGGCATCCTGGCTTGTGGCAGGAATAGTGCAGCCAGCAGGACCAGGGAGGTGATAGTCCTCCTGTACTCTGCTCTGGTGAGGCCACACCTCAAGTACTGTGTTCAGCTTTGGGCCCCTCACTACAAGGACATCGAGGCCCTGGAGTGTGTCCAGAGAAGGGCTACAAAGCTGGTGAAGGGTCTGGCACACAAGTGCTGTGAGGAGTGGCTGAGGGAACTGGGGGTGTTTAGTCTGGAGAAGAGGAGGCTCAGGGGAGATCTTATTGACCTTATTACAGTTACCTTAAAGAAGGTTATAGTGAGGTGGGATGAGGCTGTAGTGAGGTGGGCTCTTGTCCCAAGCAGCAAGTGATGAGATGAGGGGAAATGGCCTCAAGTTCCACCAGGGGAGGTTTAGATTGGGTATTAGGAGTTTTTTAGTCTTTACTGAGAGAGTTGTGTGGCACTGCAACAAGCTGCCCAGGGAAGTGGTTGAGTCACCACCCCTGGAGGTCTTCAAGAAACATGTAGCTGTAGAACTCAGTAGCATGGTTTAGTGGTGGACTTGTTGGTACCATGTTAAGGGTTGTACTAGATGATCTTAGAGGTCTTCTCCAACCTGAATGATTTGGTGATTCCATGATCCATCTCTCTCACACAAGCACGGGAAACAAGGTTTGTCTATTAGACACACAAGTTCTTTCTCCGTAACGGTTTGTTTCCTTGCCCCTTCTACTTAAGTTATAGCACAGACAAGAGAAAGAGGGGGGATGGAGAATAATTTCTGTGAAACATCTAAGCATCTTCAGCGTGCACAGTTCAGCAGGTTTGTGTGCACAACCATGAATTAAATGACTGTCCTGGTTTCAGTTAGGACGGAGTTATTTTTCCTCCTAGTAGCTGGTAGGGTGCTATGTTTTGGAGCTGGGAGGGGACAGACCCAGGATAGCTGACCCAAAGTGGCCAAAGGACTTTCCAGCTCCTGCTGCACCCCCAACCTGACCGCTGGCAGGACAGAGTAAGAAGCCAAAAAGTCCTTGGCTTAGTGTAAGCATTACTCTGCAGCAATTAAAACATCAACATGTTATCAGCACTGTTCTCATCCTAATCCAAAACATAGCACCCTACAAGCAACTAGGAGGAAAAATAACTGTCCTAACTGAAACCAGGACAATGACAGGTAGCAAAGTCATAAATCAAGATCATGATTTGGCTTGATATACATGCTGTCACAACTTTGTTGAAGATTGCTGGTGCATACAAGCCTGTGGGACAAACAGCTGAAATGCTTGGGTTCCTCAGGGAAGTATAGCCAACAAACGTGCTGTATTGTTTGTTTGACAGCCCAGAGGATTTGCCAAGCCACATGTGGCTTCTTGAGGGACCTAAGTCTTTTGTAAAGAAAAGTGAGGGGGAGAGGAGTCAACATTGTATTTGATCAGTCACCTATTACGAAACTTAAAAAAATGCACAGGGAGCAAAGTGAGTAAATCTGCCATTTTTGTAAATTTACAGCATTGGCAAGTTGTTCTCATTACTCAAGTAAAGAAGACAAGCCAATGTTGTGTCCTTTTATTGCCCTGCTTAAAAAGATCAGCTGGGCTTTCTTGAAAGCTATAAATATGCTGGTGGGAAAAAAAACTTCTCAACACCTTACTGAGCTGCAGGGGATTGTGAAGAGCAGTTTTAGGGAGCATTTTTAAGTTTTGTAAGGGACTGCAAGCAGGAAATATTTAAATGCTACAAAAGCTTTGTGTAGATCTGTCCAAAAGGCACAATTTCCCATTGTTAAAGCAAGAAGGAGCTTTAAAACAAAGGAGGAAGATAGCTGCAATGGCCAGTCAGGGGTTCTATGTTCTCGTCTCGCTATTAAACGGTTACTGTGGACGATAAAATGAGGTAAGGATCCAGCATGCTGAGTGCACTGATCCATTTGGCTGCCTCCTTTGAGCTCAGATGGTTCCTGCTTCCTGCTGGGTCCCAGAGGTACTCAGCACATCCTGGTTGGGCTTTTCCCACAGCACACGTTTTTGTGGATTTGTTTAACAGTTGGGCTGGTGTTAGAGCTGGAAGCAGCAAAAGCAAGCACCGGGGACGCTGCCGACTGCCTGTAGGGCACTTGGTAGGAAGGAAGGGGGCAAGAAGGTCTTGCTTTGCTTCGATTTGGCTTTCCAAAGGCAAATTGAAGGTTTTCAGAAACACATTCTGAGCCAACATGGTGTGTTGGAGGTTGTTCAGAGCATATCCCTCGGGTGTGAGGAACATCCCTGTTGCTCGTGTGGATTGTGTGAATGGAAGCCCTTGCAGAATTGGCAGTGTGTGCTGATAAACACGATTTCTTGTTCTTTTGCAATGTGAGGTAGGAAGAAATGATTTTGAAGTCTTTTCAAGGCAGGGCGGAGGATGCCATAGATTCTGAAGTGAGATGCTCTATTTTGTGTGTTAAATGTGGCGTTAGGCAGCTGGATGTACAGGTTGGGCAGTTCATCTTATTTTCTGTTGGATTATCATCTGTAAGGCTTGTGTTGTTATGAACAAGATCAGTTAAATAAAGTTTGATTTATTTGAAGCCTCTTGAACAGAAGGGAAAACAGACGTTTAGAGAACATGACAAATTTCTAACTATAGCTGAGAATACTTTTAACCTCTTTTCTTTTTGTGAAACTGGATTATTGACACTGTATTACAGAATTCCTAGGTTTTCCAATAGTCATTATTTTGATCCTCACTGCACATATGTAGCATCTCCCAAGGATATAATGAATAAAAAGTCTGAACCTATTACCTCTGCTTGAAGTTTCCTGCTAAAATATTTTCCCGCACAGCCATGAACATTAGCAAAGGCAGCCAGCAAGACCTCAGATAAAGATTATGCCATGGTAGCAGTAATAAGTATTTATGAATAACAGAAAACAATTTTTGCTCACCTGCCTGTTATACCATAAGTGTGGCACTCTTGAGTGTAGGCACTGACAGGAGTTCAACACTTCTAGGACCGTTCTTCTGATTTGGTATTATACTGAAAAATGCCATGTTTTTCATCACAACCAAAAGTGACCAGGTAAAGGGATTTTTTTTACACATGTGCATACTTTCATAAATATCTATATCTATAAATAATATTTCCTTCTTTATTCTATTCTGTGAGTGCAGGAGAAAACAGTAATCCTTCAGGTGATTATAGGGAATTGTAATAATTTCTTTGATTCCCTATCTTGGGCATACTTCAAATAAAATAATACTTGAAACGAATGCAGGTGTGTGCATCCTGTACTCACATGAAGACTCGCTATAATGCTTGCAAAGGATCGTTTAAAAAAAAAAAAAGAAAAAAGTCTCATTTCCAGTCTTTTCTTTTCCTCTAGAAATACATTGCTGGCTTTTGGGAAAGGTGGTAGGATTTACTGAATAAAAAGCAACACAAAAAGAGAGAATAAGAGAGACAAAGTTGCTGGCTACTGCCATGCTTTAAATTTAGGAAAGTTATTGCTGATACGTTACCACACGTTTGTGTTTCACTCTTTCACCAGCTTTTTGGAGACTGGGAATCTCATCTGCGAAGGATAATGAAACTGATTGCTGGTGGAGGGTTGTCCATCACAGGATCCCACAACATGTGCGGCGACTATCTGTACAGCGGTCACACCGTCATATTAACTCTTACATACTTATTTATCAAAGAGTGTAAGTTTGTCACTGTTCATGGTGAATTTCCTGTTGTATAAATTACCTGCTTATTAAAGCATTATTGTGATTTGTAAATACAACTAAAGTAAAAATGCACCCCTCTCAGTTAAAGAAAAGTAACACTATTTCATGAACATAGGCCTTACTGAAAAAGAAAAGTTTGGAGACAAAGTTAAACGCTTTACTATGTAGATGACTGAATTATGCATTTTATTTCAAAACTATTTTATTTAAAATATAGTTTATGCTTTCACTGCATCCTGCCTGATGAATGGTACTTTAACTATGTATCTCCTTGTCTAGAGAGAGATAGATGCCATGCTAAATGCAAGGTTGCTCATTTTGCAAGAATTAATGCATACATTTATCTCCTGTGAGAGGCAGAAGGAATTGATTGTCAGCTATATAGAGTCAGTACTGAAGTACAAAACAGTTGATATTACAGACCAGAATACATTAGATTTTTGTCAGGCCTCTTTCTAAACGATTTCATACCCTTTCTATTTTCCAAGTATCTTATTAAATTGTACTCGTGGGTAGAGTCACACCCTAAGAGACTGATGCATCTTTTGTGATCTCAGCATTCCTGCTCTTAATCTTAATGCTGGCATCACACTATCCACTCAGGATTGCGGGCTGTGTCCTCTGCTAATTACAGCAGTAGTCTTGAGCACCAATAACATTACACTCCGAAATAATCATTGTTTGTGTTTCTTTATAGATTCCCCACGGCGACTCTGGTGGTATCACTGGCTTTGCTGGACGCTCAGCATGGTTGGGATGTTCTGCATCCTCCTTGCTCATGACCACTACACTGTGGATGTGGTGGTGGCTTACTACATCACTACAAGACTTTTCTGGTGGTATCACACGATGGCCAACCAGCAAGTGAGTTTCTCCCAGTCTCTGGATCCACATGGCTCTGCTTGCTGTAGCGTGGCAGTGGGTGAATATCCACACTTTGCCTTGAGGCTTTCTGCAGAAGTAGGAATGAACAAGCACCCATCTCTTGTGAAGCACCCTGCTCTTCCCCCTTCACTTTGGGCTTGCAGGAAAGAAGAGACATCATGGGTTGGGTTCATCTTGTGCCTTGACCGCAAAACATATCTGAAGGTGTGCCTGCAGGCAGGCAAGCAGGCCTACCTCCTTTGGCTGTGTAACCTCATTTTTTTTGAAGTCTCTCTGAATTTGGGCTGAAGAGCAGGTTTTGTTGTATTAGAGCAAACCATTTAGAAGTGGTACTTCTTTAAGCTACCTGGGTACCAGAATACCTTGTATTCTGTTGTGTGTGCCCTTCATTTGAATGATAGGTCTCTTGAAGGCCTATGTATGTATGAGGCTTCACAAAAAATGAACCGGTCTTTCAAAGTGTTTCCAAGTGGGTAAGTTCACTCCCCTAACCAGGGGATATGTTTTCCTTTTGGAGGATGGTGGGTGAGAGCCCAGGCTGTTCCTGACCTAAGGTCTGTGCCTGAGAAGACAAGAAAAATGGGGTGATGGGGGGAAATACTGAGAATAAGGAGCTGCTTAGGAGGAGACACATCACTTGATGGGAGATAACAAAGTATGTTTTTTACAACACTGAAATACTTGATCAGAGAGCAGCGGTAAGTGATAAAAAGGTCTAAATGAGGTCTTGTGCCATTTTCTTTGTTCTTACTTAGCTGCCAGTGAACTGGATGAGCTAGTGAAAAGATGAGCTTACCATTGCCTAAAAATGTGTGCAAAAATGCACAATTCTGTTATCTGTGGGGAGGACACATAGTGAGTTAAGAGAAACTTAAGATAACTTATCTTAGGTGTCTAACAACAAATCAGTGTCCAAGTATTTTTTTTCTACACAACATGGAGAAGATTTTTTGCTTGCCTGTTGCATATGAGTCCAGCTTATTATGCTTGATAAAAGCCTCCTGCGATGGTAGGAAATTAGGTAATATTATGGCAGTGCAGATTTTTAGTTTATACCAGGGTCGTCTAGCTACCATGTCATATATTATTCCTGTGGCTTTGATTCTGCTTGAAGCAGTACCCACAGTCAAGCCTTGTAGATTTCTCCCTCCAAATGCCTGATTGCAAGGAATGCAGCTTAATGTTCAGCCAGTTCAAAATGCGCTGTGTTTGACAGCAGACTGTGTTTAAACTTCCTATCTGTTGTCATATAGCACTGGACTGAGTTCCATGCCTCAGATTTGCTCCTGTGCCCTGTCAGAATGAGAGGGCTGAGTGGCCATGTTTCCAAGCTGGAAGCTACTGAAGCCAGAGTTACCCTGAGTGCTAATGAGGACTTGCTTCAGAAAAACTCTTCGCCTTCATGTATTGAAATGTACCTGTTTTGCTGCACGGTGTGACTCACAGAAGATGGCTCAGCATTGCTTCCCTAATCTGCTGGGATGTTGGGAAATGCCAATCCCTGGCTCCTTACCCGGGCGTGCCTTTTTGTCCTAGTGCCTCTTCCCAGATGCTGCTCCACATGCAGAGGCCCGTGGCTTGTGACTGACCTTAAAATTGAAAGCAGAAGTGACTCCAGAATTAAAGATTATTTTTTTTTTTTGCATGTGAGTTTATAACATGGAAAGAAAGCTTGGTATACAAGTCCTTCCCAGTGGGCTGATACAACTGTTCTCTGTTCTGTCATAACAAATGTGCAGCGAGGTAGTTGCATGACTTCCTCACCCACTCCTTTTGTCTCAGCTGTGGTTTGCTTTTGCTAGGAGAAGCAAATGGGTGAAGGGATGTGGTTTGAGAGCATGTGGAGGCTGGGGCAGAGTTTGCTCCCTCCTCTGGGTGGGTTGACGTGCCTTGCTCACTGGTGTGCATGCACACAAGTTGACTTGCAAAGGATTCTGGAGCTATAGATAATTTCAAATATAGTTCTGGAAACAGCTGTGCTTTGGGGTAGGTCTTTTCCATTCCCAGCAGAGAGGTAAGATTGACCTTTCTTGTCCATCACTTTTTTCCAATGGGGCTGTTGAGCAGATGAAGACTTGAAAATGATGGTGAGCCTCACTTCAGAGCAACTGGTCATGTGTGCAGGAAGGCTGTGGAAAAGTATCTTGGTCCCTCTTGATCTTTGTTCATGTAGATTTGTTTGGCAGGTATATATACATACCAAGAGATTTTTGGAAACAGCTGTAAGCAGAATGCCACTCGTGTATGGTAGAAATCAACATGCAGTGAAGTCATGCAAGTGGTGTGCTCTCTTGTAATTATTTTTTTTTTCCTAATTATCTTTCTGCAGGTGCTAAAAGAAGCTTCCCAAACCAACCTCCTTGCAAGGGTCTGGTGGTACAAGCCCTTCCAGTACTTTGAAAAGAATGTCCAAGGAATTGTACCTCGCTCCTACCACTGGCCCTTCCCCTGGCCGGTGCTGCATCGAGGCAGGCAGGTGAAATACAGCCGACTGGTGAATGACACATAACAGTGTGTTGATGGACAAAATGGGGGGGAAAAAGACCTGTCCCAAGTGCTAAGAACTCCATACAAGAAGATGCCATAAAAAAAAAAATCGACCCCTCCCTAACCCTTTATTTTAACAGTTACCTTGACTTAATCTATTCAGTTACCTGGTAAGCACTGTGATCTTTTTTTCTCTCCAAAGGATCTGCGTTGGACAACAATAAAGAAAATTTAACTTATCATGCACTGTTATACATTTCTTGTTAATAGATTTGGGATTTTCATTACCCATCACCATGTTCCTTTGTATATGATGCGAGAGCATAAATGAAATCTTTTCTATCATAAGTTCTGGTCTTTCCAGTCACGTCTGGGAATAATGCATATTATTTTCTTGGGAAAACATACTTTTCATATCTCTTGCCCCAAAGATTGGGCTGTAAGCCATTTTCTAGCAAATGACTATATGAAGGTTTCTGAATACCTGCCTTGGGGTAAAATCAAGAAATCCTTCTACCTGTTGCACCGTGATACAAATAAGATGATAGACACAGGAAGGTTTGGTAATCTTGATTTTGTAGAATCTGCAGTGACTGTGTCAAAAAGTGTGCAAAAAAAAAAAGTTGTAAAGTGATTTTCTAAGTATTTCCTAACTTTATTTTTCAAAATGTGTATGAAAATTAAATTTAAAAAGATTTTTACATGTCAGAGAATAGAGAGTTAAAATTTAAAGAAATTGCTTCTTGGGAGAGAGAGATTTGTCTATGTTTCTAGTGCCTTTCTTGTCTTGATTGTATGGTTAGTAGGCAGTCTTAAATGTTTTTATTTAAAATAAATATTCCATGAAAGCAGAATTATATATACTGTATAATTACTAATTTTTGCATTTATAGCTAAATTAAACTGGAAATTTGCTTATAATGTTGAAATTGCCATGTCTAGGGAAAAACCAAATAAAAAGGGTCAGATCTTGTTCACACATTGTGGGCAGGTCATATTAAATATATCACTTTATTGTCTACTTGGTAGCTGTATTTTAAAAATAAAACAGCCATGAATTCCTGTTTTTTAAGAATTTTACAAATGATCACTGAGTGAACTAGGAGTGGTTTCTCCATCCCGTATTGAGATGTTGTTGAAAAACAACAAAGATATTCTATTTCTTTAAAATATTTGTGCAGAAACTGCATGTAATTATAAGTTTCACTCCTACCATACATACTGTATGTCTGGGGAAGTATTCTATCCTAATCTTGCCAATGTGCAGAACGAAATAGGTTTTTTTAAGAATGACGAAGAGAAAATATATATATAAATATATATATCCATTCTGTATTTTACGTGAAGCAGAGTTATCTTCTGTAGGGTTTTTGTGTATTCACAAGGTGATATTTGTATTGTAAAACAACAATGGTGAAGGAAAATAAAAAGGCTTTTGAAAAATGTAGTTTCCTTTATCTTCTTAATATTAATTTTAAATTTAAAGTTGGGTTTATTCTTCTTAACTTTGCATTTAATTTTACATGTTATTGCACTGTAGGCCATCAAATTTAGACTGTATGGAAACTGCATTGATTTTGAATTGCTGTTCACCTTTGGCAAATCAGTGCCTTATCTGAAGTAAATGCTATGCAATAGATTCTGATCATTTGGGAGCTGGGAGCAGATCTGAGAAGCCTTCCTTGGAACAATCACCAGGGCTTGAAAAATCTACCCTAAAACTGCTGGGATGGAGCATATTGCAGGATAAAAACCTATAACCCCAGGACCTACTGATTTTGTTGCTTAAACTAAAAAAAAAAAAAAAAAAAAAAAAAAAAAGTTGAATTTCTGTGAGTACATTATGGTGAAATTGGTGAGTGTCACTTTCTTATTTTTTGATGATTTCTCTCTACTTCTCTGCCCTATTTTTTAGCCTCAGCCTAAGACCGCCTTGAAGAATCAATCCCATGTTTTGCTGCTTTGCCTTGCTGTTGCTTGGGATGCTAGACAAGACTAACCCATTTCTTATCACTTTGCCCTGAGAGGGATTTCCTCATGTCCCACATTTCTTTGCAAAACGCTTTGCAACAGCATTTGCAGAGCTATCTGTGAATTTCAGGGATTAGCTCTGCATGCTTTGCCTTGAGATGAGAGTTATTATCTTTGCAACTATGTGGTTGAAAGCTGAGTTTAAAAAAAACAACTCATCCAAAGATGATTGCTTGAGAGACTTCATGCTCCCAGACGTAAATGAATGAGTAGATTTTTCAAGACCTGGTGTCACGCACATCAAAACCATTGACATAAGTAAATGTATGGATATATGCACATGACATTAAATGGAATCTGCTGAATTCTGCATTGTAGTGTCTGACTTACTGCATGGATCTGGCTAAACATGGTTTCATTTTTTCACAGAAGAGCTGTGCTGTAATAAAGCATGCTGTCTTGAGAATAACTGGGCAGGCAGTGACATTAAGCTCAGTGATATGGCATAGCTCTTGTCACTGCCAAGTCTGGAGGAGGGGACCAAGGGAAGAGAGAGAGGACAAAATTCTGCGTCAGTGCTAACTGCAGGCTGCGGTGCTTGAGCTGCCTTGTTCCTCTCCTTCCAGTCAGTAGCAGTGAATATATGCTCACCAGCACCAGGTGTCTAAGGTGGGCAATGGCTTGCGATGGTGCTAATGTTGTGGGCGGTGGAGTGCAGCTGGTTGTTGTTCAGCATTTCAGTAATGATTGGGGATCTCACATTTCCCACCATCAGAACACCAGCTGTGTTTCCCCCAGGTTACTCAGGTATGATGCTTGTACCCTGATGCTGCTGCCTTCACTCCCTGAATGAGTGTAGCCAAGAGGTGCTGCTGGTGTTCTGGAGGCTTCTAACACCCTCTGGAGCAGGGTGAGCTTCTTGGGCAACTTCCAGGAGTGATCCTGTCCCATTCTGAGGCTGAACCACCACTTGCTCATCCCCTTGCTCTGGGATGCCCCACCCCAGTTTGGTTTTCAGTTCTTTCAGGTGGGGAAAGTTTTGAGACCTGTAAAATACAGAGAGGGAAGGTGTTTGAGGAGCACAGGCAACAACCTGGAACAGGGGCAACAACCACTTGTCTTTTTTGTTCTCTGCAAAGAGCAATTATTGCCCAACAAACTCAGCTGTCCTGATTTGACTTGGGGGCTGCTGCACCCCTTGCCCTTTGCTTGTCCTTGTTCTGGTGGTGGGGTATTGGGGTGGTCCCCAAGGATGAGCCACCATGAGTTACTGCTCCAGTAGGTTTCCCAGTCCGATTCAGCAGCTGTTGCAGCAAACATCCACTTACATATTTGCAGGAAGGATTTGTGGCTTCCTATTGACTGTTTCCTAGGGACTGATTCGAGACTCCACCTACCAGCAGGGATGAACCCTCCATGTGGTGCAGTGTGGTGTTTCCATGCATCTGAATACACATTGCAAAAAATCAACACCAATTTTCTTACATGGGCCCAGCATTTGTAAGTCTAGCAAGTTTTGGGAGCAGGCAGGAATCCCCCAACTTGGTTGCAGGTGGTTTTCAGCAGCAGCTCTGGACCTGGTAGTTCATGTCACTGGCAGGCAGTTGGTGTGTAATGGGCGTAGAGCAGCCCAGACTTTATCTTCTGCCCATTTTTTTTCACAGAGACAGCTGGAGTTAGCTTGGGAAGGATCTGCCTCATTCCGCCATATCATTTTTTCTGTCCCCAGGCTTGGGGAGCAAGAAGAGTTTCCCAGAAAGGCTTTCCCAATCTTGGGCTGCAGCTCTTTTGCTTTGCACGTGCTGCTTGGCTTGTCCTCGGAGTGGCTCCTGCCTGGTGCTCTCCTGCATCCCAGGTAAGGGCCATGCCTGCATGGCTGCTGCTCTGCAGCTTTGAGCAAAACAGCCCAGGGCAAGGGAATGACTGATAAATGCTGGTTTGGGTGCAAATGCGGATGTTTGTTGACTTTTGTTGTCGCCAAAGTGTTTGTTTTCTAACAAATGCTTCCAAGTATGGCCAGACACCATGTGAACTTGTTGCAGGTTGGTGAAGGGCTCGAGGGGAACAGGGGGTTTGGGGGGGGGGGTGGATGTGCTTTGTCCAGGAGAGCACAGGCTGAAGCCAAAATTAGCTGCTGCCTGGTTTCTTCCAATGACTCCTCCACTCCTAAGCACCACGAAGGCTGCCAGCTGCCCTGGCTTCCTCCACGCAGGAGCTACCACAGCCTCCAACCCACCCCAGGCTGCTCCCAGCCCCATCAGCCTGATGGGGGCAGCTTCTGCAAGAGCTTTCTCACGGTGTGCCTTCACCTTCACCCCTGTTAGAAACAAAGCCCTTCATTCAAAGTTTTCCCCGCGTAATGATCCAATGCATCTGCCTCCCTGGACTTTGCAAAACAGCTGCTGAGCTGAGAGGTCTCTCCCTTAGATCCAGTAGTGATGCTCTGGGTGACTTTTGGGAATTGCTTCTGCTCAGGCTTTGCCACTGGTTGCTTGTGGCAGCAGTGGTCACTGGTTACCGTGGCACAATCTTGTGGTTCATCCCAACGGCCTCAAAGCAGTAAAAGGTTGTTCTACAGGTTGTTAAAGGAATGAGAAATAGGTTTGGTGCCTTTAGCTCGGAGCACGCAGCACAAGGTAACCTCCACAAGCCCGCCAGATGGTGTTTCAAAACTTTGTTTGCATTACCATAATTGCACATTTCCTTTTTCCCTGGAAGTAAGACGTGCTAGCAAACAAGTCACTTGAACAACAATTGGTTTTCATTATTTTTAGCTCATCTTGGCTTCTCTTATGTGGAACAGGTCAAGCAGTCGGAGTTGTGAGTCTGAGCTCAGGAAAGAGATTAGTGTGCACTTGCCCACATAGTTGTGGTGGTGGGTGGCTGAGCCTCTGCTAGTGCTTATTTTCACTCTCCCACTTAATATTTTATAGACTTAAAGGACAACAGAGGGGGAAGGAGCTCAGTTATCTGTTTCTCTGTCCTGATCTCTCCCCGTTGGCTTGAAGATGCAGCTCCATATACTCAAGAAGTGAGAGATGCTGCAATTTTATTTTTCAGCCTTGCCACATATTTCCATGCATGGCCTGCATTTTGATTGAGCGATTGAAACACACCTCCCGATTTCATCTTGCAACTAGATTACCTTTGGGGGTGGGGAGGCATTAAATCCAGGATTAAATTTGTGGAGGAGATTTTGGTAACTTGCTGCAGTTGCTAGCTTTGTGCTGCTTTCCCCACCCTGTTCCACCCACCTGCATGTGAAATGGATGACTTGTCAGTGCCTCGTGCCCTTCCATGGCTGGGCCTTCTTCTGCCTTTTAGCTGATGGAAATCTCAGTCAGGGTAGGGGACAGTAAGTGGGATGCTTTGGCTTTGAAACCCACAGCATGGCGTATGAAACAGGGAATGGGCTCTTTGCTGCTGCTTTAAATGATCTCTGGTAAAGTATTTTCTGTTCTTGGTGACATCTGAGACTTTAAGCTACTTGCATTGAATCTGCAGATGGATTTAAAGCATGTGATCTTAAGGATTTTGAGGTGTTCCCTTGTGCAAAAAAAATGACCTAGAAAGCAGCAAAAATTGACAGGAGTCGGTTGTCTGGAAGTGCAGGAGGGCACCCCTAGCCATCTTCCAGAGGGAAACGTGCTGCTTGCTGCCACAGGCAGGCCTGATGCTGCTCCTGGGAGCAGTTTTCAGCTATGGAGCCTACCTCCAGCCTGGCTGGCAGATTTCCCACAGCACGCAGCTCCTGTGGGCAGAGGGAGGCATTTCTACAGCCAAAGCCAATGGGACAAGCTGTCCTGGCAAAGGGGTGGCAGAGGTGACTTCACCAGGGCAGCCTGTCTGTGTTCCAGTTTCCCAAATAAATAGTTTCTGGTGAAATGCATGAATTACTGTGTTGGCCCCTGGAGGCAGATGATGCTCCAGAAGGAAATCATTGCATGTCCAAGGCATTGGACAACCAGCCAAGGAGCTTGCAGAGGATCTCTTTCTCCCATCTAGTGCTTTCTGCATCAATCCAGAGTCGCCTGCTGCTGCTATATGCCTGCTGCTGCTATGTGCCAGCCTGATGGGGGGGGGGAGGGGGGCTGTACTCAAGCATGGCTTTGATTTCCATGAGTTCACCCCAAGCCTCAGCCCTTCACCGGATGGAGCTACCTGCTGCTGCCCAGAGCAGGTGTGTGAGTGTTTTGACCAGGAAAGATGGGAAGGAAAATCCATGTGGCACTGCCTGAGTCATGCCCCAGCATGTCTTTGTCAAAGCCCCAAACACTTTTTGCTGATGTCTATGTGCGGAAATGTTATCTCCTGCCATCAGGATCCTCCCACGTCCATATCAAAAGGACTTTGGCCATTCATTATTAAATAAACATAATTATGTAAAAGGCTTCATAATTACTTTCCCCTCTTTGCAGCCAAGATCCCAGGCTGTGTTGAACATCTTGGGTCTGTATGAATAGCACACCAGATTGGGAGCTGGTACTCATTTCATTTCTCTGCTACAGAAACCTGCCAGGGTTTAGCAAAGAGGCTTGAAGGGAAGTTTCCATTCTCCAACTGCCAAGGCCTATGTGTGCCCAGCCTTGTTGGAGAACTGCCCACAGCTGTGGGGTATCTTCTGTGGCTTCCCAGACACCAGGATTGGCCCCCAGAATAATGCGGTATTGAAGCAGCCAGATTCAGCGGCTGCAGAAACCCAAACAGGCTTTCTGGCTTCAGGGACAGTGGCTCAGAATGTTCCAGCTTAATGAAGAAAAGCTTGGGCAATGCAGCACATTATTTAGGAAAAAGAAAATGTCAGTCTATTCATTACCCATCCACCCTTTTGATGGTGGCAGAGGCAAACAAAATTTCAGCCTGGTTCTGCAGCAGATCTATCCTCTTCCTGGCTATGTGCATGCGGTGAGTTAGGCCAGCTCGTGGGTCTCTTCTGGGCTTTTTTTTTTGTGTGTGTTAATCAATAAAAAGGCAGCAAAATCAGTGTGAAACTCCAGGACAATGTGGCTCTCCCATGGCTGGCGCACAAGTTGGGCACTGTGCTTGCAGAGCTGGGTACGCTTGAACGCTGCACCAGGGTGGCTGTGGCCAACCTACCTAACAGCTGTGTGTCCAGAAGAAAGAAGATGAATTAAGATAAAGGAGTAAGACCAAGGAAAATGGGATTACTAGCTCACGTGACTCATTTCCCACCCTGATGAGGTGCTTGTGCACCTTTGCCTGAGGACACGGCTGTCAGGTCTGGAACTGCTCTGGGGTGGTGAGAGCTAGGATTTGGGTACCATGCATGGAGGTCAGGGGGCTGTGGGGTGGATTTAGTGGACCATGGTGGCTTGGTGGTGGCCCAGCGCAGAGCCAGTTGGGTGTCTCTCTCCCAGGCACCCATGTCCAGGACTTTGGCACAGAGCTTGCCAGGAATATCTGTCAGCCTATACAGAAGCGAAGCATGCTGTTTTCTGCCAACAGCAAGGGCAGCGTGTTCCTTTGATATCGCAGCGAGGAGATAACATATCAGAAAATCTTTCTTCTCCCCACAAGCCAGTCCAAAAATTGCTGAATCAAAGGGAGATACTGAATGTGACCTTGAAGTGATAACTCAGGCTGCCTGTGCTCAGTGTTAGCTTGGTTATTAACCCCTGGAATCAGGACACATGGAAGAAACGGTGGTGGAAGAAGGAAACAGCACCTCCTGTGATGTTTGCCTGTTGGAAGCTGAGTAGAATAGAAAATGTCACATGTGGTCCTGTCCTTAAATTCCCTCAAAAACTCATGGGAGTTGGGGAAAGCAAAGGTGTATTGCTCAGGGAGCTTTTAAATTCCCTGCAAGCAAGAGCAAGCTGCCACTGTCTCAGGGAGATGATGGCTCCCGCAGATGCAACTCTTTGAAGAAAGTATGTTTTAGCAGCTGGTGGATTAATGCATGATGCAACCAAAACAGACAGAAAAGGCAAACATGTTTAAAAGCTGAGCGTAAGTCCCCATATTTAAGTAAGCTCTTCTTCTAGTGAAGTTTGTAAACCCTTGAGACTGATATCCCATGAGAATTCAGATTCACAGCAAGATGTGGAGCAGCAGCCATCTTGCAGGCCAGTCAAGCTATGATGAAAAAAAAAAGGAGGGAAAAACCCTGTTCCTGTAATCCTCATGCACCAGAGCTGATCTGTGTAATCCCGGAAAGGTTATTTTGAAGATACAGGCACTGTTCATAACTTATTAAAAAAAAAAAAAAAAAAAAAAAAAAAAAGAGGCATGGAAAAAAACCACCTGTTTTGCGATAAATGTTATTGAACTGTTCCTTATCTTACACAGGACTCTGTGTAATCCCTGACTCATGGGATTGTAACAGCAATAATTCTCAAGCTGGACCTTTCAGCTTTAAGCAGATTTCAAGCAAGGAGATGTTTCTCTAACCCCTGGGACTGGCAAGGGATCATAGGTCCAAGCAGAATTGGATGTACTGAAGCCTCACGGTATCCAGAATATATAGAGAGAACCACTAATAAGCTGCACTGCAAGGTAAGTTTGCATGAGATATTGTTGTGATTTCATAGTACAAATGTTTACTTCTTTTGGTATTACTTCAGCTCTGTAATCACTTGGAAAAACAAATGGAATTGCATATCATATGGTCATGTTTTGGGATGGCGCTGCAATATCCATCATCTGGGCAGGTTGTGATGAGTTGCAGCTAGCTGGCAATTCCATCTTACAGAATAAAATGCAAAATCAAAAAAGGGAGGAAGGAAACCCGTAATACTAGATTTCTTGCCACTAGAAAATTAGCTGGGTGAAATTCAGCAGTGAGCACAGCTGATGATTTACCTTACCATGGCAAAAGAAGTTGATAAAAAGGTCACCTATAGCAAGTCTGGGTGACCAGTTGTCTTGCTGGTGGTGATATTTATTGCTGCTCTGCTTCCAAGACCATAAATACTCTTTTAAGTGGTTATTTTCTGCAGGTTGGTTGTTTCCAGGGCACATTACCTCTGGGGAATTTCCTCCACACATGATCTTCACCAAGCCCCTTGCCAGACCCTCCAGCAGATCTGACCTCTGGGATAATTAGACTTCCCTTTCTGACCACATGTCCCTCCTCCCCCCTCTCTTCTCCTCTCCTCCCCTGGGCCATGGTCACAGGAGCAAAACAGAGAATCCATCTGGCTGGGGGCACTGAGGCTCCCCAGGCTGCCCAGGAGAGTTGGGGACATTGGCGAGGATGGAGACCCCCACTGCTCTGAACAAGGAGCCTATCCCCTGTGGTCTAGGAAGGTTTGTGGTTCCATCAAAGGCAGAGGTGTGCAAAGAAATGGGATCTGTAGTAAGATGATCTACTAACACACCCAAAGATGCATGAAAATGTCCAAAGCTATTTTAAAGGCTTATTTCTGCCTTGTATGGATGTTTCCAAGAAGGGTAAAAGGCACATCTTTGGTACAAGTGCCTGATGGAAGCTCTTGATGCAAAGTTCAAATACCAGAACAGGACAAACTGAAAATCACTTTTTTACATAGGAGAAAATGGTACATTTTCCCATAACCTTATTTTGAATATTTTTTCTTGTTAATCTTTAAACTGAGGTGGGGTAACAATATACACAAAGGAAATCCAAAGAGCTCAGCTCTGGAAAGCTGTCACAACCACCACTTTTCATATCCTGGAGAAGACTGCCTTTGCCCATGCAATGGAGTATTTGCCTTGCACTGGGTTTCCTAAATTAACCATTATTATGACAAAGATATTGTGTGCACTGAGCATGAGCAGTAAAAATGTGGTTAGGCTTCAGGCTGCATCACCTCTCTTGGTGAATATAGGATCTGATGAAAGATTTAGGGTTTTATTTGAAAGATTTCTTCAAAAGAGCAAGTAATGTGTCCCAGTAAATGCGGATGTAGTAATAGAGAAGCATGCCCTGTCCTACTGGGCCTCGTGACGGGGAGCGATTGCTGCGCATAGGAGATATGATTTTGCTGTCTTAAGCAGAATGGGAAAAAAAAATAAAGATATCTGTCACCACTTTCTATCCTTATCACTGCCTGCTCTGCCCCAGCTGGGGGACACATGGGGTGGGGGATGCAAACTATGGCCAGCATGGGGCTCACCTTGGGGCTGACCCCTCTGCCTCTCTCACGGGCTCCCCTCTGCTTTCGCAGGACCCCCTGCCATGTGTGGAAAGAGGCACAAGTGCTCCTTCTCCCGCCTGGAGGTGATCCTCATCATTTTGCTGACACTGATGATAGTGGTGACCGTGGCACTCCTTGTCCTCCACTTTCTCACCCAAGAGAACAGCTCCAGCAATGGCAAGTTGAGCTACTTCAGTGCTACCCAATGCAGCTGTCTGCCATCTGGAGGGCTTGCTGGGATGGAGGGAGGATACAGGAGGAGAGAGAGGAGATGCAAAAGCATCTGATTTTGTCTTGTGGCAGCAGGGGTCAGGAATCTTTTTCAGGGCCACTGACCAGTGACAATCATCCCAAAATGAAAAGATAGCATGGTGGTGTCTCATTCCCAAATCATTTGCAGACTCAAGCTTTTACAAATGTGCTCCTTTTTTTTTGCAGAGGGCACCAATTTTTGCATGAACCTGGATATCACCCCCATTTTTGCCTACTCCCACAATGAGGCAATGTGCATGGCATGCCCCAGGGCCACATGTTCAGGACTAATTAATCCATTCCCACCTGAAGCAGTTTGCTCTTTTTGGAAAGCTTAGAAATATATTACTAAAAAAAAAAAAAAAGTCAGTGAGCTATGAAGTTTTTTCTAAACCCAGAGAATGAGAAACTGAGGACCATGGCAGTGCTTGCGATACTGCCCCAGCTGATTTATTCCCTCCAACACCATCACCAGGCGTGGGGCAGCTGGGTGGCATGAGCTGCCTCAAGAAACCCTCAATCCACTTCTAATATACCCCACACTTGTCTTCTGGAGAGAGAAAATATCATGGGGGTACAAAACAAAAACAAAAACCACACCAAACCAATCCAAATAAAAAGAAAGAAAAAAGAAAACAACACCCAACCATTTTCCAGCTTTTCAAGCTTTAGGTGTTTCCATGTGGTAGGAGCCCTTTCCCAGAGCATTGCCTGATTAGTCAGCAATGAGGACTTCCACTTCCTTGATTTTGCTCAAGTTGTATGGAGTTCATGCTTTCCTCTAGTTATTAGTTTGTAAAATGTGAGAATTTTGCACAAGTGCCTTTCCTCCACATTACATCTCTCTGAGGAGGAGGTGGAGCAGCAGTAATTTTAATGGGAACCCCCCTTCATTCACACTGCTTTGTCGCTCAGTTGCTCCTGTGTTCGGTCTGTGGCTGATGAGAGTGTTGTTTCTCCTCTGTTTTAAGTGACAGTCCAGGAAAGGCCACGGTGGGAAGACCAAGTGTCCCCTTTTCCCGCTGCCCAGCCACCAGCTGCCCCATC
This sequence comes from Heteronetta atricapilla, assembly GCA_011075105.1. NCBI lineage: Eukaryota > Metazoa > Chordata > Aves > Anseriformes > Anatidae > Heteronetta > Heteronetta atricapilla. Next base: position 677,133 of record CM021736.1, read on the forward strand.
TGGCTAGGGAAGACTTTGAGCACAGATTAAGTGCACAGAAATATTTTTCCCACAGTGTTATCTCCGCCTCCAGTGATTTGTGGCTGTGGGATTTCCTGAGGCGCAGAGAATTTATTTATTTATTTAATAGCCATTAATGGCTTTTCTTCTGTGACTTTGGCCAGATGCTCTGTACATCCCGTGGAAGGCTTTTTGATGGCTGGGAAGAGGCTCAGCCTCCTTTGAGGGGCCTTTTCCTTGTTGTTTGGTCCAGGGTCATTGCCCACAGCTGCTTGCCCTGGTGCCGCTGTGCCGCCCTCCCCCACCCCCTTTTTTTTTGGAGAGCAGGACACCAGTGCAGGACATGGATTTTTTATTTATTTTTTGGTGAAAACAGCCCTTATATCCTGGCTTCTGTTTTCTGCATGACAATGGTGAATTTGGAGAGATGATATGGAGTCAAGGAAGCTAAGCTTTTTTTCTGCTTGCTGTGAATCACTGCACATTTTACAGAGCCCAGTGACCCCATGTTGTGAGCTCTGCAGTTCTTGACATTTGGCCCATTATTTTCCACCCTTAATACATTAACAGCATCAGCAAATGCTGGCCACATTGGCCAACAGCTGGAAACCCAAGCAGACAGTATCAGCCAGATCCCCTTGTTCACAGACTTCTAAGTCCTCTGGGGATGTGCAGCAGGTTCCAGGCATGCACACCCTTTGAAAAAGTTGCGTTGACTCTTCCTCCCCTCGTTCTGCTTGTTTGTGTGGCCCCTAATCTACTATTTGTTCTTATTATAGATTATGAGGACCCACCACCAACCCAGAAACCATCAAATGGTGTCTCAGGAGACTACTTATTGGGTGCAGGTCGAGCAGATTGCACAGGGCCAGTAGCAGAAATTCCTCTGGTATGTATGGGGAACTGAGCATGGATTCAGTGAAATACTGTTCTTTTTTATCACCTCTGAGTATTGTTTTTTTTTCAGAGCATTTGGCTTAGAGACCTTGCCTTAACAAATGGTTGTCTTAAATGAATTATTGAAGGGTAAGATAGTTGCAGCTCTGAGTTTTTATCTTGAAAGATATTTTTTTGATCTTCTGGAAATAGACTTAGGAAAATACATGCAAATGAATCCATCTCTTGGTATTTTGCCTGTGTGGGCTTGACAGAGCTCTTTCCTTCCAGATGGGTTACGCCAATCCTGACCAGGTGGGTGGTGGGCTCCTCACACGCCTCTACAGTCGAGCCTTCATCGTGGCAGAGCCCGACAGCTCCAAGCGAGTGGTATTTGTTAGCATCGACATAGGAATGGTGTCTCAGCGACTGAGGCTGGAGGTACGTGGCTGGAAGTGAACGATCTGCATGGCGTGAGCTGCCGCTGGTATTAGTGCTAAGGTTGTAGTCATTCCCGGACAATAAAGAATGCAGCAACACCTTGGCCGTTTGCTTTGGGATTTCCTTGCAGCAGGACTTTGAGAGGTGTGGTGTCTTTAATGAAGAAGATTTCTCAGCAAATGATGCTGGAATTTGACCACACTTTTTGTAGTGAAAAAATTACCAACAATATACATGATGCTTGGTGCCTATGTATTGCACCACAGAGGAGGAAGGGAGGTCCTTGAAAAGTAGGTACTCCCTGGATGACATGGGGTGGGCTGCAAGTTGGCTATAGAGGTCTTCCCTTACAGGATTTTATTATTTTAATGCTGTTGTCAAATCAACAGCTGTAACCTACTTATTTGGTCACTGGCTATGGGAGTATCAAGTGGAAAGAAAAGAGCCAGGAGGCAGGTGAGAGATGATTTTGTTTGTTTGTTTGTTTGCTTGTTTGTTTGTTTTTCAAGGGTTGATGCAGATCTCCACAGTCATAAGAAAGGGTTTTTAGGACCACTTCTTTCCTCTTAGGTGCTCAAGGAACTGAAGAGCAAGTATGGTGAGCTCTACCGACAGGACAACGTCATCCTCAGTGGCACCCACACGCACTCGGGTCCTGGTGGCTACTTCCAGTACACGCTTTTCTGGATCACTAGCAAAGGACTGATCAAACCGTCCCTCAATGCTATTGTGAAGGGCATTGTAAAGGTAGGCATCATCTGGACTGTTGACACACAGGCCTGTAAACACAGAAGAGGTAAGGAGAGGTACATTTGTGACTAACAGAACTCTTGCTCTCTTCATGGTAGCACCTGAAAGTGCTGCAACCTTAAAATACACTCAGAGGTGGTTTTATGCTTGCTGGTGATATCAGGTCAAAAAATAAAAGTCTTCAAGTTTTTCTTTAGAAGGAGATAATTGTGCCTGGTTTTGAAATATTACTTTTCATGATCATAACTTTCTAAAATTCTGGTCTATTAAAAAACAAACAAACAAACGAAAAGAAACAAGCAAAGCAAAAACAAAAGCAAAACAATCAAACAAAAAACAACAGCAGCAACAACAACAAAAAACAAACATGAAAAGCCTCTAGATACCCAAGAAAGTGTTGGGGCCAGATAGGGAGGGAATTTTTCCAAATAAACTCATACATGGCTTACATTCATGCACTAATATTCCCTGCCTTTTTGTTTTTCAGAGCATTGATATAGCACATCAGAACCTGAAAAGAGGAAGGCTTTTTATAAACAGAGGCACTGTAGAAAACAGTCAGATCAACCGAAGCCCATACTCGTATCTCCAGAATCCAGCATCTGAACGAAGCAGGTAAAGGCTCCTCAAATGGGATAGAAACAGATCCTTGAAGAGGACCCTTTGGTTGGAACCATGACCCAGAGGTCTTGTAGCCAGTGTTTCTGGTCATTTGTAGGACAGTTCAAATGTGGAACCAAGTCCATGGCAGAATGACAGTCACCATCGTGGGTCCTTGGGTACCTGCTTCCCCAAAAATGAATTGTACAAGTGAACTTAGAAGCTGTTGATGCCCCCTCCAAGCATGTGAGGCATTAGTTAAGGATGTGACCTCGTGTTTTGTTAATAGCAATGAAAGGATGTCCTTAGTAGATGCTAGCATGTGAGTCAGATGGCATTAAAGTACATAGGGTTGTATTTAGAGGGATCTTCTCTTTCCACCATCCAGAGAAGCAGGGCCTGAGGTCATCAATGATTGTGCCTCTTCCCTTAGGTTCATAGCTGTATTAGGATGGTCCTGAAAGGTCACCATGTCCTAGCAATATCTCTGGTATCCTCCTCATTTTCTTGCTCAGTCCAGTGGCGCTTTAACAACACGGAATGTGACTGTTGCTCTGGTGATAACAGGATTTCCCTGCTCTGTTGTCCCAGGTATTCATCCAACACGGATAAAGAAATGGTGATGCTGAAGATGGTAGATGAGAATGGACATGACCTGGGCCTCATCAGGTACTGATCAATCTTTATTGATCCTCATAAAGAAAAGTACCCCTGCACTGTTGTTCTGGGCTTAGTTCTGTAGTTCCTTCCTGCATAAGCATGCTGACTTTCAGGTCTATGACACTTTCTCATAGACCATTCTTCTCAGGTAGTCACCAGAGGGCCTCTGAGGGAAGAGTAAGTTATGCCAAGAGTCACTGAGTGCATAAACCAGGTCAGTGTCCCTCATCTGCTCTGGGACCTTCAGCAGCCTTAGCCCATCTCCAGCTCTCTGTGTTGGGCATGTCTCCTGCCATGAACCCTGTACTGCAGCTTGCAGAGGAAGCTGGGGAAGATGACCATGGCTGGCCTTCCCTTGCAGAGGTGCAGACGAAAGCCCAATGCACTTGGAAATCAGCCTTTTAAGGCTCATCTTGCACAACAGGTTGCACAGCCATACCAGGCTCTGGCTGGAAGAACCATGATGGGAGCTGCGCGCCAGGCTGCATGGGGTTGTGTCCCAGTGCACTGGGGCCATCCCCAAGGACCCCTGCTCACACAAGAAGGGCTGTTTCCTCGGGGCCATGTCCCATGCTGCATTTTGTCCTAGTGCCTTCTCTGCTTTTGTTGTGTCCCTCGGAGCAGGGTCTGGCCCCAGAATCTCTGGGACCCCTTTGGGCTCTTGTTCTGTTGGTTATTTCCTTTAACACCCCATTATTTCATGCAAAATGGGCCTTTCCTGGTCAGGTGCCTTACCTGGGTGTCAGGTGCTGTGTTTATGACACCCATCCTATCAGCACATCTTTGTGGCAGTGCTCAGCTGCTTGAAGTTCAGAGCTCAAGGCCAGGGAAATGAAGTAAGAGGTAGTCCTGAAACCAACAACATGACTTCTCCATGTAGAAATCGCAAGTGAGAATCTGACTGCGGTAAGAAGAACAGGAGGGTTTTCCTCTCATTTTTTTTTTTCTCCTTGTGTCACAGCTGATGGTGCAAGGAAAAGCCAGGGATTTTCTTCCAAATCTTTCCAAAAATATAATTCTTGGGAGTCAGAAGAGAGTCAGTCAGTCCAGGGCTGAAGTAGCTCTTGACGGCCCTGTTAATTATAGTGCCAAACTACTGTCACCTCAAGACCTGGGTCATCAAAGTCATGAGCCTTTCAGGTCATGATGGGAGAGAATGTGGACAACACTGCCCTTCTTAATCCAGCCCTGGGTACTGATGATCTGGGTTTTTATTTCCCCAGAGGAAATCTCCATAAGCCAATTGCAAATATTTATTTCAAATAATGCATTTCCTACACATATCTTCTCTCTAGCTGGTTTGCTGTGCACCCAGTCAGCATGAACAACACAAACCATCTTGTGAACAGTGACAATGTGGGCTACGCGTCTGTCTTGTTTGAGCAGGAGAAGAACAAGGGCATGCTTCCTGGAGAGGTGGGAGATTTTTCAGAAAATTGAGAATAACGGGGAAGAAAGTTCAACACAGAGGGTATGGTCAATGCTTTTTATGGGCCATAGCGGGTTCCCTCAAACACTAAGTAGGACAGAAGAGTAAATACAGCAAAAGGAGGCCAAAGATGCACTTTCTGATTTATTTACTCTTTCTTCTTCTGGTGAAGAGAAATTACAAAGTGTACTTGTGGCTTTTCGAGGTAATAACTGACAGCATTTACTCCCATCTTAAGAACAAATCAAATTTTTTATGATTCAACTATTGGACACACTGGAAATCACTAGAAAGGCAAGTGAGGGGGGATATTAGATCCTGTACCTTGCATCTGCAGTATGGGATCAAGCCTGTAGTCATCCTCACTTTTTTTCCGTGATCTCCAGTCAGTTCTGTCTCATAGTCTTCATTTGTCCAGGAGATTTGCCATCCCCCAGGTTCAAACATATCTCCTTTATTCCCCTGAATTATTTCCCCTAAAATGTGAATATGGACAAGAACCAATCTCACAGTCACTTTGAGTCATGAGTTGGTTATGACGGTGTCCTGTGTGCATCCTCAGGAGGTACCTTGAAACATTGCTCAATTAATATTTTAATATTCTGGGCAGGAGAACATGTGCAGTTCATATCAAAGATAAAAACTGAAGGAAGTTTAGACATGTTCTGCTTGCAAACATTTCTTTTTGTAGTGGGTTATCTAAAAGCTTTTAACAAGACTACTCTAGTGCATAGTTATGGGTGCAAGTCAATGCAAGATGATATGAACACAGACTAAGTATGTATGGAAGTGTTTGCAGGATCCAATATTCAGTTGTGCGGATTGCTGGACACATTTTGTCTAGCAGTCTTACAAGAGAATGGCTGAAGAGCTGATAAGATATTAAAATAGCTGGTGTTGACAAATGCTGCTTCTAGAAGGGAGAGAAATGAGAGGATCCATTGTGGTAGCTGAGTTCAGCTGATGCTCAGTGCGCAACCAGCCTTGCTTCTCAAGTACTGCTTGGCGTGAACTTCTATGGTCAGATCCACTGGCTCTCGCCCCATAAATCTGTCATGTTGATAGCCTGGCAGAAGAAAAATCCAGCTCAAGGTGTCACAAGGAGCCATTAGCATGTGATCAGGAATGCGAGAACAGGGGAGGTGGAGGAAGAGCTGCTGCTGAGATGGGAGGTGGCAGTTAGATCCCCTGTGGCCTTTTCTCCCTTACTCTTCCTGTCCCTAGCTCGTGGTACACTCCTGAATCCTTGTGCCAGTTCTCCCGGTCACCTCAGAAATATTTACCAGCTTGCATGCCAATCAGCTGGCTTTAATACCTCTCTTGAGGTTGTGCTGCATGTTTGCAGCCCAAAGGGAAAGCCACAGGGGATGTCTGCAATCGTTGCAAGTCACTGAAATCCGTCTGACCATGTTTCTATTTTGCAGGGATCTTTTGTTGCTGCCTTTGCATCTTCCAACTTGGGAGACGTGTCACCCAACACCAAAGGCCCGTTCTGTGTAAACACAGGGGAATCATGTGACAACCCACAGAGCACATGTCCTGTGGGGGGGGTATGTATGGATTACTCAATCTACAGTAAATTATGATGGAGGAGAAAATTCAGGATGGAGCTGCAAATACAGAGCCTTGTGATGGACCATTCTGCATGAAAAAGACCTCTTCTGGACTATTCTGGATGCCCCTTTCAGAAACCTACTGTGTCTTGTCTTCACACTGTTTTCTGATCATTCAGCCCAAATCCAAATTTGTCTCACTGCAAAGCTTAGTGTTGCAATCTGGTGCCCAAATTTTAGATGGCTAGCCAGAAGCTATTAGCTTCCACATGATGAAAACCACTCATGCACTCATCCTCTTTTCAGTGCCACATGTTCTCCATATTAACAGATCACTAGTATTGAAACAGATCACTAGTATTGAAACAAATTTCTTAACAGGCAGCGATGTGCATGGCCATGGGTCCTGGTACTGATATGTTCGACAGTACAAGAATTATAGGGCAAAATATCTACTCAAAAGCAAAGGTAAGTGATGTTTCATTTTACAAATGTATGTGAATGCTGTTTATTACAAAAACAACCACACATTCATTTGAGCAAATTTCTTGCACCTGTTTTTTATGAATGTTTGTAGATTTAAATTACTCTAAAATTTATGTTTATACACTTAAGAAAAAAATCCTGATTATTCAGAAAACATAAACTTTTATTTAGATATGTGATTATAGGACTTGGAATTTGAAAATGTTGTTTTTGAAGTTTTGATCTCTCTCTTCCTGACTGCTATGTAATCTGGATGTTGCTCCCTTATAATTGCCCATTCCCAAGAATGCACCTCATGACGGGTCATGATGGGAAAAAAACACTGGTGGCAAAGCCTCCCAGGAGAGCTCAGCAACACCATCACATACCACTTGTTGTCTGACTTCAGCATTGCACTCCCAAACTAATGCAAATGTGAATTAAAATCTGCTAGCTTAAAAACCCAGGAAATATACTAATCTTGCCATGATTGACTTTGCATTTACTCAGTGTGGTCCACCCTCTTGGCTCTGTTATGTAGCCTATGTCCTTGGGCCCCAAATTCACTTAAATTAATTGGTTTCCATTCTATGGATTCCAGTAATTTGTGAGTTGTCAATGAGTGGACCTTTTTTGACACCGTTTCAGGGACAGCAGCTTGTAGGAACTGGAACAAGTCCAGTAAAGGAGTGAGAGCAGAAGGCTTGATGGTAGCTATTTCCTTTTTAATTGCCATTTCAGATGCTTGCCCTGAAGTCACTCCAGGCCAATCATGACTTGTAAGTGAAAGCTTGTCCTAGTCAAAGTGCCTGGCATAGGTATCAAGTGGAGAGGGAAAACATTGCTGTCATATTTAACACTGCAGACTCAGTCAAGGGCTGCGTCCTCTGCTCTTTGCTGCAGTTACAGGAAATGTTACTAAACCTGTATAACTTCTGGCAATGCTGTGTACCAGCTTGAGGCATGTGTGTCAGGAAAATCATCCACTGAAGAGCTGAATGATGGAGATGTCACCCATATAGTAAATGCATAGTGAAGTCCATGAGTTTTGAAGCAATTAATGCATTTGACTGCATCTTTGTCAAAGAAAACATTTGTTCTGATTGGTCTTAGACTCGAAAACTGCAGATATTATAACAGCTCCTGTAGTCAACAGTTGCTTTGCCTTCTCTTTGAGCCATGAATAATACGGGCAGAAGGAAGGAAGGAAGGAAAGAATGAACCTGCCATCCAGGTGGAATAGGTGCATGCTTTAGCTGTGAAAAGCAAGGTGCACACAGAAGTGCTGACCAGCGTACCCCCCATCTTGCTTGGGACAGGAAAGCTTGCAGGACTTGGGGCATGCGGGATTTAGAGACAGGATAATAGAAACAACAGAGCTTGGAAAATACACTCCTGCAAGAGGCCACTGGAAGACATCAACTGAGTGAAGAAGTAATTCATAATGTTGAAGCTCAGAAGACTGGGATGCCTGATTTCTTCTTCCTAGAGGATTTCTACACACTCTGGAGACTTTCTGCTTTGGCAGGAGGCCTTCCCTTGTTTTTTTGCCTTGGCTGCTGATTGCTGGCTATGTGTCCCTTAGGAGCTGTATGCCAATGCTTCCCAGGAGATCACAGGACCCCTCAGCTCAGCTCACCAGTGGGTGAACATGAGTGACGTCCAGGTGGAGCTCAATGCCACGCACAAGGTAAGAGTGGGAGCTCCCAGGGCACAAGGAAGGAAAAACAGCTATGTTCTCATAGCAGGATCTGGCAAACTGGAGGAAACTGGTTTTAAAATCTCTCTCATTTTTCCACATTTTGGTTAAGGTGAAAACATGTAAACCAGCCTTGGGATACAGCTTTGCTGCAGGGACTATTGATGGAGTGGGGGCTTTCAACTTCACACAAGGTAATTTGGGGAGTGGATGTCAACATGGCTTTGTGCAAACAAGGAGGACACAGGGCACACCCCAGGTGAATTCAAACCCTCAGACCTTTTCAGAGAATATCAACAGGTGATTGAACCACAGTCTACAAAGGGATACTTTTAGGAAGGTGTCATCAAGTTTATGTTCTTTGCAAAGCTTCTGGAGGAAGGATATGCAGGAAGGAGAGTGGGGAGGAGAAAGAGCAGACTTTAGGGCAGTCTTTCCCATTTGTTCTCATTACCCTAATGCTGATGAAATGGGGCTCAGCTGGGCTAAAGCCTGGCAGAAACCACACCAGAAAAGGGAGATAGTTGGAATCCACTAAGAAATAGCCTATCTGACATACGGAGGGAGTGGGCAATATATGATATTTCTGCCTGATAACTGCCAGGGAAGCTGAAGGAACAGTGTTTAAAAGATGTTTTCCTTCAAGGCTCAGTAGAAGGGGACCCATTTTGGGATCAAATCCGTGACCAGCTCCTGGGAGAGCCATCCAATGAAACGAAAGCTTGCCACGAACCCAAGCCGGTTCTCTTCAGCACTGGAGAGGTAAGGGCAGAGCTGGGTGTGTGCTCTGGGAAGTGCTGTAGCGCCCTACAGAAACCCAGCCCCTATCAGCAATGTCTGTGCCAGCCTGCATGGGGAAGGACAAGGACCAAGACAGAGCTGTGGGGATGCTGAGGGCATGGTGGAGTGGCACTGCACTCAGGTGGGCACACCGTGGGCTGGAGGCCTCCACTCTGACCCTGTTTGTGGCAGGACCAATGCTCCCAGCTGGCCCAGGGCTGTCCCCAGGGATGGAGGCCACCTGCCAGCAGTCCCATGCCCCCAGGGAAATCCCACTCCCCAGGAAGGGCTATTACCTTGGGACCCACAGAAATGGAGCCCCATCACTCCCAGCCCCTTACCAGGGAGCTGTGCTGTTCCAGGGACAAAGTCAGCGCTGTCCTTACTGAACTCTCCCAAATCCTAGTTAAAACTTTAAAAGAAAATCAATGCCAGATTTCCTACCTGCTGTTCCTTTGGCATTAAGGCAAATGCACCATAGTGGAGTGGGATCATATCCAAGGTCCTTTAGAGCACTTTAGAGGATGCCATCTGGATAAGGCGATTCATCATTGGTTTCATGTGTTCTTTTGATGTGCTTCATGAGTTTTTATCATTCATGTTATACCCCTGGTAAATCAGTCCTCAAAAATCTTTTTGGCTTGCTGTAGCAAGATTCTGCATTTTGTTTGCCAGAGCTGTGCCACCCTCAAGTTCCTGTTGTTCTTAATTGCCTTTAGCAGACTCCTTCATATTTTGTGTAGTCTTTTTTTTTTTTTTTAAGCTGAATTGCTCTTGTAGTGTGCAGTTTGTATCTGGCTGCTGCAAGGGTATTGAGTCTGGGTGCAGTGTGGTCCCTGCCATGGGGTGGTTTGAAGCCAGGGTTGGGCTGCAGGTGGCTCCTTTACTGGGCTCCCTGAGCACCACGTGGAAGGAGGTAACCATCATTTCCCATTGCCACCAGGCTCCCTCATTCACTCAGTTTTGCCATTCTGCTCAGATGATCGGCCTTACCAGTCATAACACTGTCCTTCCTCCACACAGGTGGGAGGTTTCTACTGGTCAGGACTCTGTTTCTGGGTGCTACTCTGATTTCATTTACCTACTTTACTTTAAGCTGCCACTCCACCAACATTTTTATTTATTTATTTTTCCTTACCCATGTTATTTGTGTGTGTCTTTCCTTCTCTGTCTGTATAGTCAGACAGCTTGCTGTACATGTGGTGTATGAGGTGCACTTTCTCATGTCCCGGTCTACTTTATGGAAAATAATTTTATTTTCCCTATTTATTGCTATAGGAAGGAAAACTCTTCAGCTATCTTTTTTTGTTATTGTCCTATAAAAGTCATATACACTTTTTTTTTTTCTTTTTTCTTTTCTTTTTTTCTTCATCTCAGATGACGTGGCCTCATCCATGGCACCCTGATATTGTGGATGTTCAGATCGCTACCATTGGATCATTGGCAATTGTTGCGGTTCCTGGAGAGTTTACGTATGTATTTTTTGGTCTTGTTCTACATATTACACCTGAGAGCATTTCATTCAAACTACCTGCAGTACTCCTGTGTGTGGGTACATAATCTAACGCGGAAAAAGGGGGGACAGGATTTAAAATTGTCCTCAATACAAGATACCTGTGCGAACACTACATATATATGTCCACTGCACTTAGATTCTTGTATGCGTTCTTCTCTGGTTACTTTGGGATTCCCATTTTCTTCTGTATGGTATAAACAAGCCATGGAAATGAATGAGATGCGATCAAGCTTCCAAGATAATTTTAGCAGTTCATTGCAAAATACAGTTTCACTGAAATGAAAGGAGTGTGTTAACTTTGTTTTTTCACACCATGAATACTGGAACAACAAATTGCACTGGTTGCTGATGATACAATGGTGCTAATCTGAATAGAATAGTGATTTATTTCTATCATCTTTCTTCTATCTCACCCCACCCTGGGGTGCTTCCAACCTCAACCTGGCTGTGATGATATATGTAAAATGTTTTGATTGAGTTCCTTGAGAGGAGCCATGAGGGTGCTTTAGCAAACCCCAGAAAACCACTGCATGTACTGAATGAATTTCTGGTGGCCTCCCCTCTGTTCTGGTGTGCTGCGTGTCAAACAAGTGATCCCAGAATTTCTGGGTATTGATGCTATTCCTTTAATGTCTCTAGGACCATGTCTGGACGCAGACTACGGGAAGCTGTTAAACGTGTAAGTTGCTGAGGAGGAAGTTTCTTGAGAAGGCAGTGGATCTGGAACTTCACATTTCTTGACCCTTCTGTTTTTTCCCTTGTCCCCTTCCCAGCTGGGGGGCTCATTTCTTATAGAGTGCTTCTTCTCACAGTTGCTTAACATGTATTTTGTATGCGTTTACTGACATGCAAAAGAAGTCAATATCCTCCCCAAAATAAGCAAATTCATTGGGTTTCAATCCATTAAGCCAACAGAAGTTAATTCTGTATTACAGTGGTATATCTCCTTAATCTCTACCAGAATTTTGCAGCATGGAAACTGTTGGAGAAAATGGCAAATGTATTTTTTCCATTTTCTTGATGGATATGTCTTATTCTTAGCTTCAGTCTGAATACTTAATCTTGCCTGCTGACCCCAAAGCTCACTGAGCCTTCCTCACATAGTTTTATTGCCTTTTTTTTTTTTTTTCCAAGAATACAGACATCAGACTTCTAAAAAATCCTTAAATTTATTGCAGTCACTGGAGCATGAGGTCATTTATCCTTTTTTGTGTGGGAAGCAAAAATGAGATATTAATATATGCAAATTACACTGGTGGCATTGCTTTCATGAACATCCAGCCCCCTACCCACTGTAACTTCCTCTTCTGCCCTGGTAAATAACAATAATATAACAATATAATTGTGCATTAAGAGTTGATACAAAGTGAGTGATTTATCTCCTTTTTCAGGAATTTGATTCTCATGGTATGGCAGGAATGGATGTCGTAATTGCAGGGCTGTGCAATGTCTACACCCATTACATTACCACCTATGAGGAATACCAGGTAGTTGAGTTCAGTTTTTACTGTATGGGATGATAATTCATGTGAAATTGTGCAAGTGTACTTTTCCTTTGCCCTGAAAATCTGAAGAATCTGTGGTACAAATCCTAAAATGGCCTTATTTATTCTGGACTAGATTAAATGTTGCAAGTGCCAAAACAGTTTCCTGACCATAGCTAGAAAATACATATGGATGCTTTAAAGTGGAAATAGTCAAAGGTACTGAAGGAAGCTCCTCTGAGCTTGGGTCTGGATTAGTTTTTCTCCTGATGACCTGGATGAAATTATCTTCACAGGCTGGTGCAACTGCCAGAAGAAAGGTTTGGAGCTGCAGGTCATGATAAGAGCATGAACTGTAGCAGCAGATTGCTGTGGAAAAGACTTAAAAGAGAGCTTACAAGACCCTTGAAGCAGTTTTAAGTGTCCCTCCAAAGCAGGGCAGATGCCATGCTCTAAGGAAGATGTGGGGAGTTGGATGGACTCCAAGGATTTAGAAACACTTACCTGGGAGGAAAGGTGGGAAGAAGTGGGGTTGTCCAAGTTAAAAGTGGGAGAGAAAAAAACTTTAAAAGAGCAAAAGAGCTCTAAGAAATGGAAGAGTGGTAATGGGGCCTCCCTGCCTGTGTTGGATGGGAGAAGAATAACCTGAAGTTGCAGCAGAAATACCTAAGTGAGCTAAGTGAGTTGTGTTGTCCTGTAGCAGGTGATTGAGGTTCTGCTAGAAACGAACCCCTTAAATAAGGATAATATATTAAATATAAATCATTAAATAAACCGTTGCAGGTACAGTACAGTGCTAATCTTGTCCTAGTGCAGATAGAAGAGCTGCATGATCTGCTCTAGAGCCCTTCAAATCCTCCTTTTCCAACTTTGTCCTTTCCTAGGTTCAAAGATATGAGGCAGCATCGACTATTTATGGGCCACACACCCTTTCTGCCTACCTTCAGCTGTACAGAGGACTTGCAAGGGCTATTGCTACGGTAATCAAAATTTTCTGTATGTCATATGTTGCTAGAGGCAATTAAATTCTGTTGGCTATATTTGTTTCTCAGTGTTGTGGCTTGATTGCTACACTCTTTTCTCATAAGAAACCCATTTTCTCATAATAAACCCAATTCTCTTATGCTATAAAAATATTTTCTATAATGGGAGTCTCATACCACTTTAGAATTTCTAGTTTTTTTTGCTTTAAAGTTTAAAACTACTTCCTCCAACCTTTTTTCATGGTCTGAAGTTGCTGTTTTCTTACAAAGGTATAAAAAACAGCTGTATTTTTGATGTATGTGATAGTGTCGTCATTGCTGCTCAGGACCATGTGGATAGAGCAGAACCTGCAGGTGGGAGCTGCCTTCTCAGGGTGTGGGATATATTCTGCCTGATGGGTCTGGGGAGCATCAGCAACAGGTCAACAGGTGTCTTGTGGGGATTGGTCCTGCATGTGGAGCACAGACAAGACTCCTCTTGCTTACTTTTACATTCACTGTATTGCTTCTGCTCTTAAAATCTGCTTGAACCAACTTATTTAGATGAAGAGCTACAGCATGGGTGTGATTCATGATGGATGCCATGTTTATCTGTATTTGAGTATAATGAGCACCTCTTCCCTCCCACAGAACACAGTTCAGGATTTGCCAAGTGGCCCAGAGCCCCCATTTTTCAATATAACTAGCCAGACCTTAGTGCCTCGTGTCGTTCCCGATAAGACACCGGTGAATAAGACATTTGGGGATGTGCTTCAAGAAGTGAGACAACAGTATCGAGTGGTGAGAGCTTCAAGGATCTGCTAAAAACTTTAGAAAATCATCTTTAAATATTTACTTATCTTGCTAAAAAGTCAGAATTTTCTAGAGGGTTGTAGTGGACAATGTTAGAGAGCACTCTTGAATTTTAAAAACTGTTTCAAAATGCTTCCCAACTTCCTTACCTTTTAGTGATGAAGCAAACTTATGCCTGGAACATGAAGCTTGTGGGTGACCAAGTTTTATTTCTATGAGACAAACATATTAGTGATTTTATGAAGCAGCAGTACTCTTCAGATCAAAGCAGCAGAAAGGAGGCAGTTTTCATACCAATGTCATTGTAGTGAATGTGGTTAAGATGTGTGAATGAAGGGGAAAATAAGTCACCATAGTATTCAACATGAAGAATATTTCCCCTTCTGTTTCTACATAAAATATAATTTGATGATGAAATGGGCAAATGTTGTACAGAGATATTTTTAAAAGCAGAAATCAGGTCACCTTTGATGTCTCTGGTATGGAATGTAAATGAAATAAAAAAATGTTAGAAAGGATTCAGTTTTTAGTCCGTAAAATTTATTTAAGGTGTTCAGAGCAAGGACTTTCATCTCATTGCTGTCTCCAGCATTAAGGTATGAAGAAGGCAGGAAAGTATGCTTAAACATATACTCATTTTCTTCCCTCTTTTGCATAGAAATTTTATGTGCTGTGGTGTTCATCCAACAAGCAGGAACAGGGATTCACAATATAAATTGTCCATTGCTGCTGCAACAAGTGAAATTATTTAAAGACGAAAAGCAAATAAAACACTTTTAAGGTGTCTTCAAAGGATGTTTTGAATGTGCAATGTGCTCCTTAGCCTTTAATATATTTTTATAATATATTTAATTTAATATATTTATATAAATTTATATAATATATATAAAATTTATATAATATATTTAATATATTTCAATTTCCTCCTCAGGGAGAAGTTGCTGAAGTAACTTTTGTAAGTGCCAACCCTAGGAATTCTGCAGAGAACATGGTAAATATAACACAATGATGCTGGAAAGGGTGATGTTAACAATTAATTAATATTTAGCTACTGCCTCTGCCTTATGCATTTTACTTTTTGATGTTCAGATTTCAAAGGAAGTAATTTCATGTAATTCAGAGCTTTTTTTTCTAGCTGGGAGTTCACAAGAACATAGTTTCTCCCATAGGCACGTGTTTTTGAAACTCACACCACCAGAATACTTTTGGAGCAAAGTCCTTGTCTTGGACATATGTCTGGTTGTGAGAGAACACGTCAGCTTGTATATGGTATATAAAATGTGAAATCCACACTCACAGTCAGACCATCAGTCGCCACAAACCAACCATGATGTCTTCACAGTATTGAAGTTGAAGGCACTCTAGCCTACATACTTTTCTCAGTATCTAACTCCCCTCAGTCTGAACAAGGATGTTCTCTAGTCTCCATCTTACCGGCTCAGTGCATTGTTTTAATAAAACAAAGTAGAAAAGTTAATTCCATCACTCATCTTAGATAGAAGCTGGTAACTAATTACTTGCCTGTTCATTCTTGTTTTAATGATCAATTTCTCTGCTTCATTTTTAAATTTAAGTTTTGCCAGTGAAATATATGCCCTTTTGCCAGTAATTATTGGATTTGCCAGTAAAACACAGAGAAGCATAGCCCTGTCTCCAGTTGAAATGACACAAAAGAGTAGGGACATGACTGTTCATTCAGCATCTTGCTCATTCTCTTGTTTTTATTCCAGACTGAACACAACTTCCTGACGGTGGAGACATATGTCAACGTTTCAGGAAAATGGCAGGTGGTACGGAATGATGCCTCCTGGGACACCAGGTGAGTGCCCCTAACAGATTTTTTCACTGTTTCACAATCTCAACAAAGTACTTTGAGTTTAATCCAACCTGCTCAATTTCAGAGCTCCCAGCCCTACATTGGTCTTGTCCCTTCATATGATGCTCTCTGGCGATGGACAGGTCTTTATTAATTTGGTTAATATGTCCAGAACACAACACTTAGTCTTCCCCTTGGTATAACTTCTACAATGAAGGCTTATAAGTTTGGAAAAGGTAGACTGAAGAGCAAGAATTAGAGAAGTATCACTCAATTTGTTCATAGCCTACATCCATCCATCTCCTGAATGCTGTTGATGGCTAAAATACCAATGAGAGGTTCAGCCAGCACTAGGGTATTTATGGGAATAGGCTGGCTGGCTTTGCTGAACATCATAAAGTAGAAACAGTCAACAATTTAAAAAGTTTATGAGAAAATCAAGGTTAGAGATATCAGTCATAAGGAAGAATATCCATTAAGCAGCAAAGATGTCACCTTTCAGAGCTATACCAGAAGCCCATATACGAAATAGGAATACCAAAGGAATCTTTTGCCAAATTTTTCATTCTGAAGTTGCTCCCCTGCTTGAATAAACACAGTTGATTGCTTATCTGTTCCTGCAACCAATCTGTAAGAACACACACCAGAAAGAAAGTGGAAATAATTCATCTTGGGAACCTTCCAACCTTGCAATATCCTGCTGCAAACAAATAACATCAGAAATCAGAGGCAACATTCCTAGACAAGAAAATCTTACCCTGAATTTATGGAGAGCATTTGGTAGGGCACAAGTGCAACCAATTGCTCTCTAAATCTAATCTGGTAGCCAGGCCTCCAGCCTAAATCCACTGCCTCCCCTTGGCATACTCTCATAAGGTAACAGGAGCAATCATGGTGCTAGCTCTCTGAACCAAGAGCTGATGTACTGCTCCTGTGCTCTGTATGGATTCCTGGCCTCCCTCAGTGTGGGAGATTTAATCCTACCTGCAGTTGGAGCTCGGCATTTCTAAGCGTTTAGCCTCTATTTAAAACTAACACTATGTTATGTTGTCCTTCTTGTTTGCTTCCTCTTTGCATTCACCCCACATACATAAAGGCAGCACAGACATTTTATCACTGGTAATGCACATGGCATAGATGATACGTAGCTCTGCCTAGAAAGACATCTGAAAAGATGTCTCCTCTTTCCCCCCAAAAGTTCCCAAAATCTCAGCTGTGAACACTGAAAAAGGTTAATTAAATGTCTCTCAAAAGGACAAAAAACATAAAAAGGGCAAAACTTTAAGAATGTGCTGCCATGATGCTGAAAAGAGAAATCTAGGCTTCTTATTTTAATTTCTGAGAAAGGTCAGACTTTGGATCTTGCCTTCTATGAATTATGCTTCAAAATTTCTGCTGATAAGGAAGAGGAGTTGTTTGGCCTAAAGGGGCTGAACAGAAGGCAAAGCAATGCAAATAGTAGTGTCTCCTTTCCTGGTGCCCTAGGAAAGTATAAAAGAACATGAGAAAGGGGAAATGGTTTTGTTAACAATGAAAGCAAGGCAGTCTTTACAGTACCAGTACATTCAACTTGAAATGTCAGTAATCAAGGTGAGGGGAACAGGAAACATCAAGCATTTTTACTAGACTTTTTTTTTTTTTTTTTTTTTAGTACTGGGGAAATTAATGTATGATACTGTTGAACTCAATGGCATTGCAATAGGAAGGTAACACAAGGGAATGAATTATTATTCATTAGCTCAGTGTTGCAAAGTGTTAAATAGTTTATAGAATACATCTTGTAAAATGCTTATTTTCAGGTAACCAACAGATAAGAAGGTTTACTTAAAGGAGGAACAGCTTTTGGTGAAGGAGATGGCTGTTATCTCCCCTTTGTTTTGCACTCCCCATTGCATCAGGGACAAACTCAATGTAGACTTAACTTTTGCTGGATGCTGTCTTAGTGTTTACAGTAGAGAAGAGTTTGGTTAGATCACACATCTGCAGCGGGGGCAGTGATCACTTTCATGGGACTGTTCAGAAGGATGAGCTGAGCTAGAGACAGGAATCTCCCTGGCCCTGCCTTTAACAGTCAACAGAGATAAGATGTGGTGGAGCTCATCTGCCTGAAACTCTTCTCAGGTGGGATCTGATATGAGTTGTGGTCCTGGTTCAATGAGCCTGGAGGGTGGGATGGGAGGAGGAAGGGTGATGGCACAGGTCCCTCTCAGTAGCATTTGTAGGTCCCATCGTTACATACAGACAGGATCAGACTGGAGGAGGTGTGGAGGGTGGAGAGCAGAGACCTCGGGGTGGAGGTCTCTGCTCTGAGCCAGCTGACAGCAGGGCCAATGTTGCTGCTACAGCAGATTGCCCAGGGCCACGGCCAGGCAAGCTGGGGCAGACCCTGAGGATGAAGATCCACCACTGCTTGGGGCCTTGCTGTCATCTCCCAACACAACATTGCACTCTGCAGTGATAAAGCCAGTGCAATCCACAGCCAAAACCTCAGACAAAAGCAACCAGCTTTATACATAAACCATGTGTCAGCCTGCAGCCTCCGCTCACAGCTGATGAAGCCAAATTTTCACCATTAATCACTGTTTTCCACCCAGTAATGCCTGTAAATACTTATTTCAGTATTCTCACTAAGACTGCTGTAGTGAAAATCTGATTCTCATAATTGACAAAGAATTAAGGTATTTTGATCATCCATTTCCTCCGGTTAAAGCCTTGAAATGGGGGTGCTATTGCAGTAGGACTTGAAAACTCACATTAAGATTTCTCAGTCCATTCCTTTCTACTTAGAAAGACTAAGAGCTAGTAACAATGCTTTATAATATGTTATTGTTTCCCATTTCCCACCATGGGGTGTGAAGTTACTGAATCATTGCTGAGCTCTTCTGTTGCATCTGCTGCTGTGAGCCAGAAATGTGTAAAGTTACAGAGTACTGTTAACACCCACTGAATGTCTGGCCCAGGTACAACTTGGGGGATACCCAACGCTGACAGTATCAGAAAAAGAGAGGGTTAAAATTCTTCTCCCCAAGAGGTCCTGCGTCATAGCTGGCTGAATAATCCCTACCACCAGACATGGGGATCTTTTGTGTGGCTGTCTGTAGTATTAAGGTTTTGCACAAGTCTGCAAAAGAAAAGAGTTTGATATGGAAACAGATGTCAGAAGCCTTGAGCTCCACTTTGATGGATTTTACCTGTCACCTTCAGTAAACGCTCAGCCTCTTGGCTCACCATTTTTCCAGTGCAGCAAAGACTAAACTTGTTTATTTTGCTCATGAAGGTGGTGTTGTGTGGGGTTATGATATGGATTTGGAAATGTAAGAAAACTTTGGTAGAAATATTTTTTTTATCTGCAGAAATGACCTTTGACTTGTGGCCATATTTCCAGACATTTTTCAGCCCTACTGGGTTTTGGGTTGGCTTGCTAGTTGCTGCTCTGGTGTAGCCTCAATATATGAGCAAAGGTTAAAAGAAACTTAAAATATACTTTGCTGTAGTGCATTGATTTCCTTCTGCTTTCTTTAGCCGGTGTGAGCTCTTCCAATATTAAAACAAATGCAAAGTGTATTTTCTTGCTGACTGCAGCTTTTGGTTTGCCTGCTAGGTTTTACTGGACCAAGGGATCATCAGGTCAGAGCAATGCGACTATTGAATGGCACATCCCTAGTGGCACAGAGCCTGGCATCTACAGGATACGGTACTTTGGGCACTACAAGAAAATACTCAAGCCCGTTAATCCATTTGAAGGCATATCCGCAATGTTTGAAATCACAAGTCTGTAGGTGATTTTGTTCATTAAAGGAATTGTTTCCTTTGAACAGTAGATTTGATATTAGTGATGTTCCAATGGACACTGGGGAGTTTTCTTGTGGAATATGTGACTCTATACATCATTGCTGCCCCTTGTGTGCTGCTCGTTGTCCTTTGCTGTGCAAAGCTTGGCTTCGGCAAAATTTTGACTTTTACCTGCAATTCAACCTTACTAGTTTGATATATTTTCATTCAAGCTTTTCCAGTCCTGGCTGGATCTCATTATAGTTGATTTTTATTATAATAAAAAGTTAACTGTTTTTCTTTAGTCATTGAACAGATGCTTATTGATTGTGAATAGGCTTTCAGAGGGAATTATTGCATGACAGGAGCTAATCTAGACCATAAAATAGTCCATAAAATTGAGCCCAGTCCACAAAGCTGCAAAGAGCTGCTGAATTCACAAGATTTCAAAAGAAAAGCCTCCTCAATTGTGCTCAAAGTGATTGACAAAGCTGGCTTACTAGGATGGTAAGTGGAAAAATGGATAGATACTTATCAGAAGGGTTTGAATATTATTTCATTTAATCATTCTGTTTCAGGACATTTGGTGATTCACTCTCTGAGATAAAAAACAACGGGTGGAGCAATAGAATGGTTTTCTGTAAATCAGTTATCTTGGCTTCACAGGCTGTTTAGGGCCCTACCACAGAATTCTAGTGTAAGGTTAGCCATGTTACGGAGGTCAGCCATTTGCAAAATTAAATATTGAAGCAGTCTGAAGATATTTCCTGCTAAACTGTGTTCTTCACTTTCACTAATGTCACTTTTGAACTGACTGGTGTGCCATGTGGGCTCAGTGCTGTCCAACACACATGGGTCTATGCAAAGGCAAGATTTTTTTTTGAAGATAAGTCCTCTGAATGTCCTCAGATAACAGCCAATGGCCCAAGCAACCACAGATGGGTTGGAGGTTAAGTCCTTGGAAGAGTTGTACATGTTTGCTGTGGTTGTGGTCCAGAATCAGGATGCTGGGTGAGATGGACCTCAGAGCTGACTGGCCTCTCCTGTATCCTTGTGTTATGCTCCTTCCAACCACAATGAAGGGCAGCCGATGGCATTTTACCCCATCATATATCACCTTGAAACACCTCAAAAAGATGAAAACTAAGGATGCTTACATGTACCAAAGGTGATTTCAATGGGAGGGTGCATGGGAGAACGCTGGGGCCATATACAGGATGGAATTTTTGGGGAGGAGCTCTTGGTGAAGGGTATCCTGCAGGTGGTAGCGGGATGTGACTGATGTCCAGCCAGAGTGGGGCTGGATTTCATTGCAATAAGTTTATATTGCAGATGATTCAAATGGAAATCAGCAAGAACCGAACTTAAGAATTAAAGCTGTGGGTAAGGCAGCTCTGAATAGGTCTCAACCCACTTCGTTTTAGCACATGGAAGGACTCAAGGTGGGCAAGCCCTTACTGGATGAAGGTCTGCCCAGGGCTTGTAGCTGAAGCCTGGAGAGAGTTGTGATCACCTATAAGTGGGCCACCAGAAGGGCTTGTAATGCCCGCCAGCGTATGGGAAATAGAAACAGAGGGTTCATCAAACCTAAGAATGAAAGTACCACTGAAAGAAGAGAACGGTCCCAAAAGCCATCAGCTGTAACTTTTAAGACAGGAAGGTCCCCAGGGAGGCAGAGGACCTTCTCACCTGTGGGTTTCAAGACCTGGTTGGATGAATCCATGACCACCTGTCCTGGTTTCAGTTAGGACAGAGTTATTTTTCCTCCTAGTAGCTGGTAGGGTGCTATGTTTTGGATTAGGATGAGAAGAGTGCTGATAACATGCTGATGTTTTAGTTGTTGCAGAGCAGCGCTTACACTAAGCCAAGGACTTTTCAGCTTCTCGCTCTGTCCTGCCAGCGGGCAGACTGGGGGTGCAGCAAGAGCTGGGAGGGGACAGCCCCAGGACAGCTGACCCAAACTGTCCAAAGGGGTATTCCATACCATCTGACGTCATGCTGAACAATATATAGGGGTGGCTAGCCAGGGTGGGGGGCCGGCTCCTCGGGGTTGGGCTGGGCATCGGTCAGCGGGTGGTGAGCAGTTGCGTTGTGCATCACTTGTTTTGTACACACTATATTATTATTATTATTATTTCCTATCTTAATAAACTGTCTTTATCTCAACCCACAGGCTTCACTTTCCCGTTTCTCTCCCCCATCCCAGAGAGGGAGGGGGGAGGGTGAGCGAACGGCTGTGTGGTGTTTAGCTGCCAGCCGGGTTAAACCACACCACCACCTTGGCCCAGTGGTGGTGGCAGGTCCCTCCTGAGGTCCCTCCCATCAGAGCTGCCATGGGGTGAAGTAAGCATCACTCCCCTGTTCCTGAGTCCCTTCCAAGTTCTGGAAATAATACATTTGGGGTCATGAGAAGAAAAAAGTATGATTTACAGATCTGGATTAAGGGTTCTTGTAGTGTCTTATGGCTAAACAGTTGTAAATATTTAATAAGCTCCAACAATGTGTATTAATTTTGTATGTGATCTCTTTAATGCTTCAGAGAATCATCAGTCAGATAATTTTGCCTCTCCTTAAAATCTGTAAGAGAGAATGAATTATTCATTTTAAACCATCTGCAATCAGTCTCAGAGATTCCCATCCAGAGGAGTTCAAAGCAATTGCAATATTGAGCCAGGAAAGAGAGAGCTTTGGAAGAACAACACTGGGAATTAAATCCCCGAAGGTGCACTTAATGTCCTTTTCAAATGACTCTCCCAGCTGGTCCATCAGCCCTGCTCCTGTCTGAAAAATCCCTCTGCCGGCAGCATTGGCATCCCTGAGCTGCAGGCAGTGGCACAGGACCATGCTCCAGGGCCGTGCCATGTCATGGTGTGCTCAATGCTGTGACACTCAAGTTGCAAAATTATCAGAATGTTTCTTGCAAACCTCTTCCCCACTTCACTCTGCTCACATTTTCTTCCAAGACTACACACAGTAAAACACATTGCAGCACCTTAAAACAGGGCTGGATCATGTAATCTTTTTTTTTTATTTTTTACTTTTGTATTTTTTTCCTTAGTCCAGGCAGCACTAAGATATCTTATTTGATTGTTTCAGGTAAATTTATTTGCATTATTGTATTATACAAACTGTACAAACTGTTAATTGTTTAGTAGTACTTGTACAAAGCATGTTTCTCCAAGCAAAATTAAATTGTGTGGTTAAAATTCTCACAGGTAAGATTTACCCTCTAAAATCTCAGCATTTCACCTCAAAGAAAGTTTTTTGAAAGCTGGTGTTTCTCATGGGAGAAGAGGTGTCAAGAGCCAGAAGTAGGGTATCTGGAGATACCTGCTCTGGGACACAGAGGAGATCCATACCTTCCCTTGTGACAAATTTATTTATTTATATGTAACCAGGGGGCACTTTTTCTTTTTTTAAAAGTTTTTGGGGAGTTTTTTGGAACACTTCATATTTTTTTGTTTCCATAATCGTCAGCAGTGCTGAATACTGCAGTGTGCAAAATGCCGTTGAGCCCTGTCCTTTGCATTGTTTGCTCTTTAACAGGTTTCTTGATGTAATCTGCTGTTCATGTACAGCAAAATTGGCCCTTCCCGACTATCTTCACACCACTCAGGAGGGTGCTGTGATTGAATTCAGCAGCCGCTAGGTGCCAGTGCAGGTTTACATGAGAACAAGTTTTCCACTGAACACAGCCAAAGCATATAAAAATTTTCAAGAATTTAGGCAACTTGCCAGTTGTTAAATTTAGCATTACTCATCACAGTTGCTCTTCCCTTGATAGAGCTCTTCTCCTTCGATGTCTAGCCATTTGTGCCTTGTGTATGTGCTCAAAAGGCAAGCAAAGTCTCCACCTTTTTTTGTCATGGAATATAAATTAATATGAACTTCAGAAACCTATCCAGGAGGTGCATGCATCTGCAGGCTGATCCTAGCTCTGCTGAGCTGCCTTACAGGACTGCATTGCAAAACTTGACCGTACTGCAATTGTCCTCCTGCACAGCATCTTGTCCGTCTGAAAATACTGACTCCATTTGGTGCTGCAGAAGAGATACTAAATTAAGATCGGAACCAAGGCACTGAGAAGAAAGGGGAGAATCTCTGCTATTTCTGGGATTTCATGCAGGCTTTTGGGCTGTCTGATCCTATGGTTGCTTGGTGTTTGCATGTTCCATGTAAGATTTTTTTCCTGCAAGGAGCTGGGGCAAGGCTGAGTGTGTAGAGTTGTTTAAGGAAGCAGAGCATCTCCAGGGGGACAGCAATCTGCCCCAAACATCCCCAGAGGAGAACGTCCATAGGTGGGGGTTGTCTAAACCCCCACAGACAGTTCACAAGGTGAGAGTTCACAAGCTGAGAGCTGCCAAGGGTTGATGGTGATGATAACTTCCACACCTTGAGGGAAAGGAGCATCTCATGAGGCACCTTTGCTTTGCACCACGTGCAGCACCAGAGCCAAGCTGACTCCCTGACAGTCCCTGGCCTGACTTCAGAGTGTTTTTCCTAAAAGGGTAAATTCAGGTAGGTATGTGGAGGTCAGATGGGATGGTCTATGGGAGCTTTAGCAGGACTTGTGGGAAAAGAGAGTCATGCAGACTCAAATCCCCTTGAAACTCTCTGGAGACTCTAATCCACAGGCTTCTGGAAGTGACATGAGAGAGATGTTCCAGATGGGATGTTCCAGGGTCTATCCAGCTCCAATGGTGCAGTCATCTGATGCCCAGAGACATTCAGGTCTCACGTTGCACCTCAGATCACAGAATCAAAGAATCGCAGAATCACAGAATCACCTAGGTTGGAAGAGACCTCACAGATCACCTAGTCCAACCTCTGACCTCCACTAAACCGTATCACTAAGCTCTACATCTAAACGTCTTTCAAAGACCTCCAGGGATGGTGACTCAACCGTTTCCCTAGGCAGCCCATTCCAGTGCCTAACAACCCTTTTGGTAAAGAAGTTCTTCCTAATATCCAACCTAAATCTCTCCTGGCACAACTTTATCCCATCCTCCCCCTCCCCGCAAAAAAAAACAACCAACCAACCAAACAAACAAAAAAACCCACTCACACAGCCCCTGCGAATTTGCAAGAGTTATTTATTGCCTGGACATCTTGCAGGCAAGCCTGAGGGATGTCCATGGTGTTTGGTGGCTCCAAGCTAATGCTTGAGATGGAGCCTGAGCAGGGGGCTCACTGGGCACTCCTGCAATGCTCTTGGATGCTGGTGGATCCAGCTCCATGGGCTCCACGGTGTCATGCAGAAGGCTAAGCCAGTCCTTGCCCAGGACTGCCCAAACGGATTGCCTTTCATCCAGAATGTTCTCAGGCCAGGGTGCTGAACCAGGGGATGATCCAGTCCCACACCTTGGTCCCATGCCACTGTCAGCTTGGTTTTCATTCATGGGTCTGACGCTGCCCTCTGGTTTACGGCCATTACTGGGTCCCATACTATGCTCCAGACTATGGGCACACCTCTGCTCCCTGCAGCTGTCTGCCTGATGCTCCTGCCTTCGCCCCATGTCACCGTTGCTCCTATGCTAAGGCCCAGGCCCCCTGTTGCTGGGTGTGTGAGGGGCCGGCCTGTTCCCCACATCGTTGCGGTGCCAATGGTACCGCCTGTATGTGTCTGTGGGCTGGGCGCCAGAGGTCCCTTGGGCACTGGTGTCTCTTGTGCCACCAGCACTCTCCCTCCGCCCATGACACATCTCCTGGTCAGGTGCATTCCTTCTTGGTGCTTTACTGGACTGCATCACTGTCCTTGCACACCAAGGAGGCCTGCTGCTCGCCTTGCTCTTCTAGTCTTCTTCCTGCTGCACAAGCTGGCAGTCAGAGGGCCTAGGTGCTCAGTGAGTGGTGGGCCAACTGCAGGGGGCCTGTTTTATAGGGTCCACAACAAAGTGGTGGCCACTGTGACCTCAGCAAGCCTCTGGGATGGAGTGGCCCACGTGTGGCCAAAGGCGGCTGTGCTGGGAGTGGCCTGGAAGATGCCCTCCTGTGGACAAGGAGGAGAGTTGGGGGGTCTGAGGGCCCCTTTTCTGGGGCTGGCTCCCCGGGGCCATTTGGCTTGCCAGAGAGAAAGGCTGCCCCTCGGCTACAGAGACTGCCCTGCACCTCCCATCTTGAGCCCTGGATTTATTTTCTGTTTTCTAGGCAATTTCGTTCTATTCTTTACGAAAAGAATAGAAGCAAGGTGCATCTTCAGCCCTAGAGTTGTTGTCTCTATAGAAAAATCTGCAATACACTGATGCCTGAGCTGGTGTCTGTAATGGTTCTAGGTACAATTCTATGTATATTTACTTCTCCATGTCTTCAATATCAACCCAAACTTCAGAATCAGACTCTCATTTTTCCTCCACCATGGTATATACTGTCCTTATAGAGCCTCCAGCTCACACTGATCTCCAATAACTTCAATTCCCTGAATATATATACTCCATATATACTTCCCCTTTTGCTAATAACTTACATGCTATTACATTTCCTTCCTTCTTATTGCCTTAAAAGAACACACCAAAACTTCCTATTTGCTGCCCTAAGTTTACTGATTCTCATCATTTGTTGACTTCTTATGTCTAGGCCAAAATGTTATCAACGGATTGAGCTAAAATACTCACTTAACAAAATTATCTCCCACATTTACATTTCCTTTGTGCCACACATACTAATTTCAGAAAATACAATGTAGAAGCTGATACCTAGTTTAAAATAACAAATTTCAAGTTCAGCTTTGACCCTGTATCTTCATTGTTGGCTTCAGGTCATTGCTAAAGGACAAGTTCCTAAAGGTTCAGCTCACAGGTTGTTCATGAGCAATTTATATTCACTCACACAGGAGTGAAACACAGCATAATCTGACATAAAGCTTTAGCAAAGTCAGCTGAAACTTCTGCCAGAGCTTGGTTGCCACTGGATGATCAGCTTCATCTCACCTCCTGCGTGGTGGAGACTGCTGATGAAGCCAGAGAGCACCAAGGACCTGTGCTGTAGAGACTTCCAGGGCAAGGCTGGGTAGAAGAAGGGAAAAGGAACAGACAGTTTTTATGTCTCTTGTCCTGCAAGAGGACTAACGTGTGGCTATCTGCTGATTTTTCACCATTCTTCTCATCACTTATGGCTCAATCATGTCTTAGACTTATTTTTGGAGGAAGGATATGGTTTTGGGCTTTCTTTTTATTTATTTATTTATTTTTCTATCCATTTGGAACCTGCATTGTTACAAATTTTTAACTTGGGTTGTGAGTTTTTGATTTCTTGAAAATCATTCTTGCTCTCCAAAACTGACCAGCCAATTAAAGAGCAAAGAGGGACTCTCAGTTCTCCACGAAGCAAGAGGGGAAATGTTAAAAGCATAAAAGTGAATTCTGTCATTGCCCCAGTTTCAAAGAAAATGAAAGCAGGGCATCAAGGAAAATCTAATGAGGTGAAATAATAGAGCTGGCAGATCAGTAGTTTTTGCTAAAGCCCAGTTTATGGCCAACCTCTTTGTAAGTCTGTAAAAAAAAGATTCAGACTATTTTGGGGAAACCTCTTTTGGCTTGGTATGGATGCCTTTTTTTATGCCATGTGCTGTCAGTAGCAAGGTATCAGATTTTCACCCATCACTTGGAATCAGGATCCTTATGGAGAAAGGTCCCAAGGGTGCAAAAACAGAGCTGAGGGCTTACACCCTTCGTATTGGGTGTGGAAGCAGGATCCTTTATTTTTGATGTAAACATGCAGTAGCATAACCTTAATTTCTGCTGCATGCAAATGCCAAGTGTCATCAAAGTGCATGTTGAAAACACTCTCGGCATTGCCAAGCAGTATGTGACCCTGTTTGTATGACCTCAGATCGATTCTTACAGAGCAAAGTGTCCTCTTATTTACCATGAACAGAATGACCCTTTTAGATAAAACTTAGGGTAGAAAGGACTGAGGCATTCAGGTTGGTTTAAAAAGTTTTAATAATATTTCAAATCCAGTTAATGCCCTTTGATTATTATAGAATTACAGACACTTCACAGAATTTAAATCAGGTTATAACTTCCTTGTAATGGATGATTTAGATGCCATTTTCACTTTATTCTCTTTAAACATATATGATTGTCCTCCAGTAAATGGATGGTGTGATTTTTGCTACACTTTATAGTGTTAAAACTCTATACAAATATTGTACTAAGTGTACAAAAATAAGTGCTTCATGCACATGCTTTTTAATACTGTTTCTTGCCCTTTTCCTTGACATCTTTCTGAACTTTATATAAATAGCTGAAAAAGAAGACTAAAGTTACTGAACATGGAAAGTGAGAAATGTCTTCTGCCAACAGTAGTAGTGTTTTCTTAGAGAGGTGTATTATTCATTGGCAGTTTTCTCAAACACAAAACATATAGACAGAAAAGAAAATAAAGCCACAATACCAATAACACTCTTGGTTATTTTGACCTCTGTGAATAGGGTTGTCATTTTCTGCAAATCATACAGTGCTGAACAGCAATCACAGAGGACCATAATACCTTTTGGATCACTCTAATGAACTACTTTATAAATAGAAATAGTCTAGTAGTACCACAAACTATACAGCTTATATGTTTTTGTTCCATTCCTAAGCAAAATCAAGTCAGCCAAAGTATGAGAATCCAAAACACTTGGCTCCTGCTTGTCAACACCTTGTCACACACCATCGTGGTTGGTACAGCTATAGGGATGCAGGAAAAAGTTCCACTTAAAACAGCAGAACAGCTTGTGTGGTGCCACATTGCATCGTCTAGACCAGATGACAAATTTGAGGCCATATATGTTGGAATTGAAGGGCATCACCAACCCAGCCTGGGTGAGTTCAGCACCCTGGCGAGGAGGTCGCTCCCTTGATTTCAAGAAAGAAGCTTGTTACAGGTTGTAAATTCTCCTGGTTAACCACCAAAATGGGGTTTTGTGACCTAGGCTGAGCTGATTTAAGTCATCTTAGTGTGTGTAATCTGTAAGACTAAAACATGCACTGTAGTTATATAAGACCAGTTTTCTCCTGTATCTCTAGAGCATCGTTACTCTTTCCTCAGTCTGATGGCTAAAATAAAGGGATACTTCCCTTCTGCTGTAAACCAAGGGACACTCTCAGCATCCCCAGGGCACATGCACACACTGGCCACCAGCAGCTGGTGCTCTCCAAAACGAGAGGCATGTGTACCACGTACTCCTGATGTACGTGATTTACCCCAGTGAACTCTCTACTGCTAAATTAACTTTTGAAAGAGTCATAGCAGTCAGCCCCCTCACTTGCTGTGTAAAGCAGTGTTATTAGCCAGGCAGGGCTCTTTGCATCCTGCTGAAAAGTTTACATGTATATCATTTTGTTCCTGTAGAGGTGCCTGTTGTTACTAGGTAATAACTGAGCTCTTGTGGTCTAATTAAGAAAAGAATTGGCCTGAATATATAGGGCTTTTCTGATCAGCCTTAATAGTCCAAAGGTTTTGGACTATTGCACTGAGTATGCATTGGATGGGAGGCGTTAAAAAATATTGTTTGTGGTTTTGTGACTTGTAGGTATGACTGAGAAGTAGCAAAGTGAGAGGCAAAACTTTGCTGAATACTCACCTCCTGCTTTAAAATACAATTAGCACTAAAAAGCACGTAGACTAGCTTAGTAGGCTGGGCAGACACATTTTTGATCAATGTTTTTTTTCCTTGACTGTTCTCTGCTTGTCTGGAGAAATTCTGGTGTCTGCCTGGCTAAAAATTTGGGGTGAATGGAAGAGAGCTCCTGCTGTTTTCAGCATGGGTTGTTGCTTGTAAACACACAATGGTGTGTGTATGTGTGTATGTATGTATATATGTATACATATCTGTAAGTAAATATATATAAATACACATACACACACCTTAGAACCACTTATTTTTGAGGCTGAGATTTTGCTTTCTGGTGTGAAAATCTGATTTTGAGCCATTTATTTTTTTAATTTCTCCTTTATCCCTAATGTCCTGATATGAAACTAAAGAACTAAAAGAATGAAACTCCAACTAAAATCTAACTTTAGGCAACAGATTATTGTAAAATCATGAGGGTGTAAGAATTACCAGAATGAGAAGTTTTCTACCTGTGCTTGATTTAAGGAAACTATTTTATAAAGACAGAATTAGAATGCTCCATAACCATCACTGCGTGCAGCTATTGCGAAGGCAGGGTAGGTTTCATATGTGGCGTACGTTGCCAAATCTTGTCCCATTGTCACCGCTTGTTTGAGGTGAGTGGCTGTGACTGTTGCAGCAGCATTAGCAATGGTGTATCCTGCAGGGGAAAAGAGAGAAGAGATGGAGATTAAAGGAAAGACATTCAAAAGCTACTATTGCCTGACATTTTTTGATGGGAAAACTTCATTGTCAATGACAATCATGTTTTTTGTCAATGGGAAGACTGGAACAATCTGATTAGATTAAATAAATCACTCCTGGAATGTTTTTCCTCCTCATTAAAGGTAACAAATTTGAAAACTGCAGATGGAAAATTAATGCATTTACTCACCTATTATTTGTTAAACACATTGCCTGAAAAAAATCCCCTCTTTGTTGAATATTTTTCCTTAAGCTTCAAATATCTCTCAGATGAGAGGCTGGTAACAGTACTCTTTACATGGACTCCCACACATGACAAAAGAGGGCAAGAAAATTAAGTACTGCAGAGAAAATATGGGCAAGTTTTGTTTCATAGAGAAGACATTTGCACAGCTGGGAGAAAACACGTCTGTGACATCCTTTATGGTCAAAATGCATGCAACTCAGGACAGCCATGTTAGGGAGGAGGGGAATTCCCTCTGTGCAATACTGGAAGAAAATATTTAGCAAACTGGATTTTTTTCCCATTAGATTCTAGTGGGATATATGGTTTCAACACTTCAAAATTTTCCATGGGAAAATGTTAGCTTTGCTGATTTAAAATGAATCACTGGGAAGACAAACATCATTTGGGGCTGGTTCGTCTGAAAGGGAGTGTATATAGCAGCTTGTCAAACAGACCACAGTATGCTGTTGTTATGAAAGGATCAAGAATTAAGATGAAGCCCAAATGTGGGAAGAGTAGCCAAGATGCCTATTGGCTCTGCTGAACCTGTCTCTATTTCCAAATTACGTCTCCCAGGATCCAAACTCTCCAACCAACCAGCTGGCAGTGGGATTGGCTCAAGGTCAGTCAGATCCGAGTCCCATTGATGCAGGGCATGGAGATATTTCAGGTTTGAAGTTAAACCTGAACAGTTAAATGTCTTCTCATAAAGAGCAGTCAGGCATTGGAACAGATTGCCCAGGGAGGTGGTGGAGTCACTGTCCCTGGGGGTGTTCAAGGAAAGGTTGGATGTGCTTAGGCACATGATTTAGTGGGTGACATTGGTGGTAGGGGGATGTTTGGACCAGATGATCTTGGAGGTCTTTTTCCACCTTAATGATTCTGTGATTCTATGATTCTATGATATTGGGAATCACCAAGCGTACGTTTCTTCATGGAAGGTGTTAACTTGGGGGAAACATGAGAAATTCATGGGAACATTAATGTGGTGGTTGCTCAAAGTGTCTTTCTTGCATCAGCAAAGTGAGGTGCAACATTTTGATTAGGAATTGAGAAATTTGTCATTTAAACCATGTTTGGCATCATCATAAGAGAAATGAGCTGCTACCTGGGCATGGCCTGGGATGTGCTGGACTTCAGTGAGTGTGGATCAAGCACTGGTGTGTGCTGCTGGCCATAATTTCAACGTATGTCTATTTCATGCGTTTCCAAGATAAATAAATAAGGGTGAATGAAAGAAAAGGGAGAGATTATAATTAAGCAGTAAGTGGGGACTGGATTCAATAAAGAGCCCATTTGGTTTCCACACTGCGGAAGCCTGCACAAACCCAGACAAATTGATTTTTCTGTGGCTGTTGCAGACTCCTGTGGCAGGAAGCCGAGTAGATTTTTATTTTTATTTTTTAAGTCCATCCTTGAGACACTCCAAACAATTCAGTAGTACTGATTAATGCATTCCTCATGTGCAGTTTGGCGTAAGTTCTTCCCACTACATCAGAATCACCATCATGCTGGGGAACAAAGTAAATGTAATGCCTGCAAGCTGGATTCCAGCTCCTGGCTTATGTTTTCCATGATTTCCCAAGCTCTTTTGGTAGTTACAAGAGCTGTTGGGAATGAATTCCCAAACTGGAAACATTAGTCTTCCAGCAGGGGTGGGAGAGAGCTGGGATCGGATCCTGGCTGTCATGTTCACATTATTCCTTTGGCAGATGCAATCCAAGGGATTGGCTCAAGAGGAGGGATCCTTGTGGTAGGATGACCAAACCCTTCCTGTGTGGCACTGGCCAGGGCACAGCAGGAAGGGGTCTCATCCCAGCTCTGGCTCTGGGGAGACTACATCTGTGTCCTGGGTCCTACTGGGGGCTCCCAGTTGAAGGGAGGCATCCATGAACTGGAGCACAGTCAGGTCTGTCCTCAGTGAGCATGAACAGGTTAGTTCTGGACACACATGAGGAAGCACATAGGAAAAATAATACTGCAGGAGGCCTTTGCTCTACAGACCTTCACATACCTGGAAAAGCTGGCGCAGCAGGAGGCACCTCTGTTCCCTCAGTGGGAACCCCCAGTGTCTGCAAGGTGTATTCTGCTGCATAGGTTTTGGCTTCATCAATAAAGGCGCTGAGCTTGGGAGGTGTGAAGGGATGTCTGTGAACATAGTAACATATTAGTTTGCTTTCTTTTTTTTTCTTTTTTCTTTTTTTTTTTCCTTCTCTCTAGGCCTTTCCTGCGAAACCTAATCCAGCCATAGTTGGCATGATCCCATCCATCAAATAGAAACATCATTTTACTGTGCTGATGCATTAACACTAATACTTTTAGCAGTCTGGTTTCTTTGCTGAGATTATCAGCCCTGGGTCACATTTCGGTCACTACATGTTTTCAGAGCATGTTGTCCATTTTCAGTCCAAAAGAAAGCCCGCTTCAGTCTTTCTCATTAAAATACACCACAAATATATTTCAGATCAGAAGTGGTTAGGATCATATCTGGAGCCTAATTAGCAGCATGTTCCTGCTTTTCTTTTTCCTACATGAACTATTGTATGTTTTATTTGCTTACTAAAAAGCACTCCTTTGCCTACTTATTTCTGGCTTTCTGCAGTTTTTACACCACTGAACAAAGAGTGCCAAGCACAGCAGACATCGCTGTTGGTCTTTTTTATTTTTTATTTTTTAAATAAATATTTATGGATGATTTTCTCTCTAATGTCTCAAAAACCTGTAAACTATGACCTGTGACATATTTTGAAGAGAGATGCTAGACAAAATCCACTAAAAAAAAAATCCTAAAGCCCAGAGAAACTTGAATAGTTACGTACATGGTGGGGTTCTGGCTGGCGAGGGCTGGAATGGTGATTTTGTATAGGAAGAGCTGTCTTTGGTCTTGGCCAATTGCAGAGTGGAGCTGGTAAACAGGCTGTCCCCAGTTGTTTTTCTGGCAGATTTCTTCTAAGATCTAGGAGGGAAGAAGGGATTTGCTGGGGTTAATTGTTGCACGTAGCCTTCTTCCCCAGCTCCAGCCCCTGCATTACTCAGCTTCCTCCCCTCCAAAGGGTTTTCAGAAGTGTAGTGGCAGCTTCCTCAAGCCTTAGTGAGAAAATAAATGGCAGACAGGGTAGTAAAGCTCACCTTGAAATATAAGATTCATCTAAATGTTATATACCTTAAAAATGCATTTAATTCCTGAAGATAATTATCACTTCATTAAATGGGATGTCTTTGTTTTGCTGATCAGCTCTTTCATTCTGTTATCGGCATGGCCTTCTCTGAATTTTCCACAGAAACTCTATCTGTGCACATCTTTTTAACCCCTTTAAAGCATTATGGTTCCATTCATCTTCACAGCTCTGGTGCCCCCCTCCCTTGGTGGGATACAGTACATAAAAAGTCCATTCTTAAAAAAAAAAAAAAAAGAAAGGAAGGAAAAGAGGCTGTTTCTCTGTCCAATTAATTAGTCAGGCTTCAATAGGCAATTTCTGCTGCTAGTTTGAAAGAGAAATGTTGGACCACGTTGCCCTTGGCCTTATCACAGCTTATTCCACAGTAATTGGGAATCACTGTCTTTTTCTTTCTTTTCTAAACCCAGGGTCTATCTGCTGTCCCAGATGGGTTTGATATAGTGTGGTATTCCTGTGCATCTCCACCAGTGGTTCTTGGACCATTTATTTTTTCTAAATAACTCCATCAGGTTTGATGCTCAGCCTAGAAATTGTTGGGACTTGGGGTTTTTCCTATTGAGCAGTGGTTGTGTTCTCCCCAGGTATTTTTTAGTGCTGTAACGATTTGCATTTCAGTGACACAGTAATGCAGTTTGGTATCCTGAAGTTGAACACAAGACAAAAACATTCTGTTTGGAATATCCCCAAGTGACCTGCTGTAGCTGTGACATTCGTCTTGCTGCGAACCGGGTTGGAGCTGAGACCTCTGGCTACCCACAGCCTGAGTCTTTCTGTGGTCCACCTTATTTAAAATTATTTTATTTCACTGCTGTCTTTCATTTGGTTACTACAGCTCTAAAGTTTACTACTCTGTAGTGTGCACACCCTAGTTCATCAGATTTCTTGACCATGGTGAAAGCTGTCCCCTGCTGTCTCAAAGGCTGTGTAAGGGTGGTGCTTTTGAGATGTAACATCACCATTTAAATACTCAGTGAGCAACATCAATTCATGAACACCATGCACCTCAGCTAGGCAGCAGGAAGGAAGTTAGGAGGGGTCCATCATTCACAGGTGCTGTTGCAGTGTGTGGTGGGCAGGAGAGGCTGACCGAGTTGGCACAGGTATTAACAAGGCTGTCCTAAAGCAAGCCATGGCTGTGTAAGAAGCATTATTATGACACTGGCAATGAGGGAATTAGGGAACTCAGCTGAAGGGAAGATGTGCTCCAAAAATTATTGCTGCATGGTCTGCCACACATTAACCCTGCCATGGGGTTTCATCATGAAGATGTCAGGAGAGCAAAAACCCTGAACTGCACCTGCCCTAAGACAGCCTGGACCATCTCACCCCTCTTGTGTGCTAGTAACAAGGAGACAGAGTAACTTTGCAGAGGGAGAAAAAACACTCCAGGTTTCTGGGTAGAAAAGGATGTTTTGGGAGACATTTAGCAAATGGAATGATGTGGCATTTTTTTTACTAGACAGAAATGTGTTTCCAACATCAGAGTAAAATGAACTTGTAACATTACTTTGGATGATTCAAGGGGAAAGGAGTTGCTGTAGGAGAGTGACCTCTGGAACTCAAGGAATTTGTTCTGCTCTGTCCCCAGCTAGCTGTCTGGATCCCAGTCCCGCATGCACAACCGTGTCAAAGCTTCCTTGTGCAACCAGAGCTGTTGCATTTGGCTGGGCTGTGCAGTCCATCAACACCTCTTCTCCCATTCCATTTAGGACATACATCTGTGGTTCAGAATTTCGGTTCTCAACATCACTCAAACCCTGATCTCCTGCTGGGACCATGGTATATGTCAGCATCAGGGGAAACAGCACAAGCTGCCACACATGGATCCACCCAGATAATATGCTGCACATTGTTTTCCTTCTTTGTACTGCATTGAAGCAATCACATTGAGGCAGCAAAGCTCTGTGCAATGCCATGGCCCTTTTGCAAAACAGACCTTTTTTTTTTTTTTTCCTGGCAAAGTTGCTGTTTTTCTATTTAAGTGAAATAGTTCCTTGGTGAAGTCCCGAATGATGCATCTTACTTATCATGCCTGTTTTGGGTGAGAATTTCTTTACTCTATAGTGTTTTTATGGAGGGGTAGTCATAGCTGGATTTCATCTTCCACCCATGGAAGCTTATGAAAATTCTCCCTTGAAGGAGAGTTCTCCAGCAAGACGGATGGCACTGCAGGATGCAACTAGCAGTGTTTTCTTGTTTAAATGCATTCCAAGAATTATGAATGGATGTAGCTATCAATCACCAGTTTAAATTCAAGCAAGGGCTGTTTTTCTGAAAGCATTTTGAGCAAAGGCAAACCCTGGCCAACACATTGACCATACTTCATACACACCTACCTGAGGGGCAAGTTTGATCCCTTGGGGCTTTAGTGTGACGTGGTTCATTGGTGTGAGCTCCATTCCTGGCAAGAGGTCGAAGAGTTTATCCTCTCCCCTCTTTTCTCCTTTGAGCTGGTATCCACGCCCCAGGCCCGTGTACGCCAGGTAGCCACGACCTCCCAGTCCTCTAACTCCCGCAGCCCCTACAGGTACATTCATGTAAATTTCTAGGAATGTAAGAAGGCATTAAACTGAATCAAATCACCGGAAAAATTACCCCGATTGTCCCTGAAATTGAAAAGTTAGCCCCACTGAGTTTGGGAAGGAGGTAGGCAGGAGTCCCCATAGCCTGTTGCTGGGCTTGCATTCTTGGAGATGTGAAGTTCTGGGGTTACCCCTGCTTCT
Source organism: Heteronetta atricapilla (assembly GCA_011075105.1). Lineage (NCBI taxonomy): Eukaryota > Metazoa > Chordata > Aves > Anseriformes > Anatidae > Heteronetta > Heteronetta atricapilla. Next base: position 713,179 of record CM021736.1, read on the forward strand.
GCCTGACCCAGTTTCCATCTCCTCTACTCTGTGCTCACAGGTGAGGTGTAACTTTCCATTGAGCTCATAGACAAGCCAGTTTTGATTTTGTAAAACCTTTCTAACCAGATTGGTCGTTAGAAGTTGGAAAAGGGACAGCTGATGTCACTTCCCACCCACCAGCATAATAACAGTTTCATGAGGAACTCAGTGTTTATACAGCCCCTCACTTATATGAACCAAAGTCAAATTTTCAGCCCCTATTACATTTTCATTTTTGTTCAAGGAGCCCAATGGGCACATGTATTTATTTTTCTGGTAGTCCCCAAACTTACTTCTGCAGGTACCAAATGCTGTCTGCAGTGTTATTTAATTGGGGTGGTACCTGAATGCATGGATTTGATTCAGTACCAGTTGCAGACACCTGGGGTCAAAGGCAGAACCTCAGCAACCATCAGAAATACTCTCATAGGTTTGTTATTATTATATTATTATTATTAAAAAAAAGAACGAGTCCATCTCCCAAAGCACGAAATTAATGACTTTCTTGGTTTCAGTTCTGGTTCCCCACTCAGCTTCAGCACAATGTGACCTCCCTGGGAAATGCTGTGCCTTTGGGTCAGAAAACATCAGGAATGGTAAAACTTTCCTTGTGGGTTTCAAGGGAAAGGGGAAAAACAGCACAGAGATGTGCTGGTGGCTGCATGAGAGTTGGCTCTGGAGGGAGGGAAGGAAGGAAAATTGTTTTATTTGGTTTTCCCTGCAGCGGCAAAACCAGAAGGATTCATAGTTTATTTACCCTAGAAGGAGGGCAATCTGGAAGCTGTCTAAAGCTTGCTCCAGGAAAATGGTTATTTTTTAGTACCCTGCTTAGCCTGCTGGAATATCACTGTGTCTTTGGGAAGGACAGAGCCTAAAAACTGTTTTCTGTCCCTTTCTGAAAGGGGTCCAGCAGCCCAGGCAATGCCAGCACCCTCAGCACGAGGATGCAGCCACCCAAGCGTGGGAAGAATCATTTTGTTACAGCAGAGTATTGGCAAGACTGGAGTTACCTCGGATGGATGGGGCCCGGATGATGCTCCTGTTGCTGAGCCCCTTAGCAGCCGGGAAGTGGAGGTTGGGGATAGCTGCGTAGGCATGGGGTGCGTAGAAAACCGGGGCACCCAGGTAAGCGGTGGTGGGGTCATACATGTGTCCAAAGGCGTAGGTGTACTCTCCCTGCAGCATTGTGCCTCTGCCACCTGTGCCTCGGGTGTATCTGACATAGCTGTCCTTGTCGACGGGCTTGGCTAATGTCACCTCGATGGGGGACCCATCAAGCACCTTCACAACGCAGGAAGAGTGCGGGAGAAGCAAAAGTGTGAGGCAGTCTCCAAGATGCACGGGGATAATCCTGTCTAAGAAGGCAGCTTCCCCGCGCGGTTTACTAACAGAATGGGAAAATGGAGAAAACCACTCAAATCAGCCAAAATCTCCCTCCCATGGGTGGAAGAAAGCACTGGCTGGGTGAAGGTTCAACGTGTAAAGAGCATCCAGACCTGACACCAGCCAGCAGAGGCTAACTAACTGAATTAGCAGAGTTGTGAAACCCTTGAAAAGGCCTCACTTCCCTGCAAAGCAGCATCTAAGTCAGCTCGATTATAGGTACTCCTATGGAGAACAGTAGCAGCACTAAAAATAGGAACGGGGTTAACACCTCTTTGGGAAAAGGTCTTGCATTACAGCACTGTGAATTACATTGCAGTACAAGAAGTACTAAATACAGCAACCTCCTTGCAAATCTGCTTCTGAATTTAGAGCAGATGTTCTGGGTTGACCTTGTTTGTCCCTATTTACTATTCACATGCTTCCCTTGTGTTTTTGTTGGCAGACATGAAACACGTATGTGTGTGCAAGCCAAGGGAACCCATAACCCCTCATTTTCTAGTCCTCATTTCAGTATTGCTCCATCTTTTCTCAGAGTGGTGAACTACAGTCTGATCTGGGCAAACATTTATTATGAATGCAAAGGGAAAGAAGTCAAAAAGAACAGTTTGTGAACATCAGGGTTGCTGAAAAATGAATCCAGGAGTATAAAAGCACCCTGAGAACTGAAAAAAGGGATAGCACCTTCAGGGTGTCTTTGTAGATAATAAGCCTGGCAGCTTTGTTTCAACTGCATATAAGATATGTAAGTCCCACAAATAAACATTCAGAGCAGCTTTACCTTCCCATTCAAGGCTTTCATAGCTTCAACTGCATCTTCTCTTTTATTAAAGTGCACAAAGGCATAGTCTCTTATTTTTTTTACTCTTTCTACTGCACCTGTGGAAAACATTGGAATATTAGTTGGAAATAGGTATTAGTTGGAAAATATGTAACAGAATGAGCAATTGTGTTGGGCTGTGAGCCGTTCAAAAGCAAAAACTGGCCAAGGGTAAGAGAGAAAGTCAATGGTGTCTTCTTACGTCTTTGGATGTATATACCATGAGAAACTATAGACAATGTCTGTGTTATTTCAAGCAAAACTAGAAATATTTGAAGGCAAGCACTTGTATGGTTCCCATTAAACTGCAGTGGTTTGCTTCTGTCCAAAATGCTCTGTCTGAGGTTGTCTTTGGTTTTGTGTTTCACTTCTGTGACAGATCTCCAGGAGCTAGATGGCTGAGCAGGACACTTGGTGTTCTCACACTCAGTGTACTTCTCCTCTGTGTCTATCCTCTACAGCCTTCCCTTTCCCTTGTCAGATGCTCTGCTGCTGCAAACTTTGCAGCACCCAAATATTCTGGCTCTGAAATAACCACACGGGCACCTGCTCTCTGCAAGCTCAAGCTTTAGGTATCTACTTTTTCTCCTCTAGTTGTTCGTCTTTGCCAATCCTGTCACTTGGGAAGTGTGTTGTCAACCAGCCTAGCCAGTGAGACTGTAACACCCCTAAAAGTATCCTTTGGAAATGTGGCTAATAGTTGCAGGATGACTTTTCTAGTGGTTTCTTTCATTTTAAAGCTGAACAGGTGTACAGGGAAATATCCTGTTGCTGCAAAAAAAAAAGCACTTACTTAAATAACTGCAGAAGAAAAAATATTTCTTTGGAGTTTAGGAGGTGCCATTTGGAGCTCCAATGGGCTATAAATGAAGCCTGTTACAGCCTATAACCCAGGAAGCCTGCATGTCTTCAAGCTCACACTGAAATGGTAAGTGGCTCTTTGTGTCCTTCTGGGATTGGAGGGTGATTTTCTAAGCCCCAAATTATGGACATTATATGCTGATGTCTTGTTTACAAGTTGAGGCTTTAATGAACTCTGTGTTTTGAAAATCCCCCTTCTGTCTCCTGGAGCTTGCTCTCCGTTATTGATCCTCACTCAAGCCAATTTGTGGGACTAGGTGGCGTGCTCCCACCCCAGAAGGATGAGCGGCTATGTAACACCACAGGGGGAATATCGTCCCTGTTAGCACCTTTGGAGAGTGTGGCCTTCCTGCTGCCAGGGCAGAGCGCCTTGCTGCAGGAAGGTACAGACCTGCCCCTCCTTGCTGCTCTCCTTCAGCATCACCCTGCTTCAGCTGCGATATCTGGAGCCCATTTAACCAAATGGAAACTTTGTCAGGGTACAGGATATTTGCCAAGATCTCTAGGGAGTGAGGGCAGGGCTTCTTGTTGATGGAAGTGATCCATATTTCTATAGAAGTCATCCGGCACTGAATTTGGCACAGATTTAAAAGGGGTGATACTTGTGCTGTGTTACAACTTGGGATGCATAAGTAGCATTCCTGGTAATGTCTGTGGAGCCTGTGGTGATGTGGTAATTGCTCTGTAATGGGAACCTCTGCCTTAGAACTCCTCTCATTTGGGTACGTTTTATTGGATGGCTTGTTATTGTCAAAACAGCTTCTAAATTCCCCAGATCAAATGTACACATCAGGCAAGTGAAGTGTATTGAAATGTGACCCAACAAACGTAGCAGATAACCAAAGTGGGAGGTGAATCATTTCAGCTCATAGCTGACTTGTTTGATTGTAATCTCACTATGACTTGAACTTCATTTATTCTCCTCAAAACTCATGTTTTGCTTCTTCTAGGCATGTTTTTTTGAAAGTATGGCACAGCTTTAAAAAAGGCATTCTTGGTTTCATCCACAATAATTAAAGCTCTCCAAAAAAAAAAAAAAAAAAAAAAATCCAGCATGAGAAGCAAAATGAGAAAATATTGAAAAGACGAACTAAAGAAGATTCATGTCTTCTGTTGTACTAGAAAACTGTCCTTAGGAGCAAAGCAGATGACTGTTACTGAAGTGTCAAATGGATATAAATGTGTTTCTGGAGAATGTGAGCAGTTCAGTGATCAGGAACAAAACTGAATAAATAAAGGAGGAAACAGTTAAGAGAGTGGGATGATATGTATTTAGCTGGGGGTTAAAATGGAATTTCTAACAGCTTGATGGTTACTTAAAGTATTAGCTGGTAACATTAGAAGGACAGAAAAGACTTGTAAAGAAATCTCATAAAGATCTGTGCATTGCAGCCTATTAAAAAAAAAAAAAAAAACAAAACACGAGGGGGGGGGGGCAGAAATGAAAAGTTAGTGAAGGAAAAATGAAGCTCTGTAGTGTATTTTTAAAAATTAATAGAAGGAAGTTAATAGGAACAAGATGAATGGCAATTTCACATTGCCAAGCATAAGTTACTAATGCCTAATGGACTGTGGCTTGGAGAGCTGCACAAATAGGTATTTTTACTCTGTTGTTTTTAGGTGGAATTTTCTAAAACTGGAGCAACTCAGAAGTAAAATCTCATTTGAAAGCCAGCAGGATTTTTATTCCCAACAAACATATTTGCTTTTTGAAAATCTCACCCTAAGAACATGTAATATATGCCATGAAAGAATACTATCATATCCTGTATAAAATGATAAGCACTGGTTATTCATAAATTTATGGAAGATCATTTTTGGTATGAAAAAGAAAGAATTCAGCATTTAGATAGATTAGATAAAAAGCAGTTGTATTTCTGTCATCATCCCTTTCTGTAGATAAAGAAAACTGAAATCACCCAGCTGTTTTAACAACTCTTTTTTCAGGAAGATTCATATGACTCAAAGTTGTTATTATGATACAGGCATCCTCATGCAGTATGTTGGATCTCTTCCAGTTGCCAATCACCTTAAAAAGGTTAGTAGTGTTGTTAGCTGCAAATTAATCAGCCCTTAGCGAAATGACATGTTATGCATGTTGAGTAGGAGCCTTCAGCCTAATGGCAATTTTGTGGCATTACACATGAACATTTTACCATGGAAAAAATGCTATTTTTGTGTCTTCCTTTGGCATTTTATATGAATGAAGAAATACTTCCATTTGCAGTAGCAGCACTTACTTAAGGGCTGTGTCAGTGGGTTCCTACCTTGTTTGATGCTGTTGAACTCTTTTTCTATAGTCTCCTCAGTGGTCGAGAGCATGAGGTTCCTCACGTAGAGGATTTTTACTGATGACATGGTGTCTTCATCCACCTCCACTTCTGGTTCTGCCCAGTCAACAGCAATAGGGTGTCCCCACAACTGGATCCTTCCTTTAAAGGGATTGACATCATCAGTGTCAGAGAGGCTTAGGTTCCTTTCACTTCTGCTCAGAGTTTATTTCATATGCAGTATGAACAATAGAATAGGCCAATTATACAAAGAAGGCCAAAATAAGCCTTTTGTGCTCAAAGCACTGCCTTTTAGTTAACTAATTTCCAAAAGCAGATGGTCACGCTTTCAGCAGGCTCCCGCTAGCATTCCACCACATGCCTGCAGAAATGTAGCATCCAGAATTTATAAAGCGAATTTGTGGCAAAATTCACTAACATCTGCATTCACTGGAATGCCCTCTGAATGGAAATATTGTAATGGCTATACTTCTCTTATAAAGATCCCTGTTGGCTGAAAATACTTAATTCCCTAGGAAATTGGATAGGGATCCAGAAGTCCCAGGGGATGAAGTGAAATAGTAAAAATCAGGATGTCTCCATGTGCAAGTATTTGAAGTTGCATGGTCCACACAGGGTGAAGCTGCAACAGGAGCAGTAGAAAGAAAGGAAACAAAAAGTAATGAGTCATAAAACAGGGTGTGGAGGAGAAGCATATGGGTTCTGCATAGAGTGGATCAAGCTGCTGAGGGGCAAAGAATAAAAACAGCAAATAAAGAGGTAGTTAAAAGCGATTTTTGCCATGTGATCATGCTGAACTCTGTAATCATTTGCACTGAGTTACTTAATCCATTAAGTAATTGATTAGCCAATTCATGATATTTAACCTGTAATGAAAACTGCCGGCCACAGCCTTGCCTCCAATCTTCATGAATCGCTGTGATAAGCATTTCTTCCCAGTCCTTTCAGCACATCTTTCAGGAAGAAATCCTTCCCCCTTCTCTTCAAGAGTGGCTGAAGTCTGGCCTCTCACCAATATCCAGAGCCCTAAATTCCATGTGCTTGGTCTGTCGCCCATTTTTTTCTCTGGCAATTTTAATCAGCCTAGCAGATAGTGCTTTGGGTGCACAGTCTGGACCCTTTACTGGCTCAGCAGCATGGTGAATGCTGGATATTTCCTCCAGAATAATGAAATAAAATGTCTGCCTCTTCTGCAAGTTTCCCTCAAACTAGTTGTGTATGTGCTGTTCTTATTTCTTCTCTGATCTTTGTGATATGATCTTTATAAATCTCCAAGGCCTAGGTGTATGCTAAAACCTGGAAGAGGCCAAGAGGCCCTGGGAAACCTATGTTGGTAGAAGGAAAATGAGATTCCCACAAAACACTTTTGGAGGCATCCCATCTTGCATCTCCACTTGGATAATCCATCTAAGACAGGATGGGTGCTCCAAAATAGAGGAAAATTAGAAGGAAGGGGTAGAATTTGGAGACCTGTTTTTCTGTAACAGAAGTTAAAAGCTGGAAAAAAATGTAAAGGGGCTGCTTCCTGCCAGGAAGTCCTGTGAATGAGCAGGGGATTGTGGAGCTGGGACTGTCTTGATGTTCAGCTTCTAGCCCTGACCAGTCTGACGACCAGAAATAGACAGCAGCTAATGGCTGCCAGCTAAAATGGCAATAATCTCTTTTCTAAGTTGCCATGTTCAGTTCAATAGTGGAAATAACAACCTGGCTGATTCGTAGCAAGGAGCTAAGCTTGGTTCCTGCTCTACCAGCTTGCTTAAACCCAGTCTTCCTCCACCTGCCTATTTAACCAAGAGACAAGACAAAGATTTCATAAAAACATTTTCATTTTGAGCTATTCTGCCTCTTCTATAAAGCTTCCTCAAAGAGCAGTGAGGTTCAGAGGCAAGGAAGCAACTTGATAATTATATTCAGTTTCACATTCCTCCAATGCATCAGCTGGAGACATTCAATCCTAGCTTGAAACCTTTTTCAAGTTCCTCCTATATGTTTGGAACATCAGAAAACTCTCACTCCTGCACAGGTCTTTGAAATTCCCAACCTGTTTACCAAGATGTCCCTAAATTGGAAATCACTAGCACATTGCACAGGGTTGTTCAGGACTATGTTCTCATTCCCATCTGTCTCACTGTCTTTGCTCAGGATTTCAAGTGCTTTGCTCCCTCAAGGCTGCCATCAGTGGCAGTGCCTGTGCCTGCTCGTTCCATCCTTCTCAATATAGAAACCATGAGAAAGTTATTCTGAAGCACAGACTAACAGAAAGTGCTCCTATAATTATGAAGATGCTAAACTGATGCAGAAAATGCAGAATAAAAAGAAAAATAATCTGTGTGAGATACCCCACAGTAGCAGGCATACTCAGATACATGTTAACTCTCGCAGTCATACTCATTTCTGACAAAAAGAAAAGGTTTCAAAATGACAAGATTTTTCATGGGCTATCATGTAGAAAGAAATAAAGAAAATTGGTGGGCCCGATGTGTGAGGATCATGTGTCAGAAGAGAAGGTTTATTGGATTCTTTCATTAGCAAGTGAGCTGGCTTTGACAAAGCAGTGCAGGAGCTGCTGCTGAGCATACAAAAGCATGAGAAAAAACAGTGAAATCACTGCAAAGGCAATTAATGTTGTGTCCCTTTTGTTTATCACCTATCAGACTTCTCTTTGCTTCACGATGTCCCCAAGCACTAAATTACATAGACTTATTCTCTATATTGTTTAAATTGTAAAGCAATTCCTCATCTGAGGTTTTCTTCCCATGTGGAAAATAAACATTTTCAGGGACATCCTCAGTACAATGTCAAGTCTGAATATGGTCTGAATAAGCTGAATAGATACAACAGCTATATCCGTCTAGCTATATTTTAATAACTTCAAGCTCTTAAATGAAGAACCTAGCTAATGAGAATGGTGGTAAATCAGGCTTTTCAATGAATCACCCACCCCACACTCCAGAGTCAGAGCATGGCTGGCAGCCTGATAGGCACAATGGGGTCCCTCTTTGCTTGAAGTGAATCATTGGCAGCCAAGATGAGAAAACCCAGCAGTGTTCCTTCCTTTCTTTAGGTATATGTTTCCTCTGGAGACTTCTGTGCACCACAGACATCTGCTAAATTAAAGCTGCCCCCACCACCCTCACCATCTGTACTAACCTGGGAGCAATTTTCGCCTGGCCATGGCTGCTGCCCGGTGGCTTTCATATTCCACAAAAGCAAAACCCCGGTTTTTGGTTTTATCAGCTGCACTTGGGTAGACAATAACATCCACAACTCCATCTGTGACTTTCTTCATCTCTGCTAAAATTTCCTCTCGCTTCTTTGTTTTGGGGATCCCCCCTACAAACAGGCGGCAGTTGTCCACGCTGGCACAGACACCCAGGAGACGCCCATTCCTGCAGAAAAATGATATTGTTGGTTTGTCAGGACCCAAGATCACTTCTTAGAGAAAGGGGAAAATAAATCTCCTTCTTGTCCCAAAACACAAGGCCAAATGCAAGGTCTTCCCCTTCTGCGGCACATGTTGCTTGGGATGTTCAAGTGGTATCACTCAACACAAGGGGCTAGATCCAAAGGCTGATACTGTGCTAAATTTGACATCAAAGTAAAGCAACACATTTGAAACAAGGTACTTGAGAACAGGTGAAAGTAAAGCCAAATTTTGCTTTTGACTCTTGGGATTCTCTCTTTTGCTGTTTCCAAAAACAGTTGCCACCAAGCAACTGTGCTGAGCAACTGGAACACCACTGTGATTCTTGCATTACCATCAGCATATGCCAGGTTTCATTGCGTTCAGCAGTGACTTGCAGCTTCCCAATCACCAGAGAGCCTCACAGCTGAGGTTTGGGGAAAGAAAATCCCTTGTTATGGGGAGACAACATTTCAGGGTTCATTGATGCCAATTGCTGTGCAGACCTCCAAAGCAAAAATGTATTTACATTCACTTTGCTCACAACTTTGTGGTCCAACTACCTCTTGCAGGTCTGGAGAAGTCATAATTTTTTTAACAAGCATCTTTGGGACAAGGCAAGTAAGCAGAGGAGGTGGAGGTGGCTGAAGTCTGACCTTTAAGATGCTCCAGCCTCTGATATAAGTCATGTTTCCCAACCATCCTCATGTGCCTTGTGACCTGCTCATCCCTAAGGTTGCAAGTAAAGCAATTCACAATCAATATTTTTCTTTAAAATAAAAAATAAATAAAATAAAATAAAATAAAATAAAAAGAAAAAAGTAAGAAAAAGAAAGAAAGAAAAGAAAGCCCTAAAATTTCCAGAATGGTTGATCTCAAAATGCTTCTAAGCAATTGCGTCTATTCATCCCACTTTGAACTGGAAAAAAAATAATCAATGGGGTTGAAATCAAAACAAACCACTTTGATGGACCCATATGTTGTTGATTTCTAGGTGTTTTGTTCCCAAGTTTTAGTCACAAACATAAGGGATTTTTCTGTTCCTACTTATTAGGAAATGTCACTGTTTTGCCAATTAGTTTTCATCCTATTTCACTATTTTTGTAATTGCTTGTGTCTCCCAGAACATATCTGCAGTATAGCTCATGTGAGACACAGTGGATAGAAATACATCAACAAAAAACAGCCCAGAAGGGAACATGAAATAAACAACAATGGTTAGACATCAGTTGATCTGATCCAAAGCAAAATATTTTTTCCAATGTTCTCATAGAGTTTTTAATTTTTATTATTATTATTTTTTAAGGAAAAAAAATCCTGCAAAATATTTTGTCTGTGAGTGCTATGTACTGCCTTTGTGCTACAGCATAAAGCAACAAATACACAGGCAGACAAGAAATGACTTCCTACTAAAGTTTAGGTATCTAAAGAAGCTTCCTCTGGGCTGTAGGGAAAAATATGCAGTCCACAACAATCCAGATTAATACATTATATGATTTAAAGTTGATGTGAAGGTGTATGCCATGCTCACCTAATTTCATAATTATTGAGTTGCTTTATTGCATTCTTTGCTTCCTGTTTATTTGAGAAGGTCACAAAGGCGTAGCCCCTATTGTTGCCATTGAAGTCCATCATCATTCTCATTTCATAGATTTTGCCGATCTGCAAATAGAAAGAAAAGTCATTCATAAGGAAGCGTTTGCCAGGTGAGGTGTTTAAACAAGACTGGGTGCTTTCTTGGCTATATCATGTCAGAACTCTTCAGATATCTCCATATACAGGATAATCATCCAGAGCCTGTTCTGCTTTCACACAACTTTCTGACCCGTGAAAGAAGTCATAAACACAGACAGCAAGTGCTGGAGAGGGGGGCAAAGCAGTTAGCTCTTCAGCAAGGTAAGCAAGAGTTTAGCCACTGACCTCAGCAGCCCCAGGGTTGTGGTTCTCTCCCCCTTACAAGGTTTATGTTCCAGTTTTGAGGCTAATGTATCACACAGTAGGGAAATTAGGAAAAAAAAAAGACTAAAAAACAGGAGGGATGAGGTGCAGCAATAGAATTGCATGACCGTTGTTATCTGAATGGTATCACTTGCTCAGGCTTGTACATGAGCAACTGGGTGGCTGTGCCCATTTCCTAGGTGGAGGAAAGTGTGTTTTATATGACTGAAGTCTAATTTAGGGAGGGAGGCATAGCTGGATGTTTCAGTACGACTTCCTACTCTAAGCAGGGCCAGCTCCAGCGTTAGATCAGCCCTGGTCGTGGTGAGGAAACACCACAGAAGGAGCTGGAGGGGCTGCCACCAAACCAAGGGCAGTCCAGGCCAAATCACCTCCAGTTCAACACGAAAATGTAGAGCTGATCATCTGTAATCTCTGCAAAATATCTACCTGCCATAAAGTCTTACTTTTTCGCACAGTGGTATAAGTTCATCTTCAAAGAGGTCCCGCGGCAGTTTCCCGATGAAGATCTCACAGCCCCTCTCTGGCGGTGGGCCGTCCCAGCCCGGGGGTGGGCCGCCGTATTTCCTCTGCCCATTTTCCTGCCACAGAGGAAAATAAAATTATGATGTAGTGGATAAAATCAGTCCCTTTGTGAGGAATGACACTTTGGGCACACCCTGGTTGTGCAGTGCTAGAGGCAAACACCCTCCCTCCTTGTAAAGAGCACCTCTGTGCAGGCTCAAGGGAGAGAGGGCGTTGTGTGCTGGCTGCCCCACTGCTACATTGGTACCAAAAGGCTTTAGCATCTGAGCTCGTATGCTGGTGATGTACTGCAGAAGGCTCTGGTTTACACCTGGTTGACTTTTGGTGAGGAACATGCATCAGCACCTTGAAGGGAAGGCCATTTCCAGAGCTCAGCAGTCCGAGATTCAGACAGACAAAGGCCTCCTTGGAAAACATAGGGGAAAGATGAAGTCCATCCCTCTACCCCTCTTTCTTTCTTTCCCCTCCCTTCTTCCACCTTCTCTCTTTTGCTCCCTCCCTCTCCCTCTCCCTCTCCAGCTCTCCTTGTCCTGCAGTGATGCCCTATGCCTGGAGGGGCTGGGACTCTGGTCATTTTTCTGTTTTTGCCTCCTGACATTTCTGTAGCCATTTCTCCCTCTGGGATTATTCTAGGCAATGGCTGATTTACAAAGAAGGCCTGAAGGACTTAAGCCTGAAGCAAACAGGGATCCTGGTAGGAATATAAGACTCTAGCACAAGCAATTTCAGTTTTCCTAAGCCTATAACCAGCCCTGAATTATCCATGCTCATTCCTGTTTTGAAAATGTTTTCAGCATAATGATGGAGCTCTTTGAATTTATGAATACATTTTCACATCAGATCTAATGAGAAGATCATGATGTTTCAGGCTGCTTTTCTGCCCTCAGTTTGGCTGAACTGTGCACATCTCTAGCATGGGATTTTCTATCTCTTGAGCCATTTGTTAGAACGATGATTGTATATCGTGTTGCTGTGATCATCTGTGATCTTCACCGGCATGTCAGCTGGAAGAAGGCCTTGGTGGCCTGAAGAAATGCTACTTTCATCAGTAATGGTCTGCAAAGAACCAGCAGAATTTTACCATCCTAATGTAAGCCAAGTGAGAGACAATCAGATTTTTTTCTCATTGTGTCAACATATGTGGGAGTGTCTCCTAGTGTGCTAGGAGACACAGCAAAAAATAAAGTCTACTCTCAGTCTGCAGTGGCTTCATTTGTGTCTTGAAGGCTGCATCTCAATGAACTCATCTTGGCAATATCTCTGGGGGGAAGGAGAGCTTCATTGTCCCCTTTGTGAAGATATGTGAGCCTGGCAGCTGTTGAAGAAGGTGTTTTTCTCCAGTGACAGTTAGGTTGGAAAAAAAAAAAAAAGCCCAAAGAGATGTAGAAAAGAAAATAATGAGGGAAAAAAATAATAATAGTAAGAGAAAATGGTAAGGCTGAAGGAAAGGGAAAAGTTAGGAATAAGGAGAAGATTACGGGTGGGCAGGGAGGCAGGAATCTGTGGTTTAGGAATGAGCTATTGTCAGATGTGACAGTATGAAAAACTAAAGATCAGGATAAAGAAAGTCACAGAAAATAAAACACACAAAGAAGCTATTTATTTTCTCCTGGGTCAAGTACAGCAGGAAGGCTCCTCAAGTATGACAAACCCAATGTTGTTCTGGTCCTGGGGCATGCACAGCATTAAGGACTATAGGAAAACGCTTTTTTTCCCAGGAGTCCCCTTTTTGCTTTGGGCTGTTGTGCCCTCTAGTGCTGTGCAAAGCAAGCCAAAGTTCATGGCAACCATCTGCCTGAAATTCAGTTTTCAGTTACTTCTTCCAGGATGCAAGGTAAACCATATTACTAGCCAGCACTTTTGAAAAATTCATTTGTTTTGGTCATGCTAACTAGGGAAGACTTTCTGAGATGTTTTTGAAGGACTTGTCTGTTCCCCACCTGCACTAACCTGCCCTGTCCTTTGGCCTTGGAGACCAGACTGAGGGCAAACCTGTGGCTTTTGGGCAGGTAAGGCACCTGTACTTTTTTTGCACACAAAAATTTTTAAAAAGGGTAAATCTGGTGGTCACTTATAGGACTTTCTATGGAAAAATCTGGGCTTAAGCTCTTCTGAAACCTTGTTTAGTGGGTTTTCTTTGCTACAACACCATTGCAGCCATGGCTTTCAGATAGCTATCCCAACCATTCCTGGAATATAGCTGTGCTCAGGTTTTATTTCACCCTTCTTATATTGGCTGGGGGAATACTGTGCCACCTCATAACAGACAGCCTCTACTACATGCAGTTTTGTGCAGGATGTAAACTGCAGAGAAGCAGAGAGGTAGTAACAAGCAACGAGTGCTTGCCACATGCTGATTCGCTGCACAAGCCCCCAATGCAGCACTGCTTCAAGATGAAACCAGACACTGTGTGCAGAAGGACGTGACCGTGAGTTCCTACCTGGATCAAATTATATCCCGTTCGCTGAATTAATGCACGGAGGGCAGCTTCTTTCTGTGTGCCGGTCAATCCATCCCCGGATTTGTGATTTGATTCCATTGTGAGTGATTATCAGCAAAAAATCAGGTTAATTAGGGGTGCTCACTGCAATCAAATTTAAGATAAATTAAATAAATTAATACAGCTAGGAGGAGAAAGTCCACTCTCCTGAGAAAACTAACAGGATCATTCTTCCTAAATGAGCCATTCATTCTTCCTAAATCAGTCATTTTGAGATTAAATAAATAAATAAATAGAACCAACCACAGACCATGGAAAAAGCAAAAATATCCCCCTCTTCCCTGCTGCATGACAGCAAACCCACAACCAGATCTTGTCCAGTGCTCCAGCGAGATGCAGGGGATATTGCAGCATACATGTGCAGTTGTGTTAGGAGGAAATCGCATGCAAGGTGCCTAATCTGCCTTAAAGTAGGAGGCAACTTGTCCTTCATGCCATGGCATCCCATTGGTACTGGAAAGGGAATCTGGCATGAGTCATGCCCAGCACTCTGTAAGAGGCATGAGACATAGGTCCAGATGTGGCCTATTTTTAAAACTCAGGAACATGGGAGAACTTCAGATCTGTATCTAGGTTCAGGGCTGTGACAACCTCAGGTTCAGATGTTTTGATTCAGTGCTGTAGGTTTAGGTTGTATCTAATTAAAGTTTATAATTTTTTTTAAAGTTTACTTTTTGGGTTGAAAACACCATAAAGCTGAAATCTGAATCTGAATTGGGCCACACATGCTGGCAAAGGACTATTTTTAAGACAGACTCCCTGCCTATAATTTCAGCCTACCCAGCTTTTACTGAATGGGGAGCTTCAAGCCTACGCAAACATCATATGCATGGGCACGTGTAGAAAAGGGTCTGCAGATGCAGTGCTGAGCTAGAGGACTCACAATGTCATCATGGATGCTGTCATAGCAGGAGATTGCCAGTGAATTCTTCCGAAGGGAAGACTTAAGCAGATAATTAAATTTAAATAAGTGGATTATCCTCAGTGCCAAAAATGGGGCATGAGCCCATGTTTTTGCAGGGCCTGAGCCTTGTGTCACTTGGGCTCTGCCACATTGAACTCTGCAGGCTTGGAAATAGAGACATTTGTGTAACAGCAGATTTTGGAGCTATATATTGTGCAGGTTTGTGGGATGTTTTGGATGTCTTTTTGTTGTGTTCCCAGGCTCTCCTGTGTTTCAATTGCTGCCGATATGCAGGGGCTGGGAGATGGACTGAGCCATGCAATAGCTCTCTCCCATCTCTAATTGTAAAATGAGTGTTTTCCACAGCAACTGGAGCCTGATTATTGTTTTGGTTTATCTTTCATAGAATCAAGTCTATATTTAAGCACTTTTGTGTATGTGTTTGTGTGTGTGTGTGTGCGTATTCTCATCAGATCCTCTGATCAGAGGATCAGAGTGATTTCTTTAATGCCTGGAAAACATTGAGTGAGCCCAGGCTTCGCAGGGGAGGCGTGGAGGTTGGTGGGTACCTGATGCATGACCCAATCATGCCTTTGCTCCTGCTGAGGGCAGCAGCAAAGCCCCATCGATGCTCATGGTTTCTCCTGCGGAGCTGGGGTTTGGCATGGCACAGGGCAAGGTTTCCAGGCTGCTTAAGAAAGTAAAAAAAAGTTTGATGGTGCATATTGTATGCACTTGCTCCATGATCAGCTGATCAGTGGTCACTCAAAGCGAACAGTTAAAATCCAAATTGGCTCTGCAGCCTCCCTTGCACAGGCAGAGGCATGCTCTATATGCCTTATGGAGGAAAGTGCTGGTGTATTGCTAATTTAGCCCCTTGTATTTCGCTGTGTCCTGATTTCACCAAAGGTCTGAGTGATCAAACCGCAGTACTGGGGTGAGTGTGAATTTGCACCAAACTTCAGTGGTTGGGATTTCATCATGTGTAAGAGCCACAGAAGGCCATGCAAAGGTGTGAACCACACCGGCGCCGAGAGGCTACGTCCCATCCCAACTCCTAGGGCCACGCAAAAGGCTTTGTCCCTCTCTGTGGGACACATTGGTGCTGCAGAGGCAGGTGCAAGGGCTGCAGCAACCTGCTCAGTAACACCGAGGGTGGTGGGCTGCTGGGTCTGCCATCACACAGGGAGCTGCCTGCACATCTTTGCTCCGTGCTGGGAAGGGAAGCAGTTGGACTGCAGCCAGCTGAGCCTGGCGGGTTTCCATAGCAGCTGAGGTTCCCAGTACCATCCCCAGTGGCGACCTAGATAGACGGGCAGTGTAAGAGCATTCCCTTCCCCCCCCCCCCCCAACGAGCTGGGTGGCTCGGCTGGCTGCTTTGAACGTATTTGCATGGGGTGCCTTAGATGCCATACATCTCTGTGCCTCTCATCTGAGGAGTACTGCACACACATCTCAAACCCAGGCATAGCTTCCAGTAATGTTTCCATCCAGGCAGTGGCTTCTTTCTGAGCAGAGAAAGCAAGCCATGGGGACGCCAGAAGAACAGGAATAGCACATCTCCCAGCTGATACATTTACAGCAGGAGCAATATCCCTCTTGGGCTTCTGCCTGAGTTGATAAGGCCAGACAAGCTCTTCTCATAAGGCATCCTGCAAATTTAACCTCTTTTAGGCCAGCATGTCTAGACAGTTGCTTATTCCAGCAGAGAGGATAAGTTAAGCAATCCTGATTTAAAGTTTGGGACCATGGCTGGACAGCACTGTGCCTGCAGGGCTTGCACACCACCTGCATCCTGTTGTGATAGTACTGCTCTTAGAAATGAAGGCCCTTTCACTAATTAGTGTTCAAAATTCATTCATAGCTAATATTAGATAATGATAGCTTCTTGTTATCATTTCCATCGGGTAGACTTCCCTGGGATGGAGATAGAAATGATACCTCTTTTTGTTAAGAGGAAGAAATCCCTACAAAACAACTCCCAACACCCTAGCACAGTTAAGCAGCCTTTCCAGCCCCAAGTTTTCCAAGGACCTCCATTCTCCCTACTTCTCTCCCACCTCCTGAGAACACCTAAATACCTTTTGCAGGGGGTGCTTTCCCATCTCCACCACCCAAGAGTCCGTTCCCGTTTCCAGCACCCAGACCCCAAGCTATGGTGTGATATTTAATTTCCTAAACCGGTGGGATTTCAGCCCTTCCAGGTGTCAGCACCAGTTAGTGTAAAGGAGGAGAGCTGCTGTCATGGGACCAGGGAAACATGATTACTTTCTCTCTTTCTTTCTTTCCAGAGCCATTAATCAATTAGCACATCTGCCCTGACAGGAGGAAAACTCCCATTTCAATGGCTGCTCTCAGGAACTGTGAATGCCTGCAGGAAATTAAGGCAGTATTTTTAACAACAACAACAAAAATTTAATGGAAATAACAATTATTTCCATAACAATTCCATAACAATTATGGAAATCAGTCATTTTCAGGGGGTTGACCCATTTCTTGCTGCTAATAATGGCTATTATGTTAAAAAGTATAAAAAGTATTGGGAGGGCGGGGGGAGGGACAGGAGGTGTTGCATTTTATTCAACAGGTGTTTATATTGAAGTTAGGAACTCCAGACCTACAAACTGTCCAGGAGTATCTCCTATTTCTTGCTCGTTTCTGGCCAAATTGTTAACAATACTGCCTTGTTATCATGGGCACAGAATCCAGAACCCCTGGTCAATATGAAGGGAAGACAATAATTTTAAATCAGCATTGTTTCATTTGAGTTTTCCCTTTCTGCAGCAAATGCTATTGTTCATTTTAGGTTTCTCTTAAAACTCTAAAACATCAAGACAACAAAAGGCACTTTTAGCATAGCAAACCCCGTACTGATGAGAAACTAGCATGTTACAGCACCACTTCACCCTCCCATGACCACTTCTGTGCACCATTTTCTTGCCATTTTCCGAAGCAAGCAGACCTTGCCAGCCTGCCCGTTGGTTCCAGGGCTTGCCCCAAAGCAGAGGCAAGGTTGAACCCTGCTCTTCCCAACTGCTTTTGTGCCTGGAGACTTCCAGCTCACAGCCCTTCAGAGAAACCTGGTTACTGTTTCCATGAATGAGATAACAACCCCTTGTTTATCCTGTGTGGATCGATGGGCCTTCTTGTTTGAATGTATCAAGCCATGCAGGCACATCCAGTGAAGGCTGTTCTGCCCCCATGCAGCCACCCCACGTGAAGAGTTACAGCTCCCATATATATCCATATAACATGAAGTATTCTTTGTATTCTTCCTAAAATCAGGCTCTTTAAGTTTCTTGAGACACACCAGCTCCTAGCCTGGGTGAGACACACTGCAGGACAGAGTTCAATTGAGCAATGAGGGTGTAATCCCTTAACTTTCTAGAGAGATTTTTTCCAGGTTGTCCCACAGAAAGTGGGTACTTTTGGTTTTTTTAAAGCATATGGTATAGCTTCCCTAGGTACAGTGTGCCTTGGAGGTATGGAAAAGTGCTGCCGACATGCAGCATCTGCAGCATGTGAGCCTTGAGAAAATATTTCACTTTTAATATTTCATTTTTCTTAGAAAGTGGCTGCTCTCATGGAAACAGCTGTATTACCAAATGCATGCAGCACACCCTAGAAATTCCTTCCAAGGATGAGAGACACCTGATGCTGAGCCCAGCCTCCTTCCCCACCCTGTTGTATTCACAACATCATGATGTGTCAGATGCTTTGAAGCCAACCTTGCACTCACTCCTGCATAAGACTCTTGTTTTGCTGAGGGAAAATAGCTTAAGGGAAGCGTTAAAGGACTGGGCAGAAAACTATTTGGAACCAATTAGGGAAATTTGAGTTTTTTCAGGAGCAGTGATTGCATTTGAAACAGAGACTGACCTTTTGGAAAGAAAAGTAGGAATAAGAAGTTGGCTAGGCCAAGTGAAGCGGTCCCTAATGATTAGCCCTGGAAAGTTGCACTTTAACAAATCAAAACTGAATTATCACAGGGAAAATCCCTACTCCCCCCAGCCTTGTCTGGATTCAGTTTTCAGCAACCGTAGGCGATCGGCACAGGGAAAGTGCTTAAAAAACTCCCTGCTGCCGCTGCTCAGACGGGGATGATGCTGAATGCCCTTATCTGCTCACCTTGCTTATCAGAATGTCAAGGCGAGTCTTGCGGGGCCAAGCCATGGGGTGTTGGGGAACCCCATTGGTTCCACCCCAGCATTTTTAGGCAGTGCCCAAGGCATGTGCCTGATGTTGGGTCCTCAGCAGGGGAAGGTGCGTGGCCAAGCCTCTCCTTCCCCACGCCAGCTGTGCTGAGCTGGCTGAAAGCCCCACTTCACGGGGGGCCATCTGAGCCCCCCACACCCCAGGCCTCAAGGTGGGACAAGCCCAAGGGTGGCAGCATACCTGATCAGTTTGGGAGATCACCGCACGGGAAGAGGTCTCCTTGATTATGGGGAGTTTGCGACGTGTCACTCCGGTTATTCCCCAATCGTCATATCAAACTCCAAAGGTTCAGCGGCCCTGGGCTGGTTTACAGTCCCTGCAGGTTAAACGTTAACCCACCCTATCTCCTGGCTCCCTGCAGGCCTTTGACCAGATAGCTGGGTCACTGCTGCTCAGACGGCACCTACGCAGGCTGATTTTTGCAAATAAACACAGAGGGCCTGAGTCAGACCATAGCTCGGAGGCAGGTGTGGAGGCCAGCCCACTGCTACCATTTATTCATCCCATGCTCTCCCATCCAATCTGTCTCCATTGCTGTTGTTGCTCCCAGCAGAGATTCTGGGAGAAGGGACACAGCCCTGGCTCCCATGGGTGATTTTGGCTTCATGGAGGCAGTCCAATTGGCCTCACCATTGGCCTACACACAGAGACACTGCAAACTGCAAATGGCATGGAGACTGCAACCTCTTCTGCTGACCAGGAGGCTCTGAGGTTCTCCAAAATGGGTGCTCTCCAGGTGCCCAGATATTGTGGCCCCTGGGGTATTGTGCTGCATCAATTGAACGTTTGTCTCTGCAACCCTTCTAGACCCTAACAGTAATGAAATGGGCACCATGGAGTGCCTTTTCCTACATGGACACTGAACTATGCTTGAGATGGACTCAGGCTGAATTTTGGGGCATTTAAAATGAAGCATTTACAACCAGGTGCTGCTGACACTTGGGAAAGTGCTGTGGTGCTGTTTGTCCAGCTTTAAAATAATTAGGTCTTTCTGCATGGTGGGGAGACAGCAGTGCTCTGCTCAGCTCAATGGCATGCTTAACTCAACTGTTCTGTCAGCTAGGCACTGGTGTGGCGACCCATTTCATGGCCCTAAATTGAGGTTGCTCCCAAGCAAAGGTCTGCCCTCTGTTACCCAACTTTTGGAGCTTATTTTTAAAAGGAAAACAATCAAACAACAACACCCAATCCAATCTTGACCACTACTACTAAGTACAGAATCCAGAGAGAGTTGAGGGGCTGCTGCTTCTCCTGGCATCCTGGGCAGGTCTTGGGAGTAATGAGCAGGTATAGCATATTTTTTTCCCCTATTGAAAGGATTAGTGTCTCTTTGGTGTGCCATCCTTCATCACCTGCCACAAGAAACCTGTAAGCTTTGACCACCGATGACATCAGATTTCAGATGTGACACCACCTAGTAGTCCAGTGTGCCATCAAGCACGTGAGGATCTACAGAGAAACGTTTTGAAATTATTTGGTGAAAATGCCACAGCCCTAAGCTACGATAGTGAGAGAAGCACCAAATCAGCTCAATAAAATAAAATAAAATAAAATGTGTCTTCTTGTGACCATCAATAAAAAGGTGTCATGAAAACGTCTCTGGGGGAGAGGCAGAGAGATAACAACAAAAGATGATGAGGAGATAACAACACTGTGAGCAGCTGCGTGTGAGTCTGGTGATACATGAACAAGAGTGGAAAGTGCAACATATGCAGTTGTGTCTGAAAGCATGGCAGGAGAAGCACCAATGTCCAGCCAAGGCAAACAGACATTTTACAGATTTGGGATTGCTGCTCTGGGAACAGTTTTGTCTCATGTTCTCCCAATGACTGGGGTTGTCCAAGGCAAGAAATCTCATGCAGCCACATGTAGCTGCAACAGCATTGCTGGGGAGGAAAAGCCGTCTGTTCATTAGATGGAATGCAAACAGCAAGTGGTGTTATCCATGTAAATAAATTGACAAATTTGGGATGAAAAGCTGATCACTGAGTCCCATTTTTAGCTAAAAGGCATCTGTGCTTCCACCATTTTGACCCACAAGGGTGGGGGAAATGTGACAACACATATGGGTGCAGGGAGACCGCACAAAGCCAGCCATTCAGATGAGAAAGGAGGTGGGATTTAAACTTAATTTTCTTGAAGGCCCTCAGGTTGTATGGGCACGGCAGCTATGATGCTTTTCCCCATGACTTCCTCTTCCTGGGGAAGACTTTGCTCAGAAGAGGAGATGTGATCTGTGTTTATTCTTCCTGGAAAGCTTCTCAAGAGGCACAGTGGAGAAGCCACAAGAGCAGTAAGACAGAATTGCTTCCTTTTCCATAATCATGCCAGCAGTGGGTTTCCTGTTTGAGGGTTTCTCTTTGCTAGCCAGGTGGAATATAAGTAAAAACACTTCCAGCTCAGGAAAAGCGACACTTGAGCAGACATTGCCCCTTTGTGTTAGTTACCTACTGCCACAAAATTCCTAAGGTGAACCCAAACCCCATCTTCCCCTGGAAGTGCTTCAAGATATCTCCTGGGCTGCCCAGCAAGGGATTAATGGCAAATCTTCAGTTATCACCATTCTGCTGGCTGTGATGGGGAACAGAAGCTGCCCATTAACATCACAATGAAGCCATAGAAATATTTTTGATTTCAGGAGAGGCAGGGTGCTCTGCCCAGGACCTCTCCGGGGAGTCACAGAATCACAGAATAGTCTAGGTTAGAAGAGACCTCCAACATCACCGAGTCCAACCTCTGACCTAACACTAACAAGTCCTCCACTAAACCATATCCCTAAGCTCTACATCTAAACGTCTTTTAAAGACCTCCAGGAATGGTGACTCCACCACTTCCCTGAGCAGCCTGTTCCAGTGACTAACAACCCTTTCAGTGAAGAAGTTTTTCCTAATATCCAACCTAAACCTCCCCTGCGGCAATTTAAGCCCATTCCCCCTTGTCCTGTCACCAGGCACATGGGAGAATAGACCAACCCCCACCTTGCTACAGCCTCCTTTAAGGTACTTGTAGAGTGCGATAAGGTTGCCCCTGAGCCTCCTCTTCTCCAGGCTAAATAGTCCCAGCTCCCTCAGCCGCTCCTCATAAGACTTGTTCTCCAGACCCTTCACCAGCTTCGTAACCCTTCTCTGGACTCGCTTGAGCACCTCCATGTCCTTCTTGTAGTGAGGGGCCCTAAACTGAACACAGTACTTAAGGTGTGGCCTCACCAGAGACGAGTATAGGGGGACAATCACTTCCCTAGCCCTGCTGGCCACACTGTTTGTTATACAAGCCAGGATGCTGTTGGCCTTCTTGGCCACCTGAGCACACTGCTGGCTCATATTCAGCCGACTATCAACCAATACCCTCAGGTCCTTCTCTGTCAGGCAGCTTTCCAACCACTCATCTCCCAGCCTGTAGCTCTGCTTGGGGTTGTTGTGCCCCATGTGCAGGACTCGGCACTTGGCCTTGTTGAACTTCATGTAGTTGACCTCAGCCCATTGGTGCAGCCTATCCAGATCCTCCTGCAGAGCCTTCCTACCCTCGAGCAGATCGACACACACACCTAACTTGGTGTCATGTGCAAACTTACTGAGGGTGCACTCGATCCCCTCATCCAGATCACTGATAAAGATGTTAAAGAAGACTGGCCCCAGTACCAAGCCCTGGGGGACTCCACTAGTGACCGGCCTCCAACTGGATTTGACTCTATTCACCACAACTCTCTGGGCCCGGCCATCCATCCAGCTCTTAACCCAACGAAGCGTATGCCAGTCCAAGCCATGAGCAGCCAGTTTCCTGAGGAGAATGCTGTGGGGAATGGTGACAAAAGCCTTACTGAAGTCAAGGTAGACCACATCCACAGCCTTTCCCTCATCCACTAATCATGTCACCTTGTCATAGAACGAGATCAAGTTCGTCAAGCAGGACATGCCCTTCATAAACCCATGCTGACTGGGCCTGATCTCCTGCTTGCCCTGCAAGTGCTGCATGATGACTCTCAAGATAATCTGCTCCATGAGCTTCCCTGGCACTGAGGTCAAACTAACAGGCCTATAGTTCCCTGGGTCTACCTTCTGGCCCTTCTTGTAGATGGGCGTCACATTTGCTAGCCGCCAGTCGAGTGGGACCTCCTCTGATAGCCAGGACTGCTGATAAATGATGGAAAGCAGCTTGGCCAGCTCTTCCACTAGTTCTCTCAATACCCTCGGGTGGATCCCATCCAGCCCCATCGACTTGCGTACATCCAAATGCTGTAGCAGGTCGCCAACCATTTCCTTGTGGATTATGGGGGCCACAATCTGCTCCTCATCCCCTTCCACCAGCTCAGGGTACTGGGCGTCCAGAGAACAACTGGTTTTGCTGCTATAGACTGAAGCAAAGAAGGCATTAAAGTCACTCCTCAGCCTCCACTTACTCAAGTTTTGAAGTAGGGAAGATATTAATTTATCATTGGGATTTCCTTGAGCACTCCTGGGGAGGCTCAGAGGAGAAGTGGGTAGGAATTCAGGAGAACATGGTTTTGGAAAGTAATTATGCCAAGATATTGTCCACATCCATCAGAACTGTAAGGCTTGACTTTCTCCAGAAGGCAGATGTTCCCAGGCTCCACAATGACCCAAAACCACATGGGTTTTGGTGGCTTACTTGGCTTGCCTCAGGAGGCTTATACATAGTGCTGAAAGAGGCTTTGCAAGAAGGATGGACACATTTTAAAAGTTATAAAGTAGAACTTCAGAGTTTATACATGTAGTTAGCTGAGACTTGTTAGTACATGTTTTTAGCTGAGACTTGGAAGCTTCTTGGCTAAGCATTAAGGTGCTTAGCCCCCAGCAGACACCTGAGGATAATTTGCTGGTTGGTCATTGACCAGGTGGGAAAGGTTCACCTCTATCCCTCCTGGGAGGGGGACCTCAGTGATGTTTCCAGTGCCCTGATTTTCCCTTAGCTTTCCACAATTTTTTTTCCTCTGAATTCTTGAGCTGTGAGTGGGCACATCTCAACGGCATTCCCTCTTTCATCTTCCTTAGCCCATGCAACTCTCACTGCCAGTTTTCACAGGGGTTTGAACCAAGGCTATGTGGCTGGGCTGGATCAGTGGGTGGTGGGTATGGCCTGTGGGTTAAGGAGCTGTGGCCTCTCAAGCCTCAGAGGCTGGTACTGAAGGCTGCCAAGTAGCTGCATGTACCCACAAAAGCAGTGTGCCCCTTGAAGTCCTGGAAGAGCTTAGAGAGCAATATATGTTGTTGTATATTATGTACAAATTACACATACATACACATCATCCATGTTATACAAATGGTGATGAGTATCATTGCTCAGCAATAATGTAGACAAGTCTGTGATAGCAGCACCCCTCCCTTGCTTGGCAATGCTGAAAACCCCTCCTGGGTCCTTAGCGTGGTCCCCTTGGTGGGCACAGCCTGGCTAGCCTGACCATGCTGGGCTCCACGTGTGGGGACACCCGTGCTCGGTGGTCAGTAGCATGCCCATTGTCAGGAGATGGTCTGCTGGAAATGGAAGATGGAAGGATTCATGGCTGCAAGGAGTTTGAATTTTCCCAAGTGGGCTGTAGATGTGGTAGGTTATTCCCTTGTATTATGGAAGGTTCCATGCGTTTGCTAAAGGCGGTGAGTTATAGGCTGTATTAAACACTCTTACCACTCATTGAAGCTATACAAACATTGTTATGCTCCATTTCCCCAGCATAAATCTGTATAGTGTAATGCCACCATGTTCTGTAATTATGAACAATTAAATTTAAGCCTAAATGGTTTCAAAAACATATCCTACTTTTCAGCAGCCTGCAGCATACCCCACAGGAGTATTGTTCTAGGCTACTAAGCAGTTTGTATTGGATATACACATGTGTTATATGTATAAAACTTGGCCTTAACTCCAAAGCTGACATCAAGTGAAAACCAAACTCTTAAAAATTGGCTCGATTGGGTTACTGCATCCCCCCTTCCTCTGGCTGGGGAATCTTTATCTTCTCATCCTATTGCTTTCCCTTTGCTATGGCTGAGACTTTTTGGGTTTGATTGTGCCACGGGGGTGCAGCAGTGATTTGCCAGCGGCATGCATGGTGCCAGGAGGGTGTTGGATCATGCCGCTGCCAAAGAAAATAGAATAAATTATAAAAGTTGTGTGCAGCTGTGACTTCAAGATAAAGCTGTGGTCATGAGTACTCTTTTGGTTTATGATATTTTGATATGAGCTCTGTTTGTGCAAGGCTAATATTTGGATATTGATTAAATATTGATGCTATGCTGGTCCATAAATGTTCTACTATTCCTCTGCTACCAAGTCCGATGTCTCATAATGCAGTGTGTGAGACTGCTACCATTACTTCTTCATTCTGGTGGGTATTGTGTGAATGCTACTTATGGGATCACAAGACAAAAGCATCGACAATACTTTTGTAGTTACTTCGTTGCACCATGGTGTAAAGCCAGCGTGAATGATCATAAAGCAGAAGCAGAGTCCTACCTGCTACTGCAGATAACTATACTGTTGAACAGATGAAATGCACTCGTTCCTAATTTGCCTGCTCAATATCTCTTTCTAAAACCCACGTCAAAAAGTAAATGCGAAGTGTGATTTTTGAAACAGGAGCTGATGGTAACATTGGTTATGAAGATGTTTTCATCTCTCTCTCTCTCTCTCTCTTTTTTTTTTTTTTTAATGATTATTTTCTTCTGCACCTGCTGGCATGTTTTTCCTTTTAGCAAACAATATCACTAGATCCATATTCTTGGAAATTTAGTTGAAAGTTACTTTCAGCTATTTTTAGTTTTACTAAAAATTTCCCACCTTGCTTCCTGACTCTTTTTTCTTCCATTCCTGCAGTCTCTTGACACTATTAGGATGACCTCTACTTGGTGTTGGAAAAAGATGTGTTTATCATATATGTAATATACCAAAGAAGTTATAAAAAGTGACAATTCTTTAAATAAAACAAGGTCCTCCACCTATATAGGAAGATAAGGAGGCAAACCTTTAAAGGCATATGCTTTAAGGTTTATGCTATATTAGGCTTAAATATATATATATATATATATATATATATATTTTTTTTTTTTTTTTGAAAAATTCAACAGAAAATTTGTCCTTCATACTAAAACGAAGAAGTTGGTAGTTGATTTTTAATCGTAATAAATCTAAGGAAAATGGAATAAAATATTTATTAGAAAAGAGAGCTCCTGAATATGTGTTTCGCAGGCAAAGTAGAAGAGCTCAGAGAATGAAAATGAGTGAATATTTCCATATCATGGGGGAGTAGGTATAATTCAAATCTGACTTACTTCTCAGTTATTTTTCCATGTCCCCTCTGGAGTATGCTGATGATAAAATTATTCGGTATGAAAATGTTTTTTTTCTAACCTTTGATTTCCCAACCAGCTCTTATTTCATCTTTAAGTTCAGTATGAAGGAATAAGATGTTCTAATAGTAACAGTTTACATAAAACATAAATGAAAAGTAGTAAATTAATTTGTTGTACAAATCTCAATCAGCAAGTAATCTGATGTTGTTAGGTCTTGTTAAATATTCCATATGCCAAAATTATTAAGGTTAACTGTTTACATTTCAGTCTTTAGAATACATATTTTAACCGCTCATCTAGCTGACACTGTAGATCATGAAACAAATAATTAGACCCAAAGGGAAGACACAGCTATTTGGAGCACCTTTTTGTGGCTTATGTGTGTGCAGGAGAAAGGTTTCCTTTTCTGTTTCAGGACAAATAAGAATTGACATGAAAAGGACAGGATTTGCACTGTTATTTGTCTATTTATTTTGGAAAGACACCCTGCAAAAGGCCTAAACTTAATTTGCCACAGCTGCACGTTCACCTACAGTGTATAACTTATTTATGGTAGACGAGGGGGATTATTTTGCAGTTCTAGAGGGATCCCGAAACATGTTGGTTGAAATAAAGCTGTTCAATAGCACACAGACCTTGGTGCCTGGGCTCTAATACAAGTGCAACTTCAACATCCTGGTCGCTTCCTCAGGGTCTTGTGTTATGGCAAAAGTTTGGAAAAGGGGAAACCACTCCTGTGGCACAACAGCTTGAAATGGTGACTGCCAGATGTTACAAACCAGAGTGAAGAAATATGGCTTTTTGGGGTGTCAAAAACAAAACAAAACAAAACAACAACAACAACAACAACAACAACAACAAAATACTTATAGGGACAAATAATATGCAGTTGAATGAAGACTTGGCCCTGCCACAGTGTCCTGCTTGTTGGA
Source organism: Heteronetta atricapilla (assembly GCA_011075105.1). Classification (NCBI taxonomy): domain Eukaryota; kingdom Metazoa; phylum Chordata; class Aves; order Anseriformes; family Anatidae; genus Heteronetta; species Heteronetta atricapilla. The sequence continues at coordinate 740,298 of CM021736.1, forward strand.
GCAGGAGACTTTTGTCACTAAATATTGGAGCTGTCTCCCAGTCCTTCCGTAAGTCTGCATAATGGAATATGTCCCCTTCAGGCACAAAGCAGCAAAAATTACCAGGGCACTGAGAAGCTGGCTATGTTAACATCCGTCCTAAATCCCACATGATGAGGGAAATCTGGTAGTGAAGGAATTTCCCATGTGGTTAGGTGCAGGTGGAAGGAAGATGAGGTCAAAGACACTTATTTTTTGGAGAGAGGAAATGGTGAATTATGTAAGATTATACACGAAACAAATAGGAGGTAGGAAGTGGTATCGATCTTGGCATATAGGGACATTGATAAGAGAGATACTGACATTTTGCATAAAATACTAGGCAAGTCTGAGGACGAAAAATGGAAGAAACGAGGTTTGGTGGAATTTTAATATACGTATATATTTATATATTGAAAAAAATATTTTTAGTCATTGTTGGAGATTGGTGTGTTTTCCTCTACTGGGAGACCACTGAAGAAAATTAGAAATTTCTGCATAGCAGATCAGCAGTTGTAAGTCCGAACTAACCTCTTCTGGCTAAGAAGAACCTTCTGCCTCTTCTGATCTTCGGCCACCCAGGGAGGCAAAAGCAAATAGTCTGGGATTCTGCTTTCTTCCCTATGGCTTTTCCTTTAGCCATGTATGCTTTGCTTCAGAGACCGTTCCATAACTCCTGTATCAAACTGGAGAATGTAGGCATGCAGAATATTTCCAAATTCACTCTTAAAATGAAAGGTGTTTCCATGACTTGTTGTACCTTTCCAATATGTAATTTTATTTATTTATTTATTTTCTGAAAAGCATTTCTGTGACACACCAAAATATGATGTTTTATTATGTTGTGGTATTGCAGAAAAGGATTTGGGTCATTCTTATATTGTTGAGCCATCAAGTACAAAGCTTTATGAGACATGTACATACCTATTAACACTGATTCAAGATTGAATTATGACTGGTCTTTGGCATCCTGGCATGAATTTTGCAGGTCCCTGGTTTAGTAATTCACAGAGGAAATCAGGGAAAGAACACTCTGGTCAAAGTGTTGGAGCGGGGTGTGTGAACAAAAGCAGTCAGAAAGAGCATTTACTCGTCTGTGTGCTGTGCCAGGAAGGGTGAGCATGGCCCAGCTATTTCTCTGCAGAAGGAGGAAAATTTTTTCTTGGCTATGTGTAAGATAATGCACCTCAAATTAAGGGTAAGTGTAATCCAAGCACCAAGGCATCCACTGGTCCACTGATCGCTCAGCAGGATGGAGTAGCAGTGTTACAGAGAAATAGTTTTCCTGGTGGCACCAGGAATTCAAGGCAATAGTCTTCCTGGTGGCTGTTGCAATGGTGTTTTGGGGATGGACTGACTGCAATTTTGCAAGACCCAAGATCATTCTTTCAGTTTTTTCCTCTCTAGGACTACCTGAGAAGCTGCATCCTGTGCCTTGTGCACAGGAAAAAACAGCTGGCAAAACTACCTATTTCTACTTCTTTGGTGACAGATATGTTACTGGGTTCCTGAGGTGCAAGTGTGATCCTAATGGGACAAACATTATTCCTTGCACAAGCATCCTGTTGCCACCTTTTCATTGTCCGTAACGAGCCTTCTTCATGGCAGGAAAAAATGAATTAAGGTTGAATTTGGCTGTTCTTGCTCAGGGAAAGGAGTCACAGGAGTAGACCAAGACTAAGTGGCCTGTCTCTTGCTATATGTCACCAGCCAGTACTTAATCCCCTTGGGAACTAAGGAGGGAAAGGTTATGAAAAGAGCTGCAGAATGAAGTAAAAGAAAGTCCTGTGGCCTGAAGGGCAAGTGGCTTAAGTAAGGGCTGAGTGATACTGGTAGGAAAGCACAGAGCTGTGCAATGGGTGATTAACTTCTCAAGCTCTGTGTACAGAAATTACTCTTATAAATCAGAGAGGTGCCCATTCCTCCTTCCAGACTATTTTATAAGCAACACTGTGACTCCCTTGACCCCCAAAATACAGACATTTCAATGATGGAGACTTAGATGTCTACACCTGGACTAGCAGCTTTTGAGTGCCAAGAGAGTTAGTGCTGGCCTTTTTCCTTTAATATTTCTCATCTTTGTTCTCCTTCAATTTTTCTTTCATTTCTTTCCCCCAGCTGTTTTTCAGGCTGTCTTTTATCCAGTTGGTTGGCTTTGATGCTGTGTATTCTTGAGACTGAAGGTTGGCTTGTTGGGTATGAAACCTCATTTGAGCCCAGGTCAGAAGCAGGATGATTTGTTTCTTCCCTGGGAGGCTGCAAAAAGCAGGTCAGGTCCAAATTGTGAGGCTTGGACCTTCCACCTGGTCTAAATGTGAACTTCCCTGTGGGCTGGGGTTTGGATCCAGCCAGCAAAATCACTGCGGAGGTAGGCTGCACGCAAACTCAGGTGGGTGGCTGGGCTGGTCCGCTTCATTAGGCCAAATCTGCACACAGCAGGGTCTGTGTTGCAAGGTGGTGGTGTTTATTTTTGGATGTGTGACTACTAACCACTAACAGAGCAAATATTTAATATAATAAAATGGAAAAATAGAGTAATCTGCAGAGTTTAGGCAGAACTGTGTCACTTCAGCATAGGGGTAAGGTGTGTGTTTTTTCCTTTGAAGTATTTATTATTACTTTTTTTTCTCTAAATGAATCTGAGGCCTTGTTAACCTTAGGGGTGCCACAGTTTGCTTTGCTATTTAAAATGAACTCCACCAGCTGATAGTCTGCCAGCAACCTCCCTGAAGCTCTCCTGCCTGATGATGTATGTGAAACGCACTCATTCTGAAGTGATGTTTTTAAACAAACTCTTTTCAGCTGTGGCCAAGTTTAAATCTTCAAATGTTTCTTTGCCTAGAGAAATGGTTTTGCTTTTAAATAATATTAATAAAAAACCTGGTAACATTGCTCCAGAATCTATTTCTATGACTTCCAAGCTGTGACCAAGAAACAGCAATTGAGGCTAGATGTGCCTCTGGTTAGCTGTAAACATACAACAACACTGTTACTGCTAACAGCTGCATTTGGCAAGTGGGGCAAAGCCCTAGGGATTTAAGCTGTTTTTGTTTGTTTGTTTGTTTGTTTGTTTTGTTTGTTTTCTGTGTGGTTATCTGAGTTTGGTGAATTTGTTAAGGTCTAATAGGTGTATGTGAATACATAGACCCAATGTACTTGTTAATCCAAATCTTGACTTCTCCCTAGCCCTAGAAGAAGGGCTTCTTGAGCTCTGTTTTTTCCTAAAACTCCTTTGGCCCAGATAACTACCTCCTCCTGCCCATTGCAGCATCCAGCTGGTAAGAGATTGAAGTGACAGGGTGCAAAGTGGCTACAGAAACACTTGAATAAGGCAATGTTAGAGACCTATTCTCCCCTTTGCTATGGTTTTGGGTGGCACATGTTGCTTTTTCCATGACAACACTTACCATCAGGTCAGATTCCTGTTGTGAATGGCATTGTCGGGGACGCTAGGTCGGCATGGTCTTGCTAGAAAAAAAACATATATTTTTAAAAACATGCTCACATTACAAACTTTGCTGACCGATTCACTTATGTTGTGAGCAAAGACACTGTCTTGGTCCTTAAGAAATTCCCCTCTGAAGTTGTGACATTACTTGGAGACAATTCCAGATGTGGCAAAATGACATTTTTCCAATGGGGAGGCAGCTCCAGTCTAGTTTTCCACTGCAGCTGTCACGAAAAACATCCTCTCTGTGCATCTGTAGGACTGCAGTGATGCTCACAGATAAGGGGTATCCTCCCAGGTTTGCAAGTCATGAAATTTCTTGTTTTCTACCTACTTCTGCCCATTGCAAGTGTAACCGTTGTGGAGTGGAAGGAGATGTTACTCTTTCTTGGATACACAGAAAGGAGATGGTACTCTTTAACCTTCATTTGCTGTCTGATTTCTGCTACCAAAATACCAACCTCACTAGTAACATTTATTTAATGTGCTGCTTTCTATTTTTGTCCTTTTGAAAGCAGACAAACTTGTCACAAAACTTTTCAAAGCTGGAAATTGCTAAAGTCTTTCCAGTGCTCAGTAACAAATTACAGTTTTGAGATAATACATAGCTCTGGGTGTTTCTGAAAAATGGCATGTTCTGGATATTTTAATTACTAATTTGTGTATCTGGGGAAAAAATGTTCAGATGCCATGCAACCAAGCAATGCATGTACTTTCTGAATCGTAAACAAATATTCTCCCTGGGACTATAATCTTTTGGCAGATTATATATAAATAAATAAAAATAAATAAATGGGGATTCATTCAGCTGCTCTATATAGTGATCAAAATATCTTGGATGTCACAAGGGTGTGGATTTAGTCACTTGCCCTTCCCAGCAATACATTATTATTGCTACTACTTGTTTGGTACAGCCCCTTGCTAAGAGAGGAGTAATGCAATGTTCTCCATGCATACTGAAACCCTATAAGTGGACTATTTTAGGCTTTTCTTTATTTTGGGGCAGCAGCAGAACATGATCGGAGTGGGAGGCAAAGACCAGTCGGGAAGGCTGGGCCAGTGGTGAGGCTAGTGTTGGATGGGGCACCACTGGCTTTCCACCTCAAACTAGGCAGACCACTCCTCTTGCTGGAGGACAATGCACTTTTGAAGTTGAAAAGTGATAGCCTCCAAAGGGACCTCTGGAGGTAGCAGGAGCTGACTGCTGAAGCAGCTCAAGATTTTCACCCATTCTTTGACTTTATGAGTCAATCCTGCAGTGAAACAATCACAAATGAATTAAAACCATGTTTTTGTAGGTGGCTTAGTTTCTTCTCTAGCCTTGCCAAAGATTTTCTACTGCTGAAGCAGCATGTCTTTGAACAGGAGTGCTGTGCTAGGAAGGATGAATTTGGTGGTTGTTACCATGTTAGCTATGGGATTGCATGAGTAACTCTTTGAACAGATAGTGGGTAGAAATTGAACACGCATGTGGTGATACTCTGTTAAAGCAGTATATTTTTTATCATAAAAACAGTAATTGTCATGTAGTCATACAGAAGAACATAAGCTTGAAGGCTAGGTGCACGCATTTATAATAGCTGTTCCACAGAAGAAACTTTATTCTATGAAACTGAAGAAAAATAAAGACTGGGGGGAAAAAAGGATTTCTTTCTAGATGAAGAGGAAGGATGTATATGGATGTGGCTTGTATAAGAAACAGCGTGGCAGGCAGATGCAGGGAAGTGATTGTCCCCCTGTACTCAGCTCTGATGAGGCCGTACCTCAAGTACTGTGTTCAGTTTAGGGCCCCTCACTACAAGAAGGACATGGAGGTACTCAAATGAGTCCAGAGAAGGGTTACGAAACTGGTGAAGGGTCTGGAGAACAAGTCTTATGAGGAGCGGCTGAGGGAGCTGGGACTATTTAGCCTGGAGAAGAGGAGGCTCAGGGGCGACCTTATCGTACTCTACAGGTACCTTAAAGGAGGCTGTAGCAAGGTGGGGGTTGGTCTATTCTCCCATGTGCCTGGTGACAGGACAAGGGGGAATGGGCTTAAATTGCCGCAGGGGAGGTTTAGGTTGGATATTAGGAAAAACTTCTTCACTGAAAGGGTTGTTAGTCACTGGAACAGGCTGCTCAGGGAAGTGGTGGAGTCACCATTCCTGGAGGTCTTTAAAAGACGTTTAGATGTAGAGCTTAGGGATATGGTTTAGTGGAAGACTTGTTAGTGTTAGGTCAGAGGTTGGACTCGGTGATGTTGGAGGTCTCTTCCAACCTAGACTAATCTGTGATTCTGTGATTCTGTGGTAGACTGAGACTTCAAAGCAGTCACCAGAGAATGCCAAACAGGGTCTTGAGCACTCACGTGCTATGGCCCTCTGCCATGATAAGTGAAATTACATTTAAAGTGTGGTTTTGGCCAGCTCTGCTGACTTCATCCTGAAGTGTGCTAGGTTTCGCTGCTGCTCTGGGTGACGCTCATATGTTTTTATAAGGTGCTAGTTCAGAGCCAAGACAGCCAGCAGCATGCTAACCACTCTTCTGCTTTACTCATCATCAAAAGAATTCAGCTCAGTTCCACTTGCAAAGCCTTGCCCTCAGGGCTACAACTTGAGGACAGTCGTGTGGAAATCTCTGTTTTTTGGTTTGCTGGCTTAACCAAAAAATATGTACTTTTGGTCAACTGGAATAATTGTGTCTGTTAGGTTTCTCCTTGTGGAATTGAAGAAACCTGAAATTCCTTTGGGCTGACTCAGCTGTTGAGACTATTTGAAGATGAAACGTTGTATTATTTTTGAAAATATTTTGAAAAAAGTCTGATGAATTTTAGTCAATACTGCTTGATTGTATTATATTTCTCCCCTTTTTCCCTCCTTCCCCTTTTGGTTGTCAAGAAGGTCTACATGGCATGTTGTGTTGTCTGAACTTAATTTATTTAATGGTGTTCCTGCACATCAATCAGGAAAGCCTGTTGCTGAGATGTGGAGAAACCTGATTTTTTTGACAAGTGAATGGTGTACCTGCACTATCACCAGTTCAGGAAGAACCTCATCCTGGCCTCTGGAAGCAGGCAATGAAGTCCAAGCTGAAAATGGCCGTGAAGTCAGAGCTGAAGTGCTGTGGTCTAATTTTAATCATATTCTCAAGACTGAAGTGTGATATTTGTCCTCAGGCATTTGGTTTAAAAATTGAGTTATATATTGACCTTCGAGTTATGTTTTCATCGATTGGATCTGACTTGTTTTTTATTTTATTTTTTTAACATCACTGCTACCTCTTACAGGTGAGAAATGTCACAAATGACACCTTAAAGGGGTAAATATCTTCTGCTTGTTGTTTTCCTTGTAGTATGTTGATGGCCTGACCTGGATTTCTGCCATGTTGTTAAATTCATCTGCATTTTCCTATGAAATAACCTCTTGGCAGTAAGAATGAGTTTGTTTGCATGCTATTGCTGGGTGCTGATAAGCAGGGATAGGCTGCACACTTTCCATCCCTACAAGAATTGAAGATTTTCTCTGCTGATTTGCTACTTTTTTTTTTTTTTTTTTTTTTTTTTTTTTAGGCTGTAAAGTAACATTCTTTTAGAGAAAGATGCTGGCATAAAAATTGTACCAAAATATTCAAAATTACTACTACTACAACATTATATTTAATGTTTACAGCTAGTTGTGGGGGGAAAAAATGACCACTTAAGAAGCTAGTAATTGTGACAATCTTAGTCAAGGATTATATCTTCTTCACATCATGCGTGTCAACTTCTGAAGATCTTTCTAATTTCAATGGAAGAGTAGCATGTATACTTATTGTGGTCTAATGGGATCTGTGGGTCCAAGTTCAGCTTTCAAATGGTATCAATCTCTTAAGAATTTAGTGGGGTCCCTGAGACATGTCTCCTTGAAAGTCCTGAAAAACGGTTTGGTTATCCAGGATGCAGTACAGACAAAGGTTAGACCTCTCCCCCACCACTCCCATACCTTATTTTCCTGTAGGCATGCTTAGTTTTGCAGAGCCAACACCCCTTGCAAAGAGAATATATTTCCCCTTGGGTCTGGCTCTCCATTCCTTTCACTCAACAAAATCTTTTGCTTTTTTATTACCTCTTCTGAAATCAACAAGGAAATTTATTCTAAAAATAGCATTTGTTTAAGTAAAGAAACAGGCTCATTCAGTTTATATCAGACGGAACTTTTTGTGCTGTTAACTATGAAGGGTCTGTATAAAACAGCACAAAAAACAATGTGTTTATCTTGAAATTGCAGAAGGTCCCTAGGGTTTCTAAAAGCAATCCTGCAGGAATGTCCCAAATCATAAAACAGGAAAAATATTCAAGGTATTCAGTAACTTTACCTACTATTTATCAGTACTTAAACTCTGTTTCAGTATTTATCCCTGGCTGAATTGTTGGGCCATACTGCATTTAACACTGGGCTGGTCCTCTCAGGTCTTACAGTGATGAAACCAGACTTTAATCCTGAAAAAAAAACACACTATATTGACTACAAAAATAGAAAATACAGGAAAGTATCACCAGTTATGAGGATAAGACTGGGCTGCACTAGGTAAAGCTACTTTCTATTAAAATGACTCACTTTTAGCTACCTGTACATATGCCAGACTTAGGCTGGATATTTTCCACTTAGCCTTAGGCTGTTGTTTTCTGGAAGGATTTAACTTGAGAGTTGGGGGTGGAAAGTTAGGGAGCAGCAATCTTGTCCACCATCAGCTGTGCACACTTCATCCAGGTGCTGCGTATCATGTCCTGGCTTTGGAACGGCTGTGCCACCAGATATTCTGGGATCCTGTTATCTGACCACCTTCTTGTCAAATATCCAGCAATTTGTATATCATGCCTTCTTGTCCCCTGAGTTTCTCTCCCAAGTTTTTAAAGTATTGCTGGTGCAGAGGAATGACAGACACTCAGTATTGTACTACTGGGTGGGGATGAACAAGCTGGATTTCAGATACCACTGTAGAGAGTGCGAGAATATGGCTTGTCTGGAAAGAAAAACTTGGATGTTTCTTGTTTGCTGGGAAACTGGGAAGGCAGGAAAGCCTTTGAGCAGTACACAGGAGATTTTTGAGAAGGATGTAGTTTGGAGGTCTTCTCAGCCTTGGAGTCATCAATCCAAGAAGAGATGGTGAGTAGATCATTGTTTAAATATGAAAGAAGCTTTGGAAATTCGACGATTTGAAGGACTCAGTGAGACTAGTTCAGCCTATTGTTTTCATCAAAACCTGCAATTCCATTCATCAAGCAGATCTGGGAAAAACAGACCCCAGTAACTTGCAGAGGCTGAGAAAAGCAGCGTGAAAGGGACTGGCTGCGTGATGCAGAGGCGTATTTGCAGGAGGCAGCACCAGTCACATCAGCTGGGGGAAAGCTTGGGTTGAAGCAGTGTCTCATTTCAGCTGGAGCTGCTGCTTTTGTAAGAAGCTATATCCAAAGGGCACATGTAGGATGTTGTATCCCTATAAAGAAGAAAAACCTATATATTTTTCTACTCCATGCATAATATAATAGCCTGCCATGGAGACAATATTTAGCAACAGTTGTTTCTATTGATATTTGCTCCAGGGCAGCCAGATGAAAGATGAATGTGACCTCACTGCTTGGACATGGGATGCTGATGAGCAAATTAATCTCAAATCAGGAGTCATGGTAGAGGCTTTAGAGCCAGACTCTATGGGTTCATGCAGCTGAGTGGGGATTAAGTTATTCAGTGCAAGTCAGCTGCAGTACAAAGCCCTGCAAAGATCCTGTTTGCTTCCTTATACGCAGCACACCTGAGAACACACTGGACAATAAGTCTCACTAAAATGTGAGTGCAGAAGTGCTGGCAAGACTGATTGCATTAAGTGTACATCCCTATGTGGATGCATTTTGATTTTTAAATAGAGCAAGAGGCTTTTACACTTCAGAAGAATTTTATGTGTGTAAGCTACTTCTGAAAATCATGAGACATCGAAGCTGCAGTACTTCAGGTGACTTGGATCTGGAACTTCTTCTACAGAAAGATACTACAGATGTCAGCTCAAAAATCCTGACTGGGGTGAGAATTTCACAGACTTCTTTAATACAAGTACCATGTAGTAATATATCCCTTCTCTGTGTGACCACAGTACAACAAGAATTAGTGTAGTGGACATCTTGCATGTAGGTGAAAAGTCTCTTCTGCCAAACATTTACCTCTATGGCTAGTGGGAAACTACAGTGGAAGAAGGAATTTCATAGTGTCTTTTTTAAGGTTCATGCAAAATGTAATTGCTACTCAGCATACACATCTTCATGTGTATGATCATCCAGATTATAGTCTTACACTTCAAATGATATGTGATAGAATTTGTGATGTAAATATATATATATATATATATATTTAAGTGGGGAGAGTCTGGTCATAAATATCTGGCCAAGAAGTGAAGTCAGTCTGAAGTCAGCTCTGTCAATCTGAAGTTGTGCTTAATAGGTGCTGATCTTGGTGAAGAGGGGGACAGAAAGGTTTCATCACCCTGGGTTCCACCACTTCCATTTAAAAAAAAAATGTGAAAACACATTGATCTAGATGGTAAACATTGACTCTGAATAGCAATTCTCCACTGTCATTTTGCTTTGAAAAAACAACATTATCTCTTAGCTGATGAATAAGATGATTCATAGGAGCAAAGTGTGCTTATCTAGCTGTTTTCAGGCTCTAGCATGGGAAGCTGGTGATGTATAAAATGCTCAAATGCAGAACAAATTTACCAAAGGAAAAACATTAATTTGTATTAAATGCATCTGGTTTTGTTGATTTTGCTTACTGCACTGAGCTGGTCCTACAGATGCTCCTATGGTGCTAGGTGTTTCTTGCTGAATTCATGTTTACATCTTTAATAGAAAGTAAAAGTAAAAAGAGATTGTAAATATATCTTTGGGCTTCAGGTGAAAACCAAACTACATTGGTTTGTGACAACTACATCCTTGCAAGACACTTCTGTAGTGATCCATAGCATCAGTAATTGTCCTCATTTTTCATTGTAAATATCTGCTAGATTTAAAAAAAAGAAAAAAGAAAGAAATCGATTCCCCAACCATAATATACTCCTGATCTACTTCTACCTAATGAATGGAATGAACCTTCATTAATTTGACCTGCTCTACTTGAAATACTTCAGACTTTTGTTGCTAAAGTCAGCATTGATTGAACTGGATTGTAAACTTCATAGTGCCTTTGCAAATGGTTTTGGTTTTGTTTCAGATTATTCTCCCCCCACCCCCCCGCACTTTATGAATACATGCTGAGCAGTGAATGGTGTTATTTCTCAGTCAGAAAGTGTTTGATCATAAAAAAGTCTGTTTCTAAGGAAGATTTGACAAAAACTTGTGTTAGAAAAGTTCACAGGCAACTAAGGATATTATTCAAACTGTCTGATCAGTAGCTTCTAAAAGCAAGATGTATAGAAGCTGGACATATAGCTGTTTAGGGTTTTAAAAGGAAAACATTTAGAGAGCACAGAGCCTTTAAAGGCAAACATGGTAAGCTGCAGAAAGGCAAAACTGAAGTGAAAAGGAGAATTCATATTCAGCGTACTAATTTCTCATGGCTGAGATTGACATTGACAGCTCTGCTGGGAAGTTGCATTGTTATTAAAAATGATGAGGAAATCCTGATGTGGAAAACTGAGAATAGGAAACTATGGGATGCTCTCTGAGAGTGTGAATTTTGCTGAATGAAAATTAACAGGTGATCTCAAACACCTAAGTACCATACAAAGACATAAAAGCTTCATAAAATGCCATGTGACTGTGATGTCATGAGGCAGCAGCCAGTCTCATAATGTCAAATATTACTGGTATATTCGACAGAGCAGTTGAAAAAGATATGATGTCATAGAAAAGCATGTTGGGAGCTGTGTAATAAAAGAATGGAACTGATGACTGACTTCAGCGTCTTTGAAGTCAGAATAATTCAAGGTAAGAGTCATTTTGGGGACAGTAACCTGGAGTGCAAGGCTGCGCTCAGAGGTCCTTGCTGCCCATGCGGCCTTTGCCTTTGAGATCTCTGTGCAGGCCCCTTTGTTGGCATGGGACCAGTTCTCTTTTGGTGTTACTGCCACTGAACATTCCCTTTTTGGCAAAAGAGGCAATGGTCATTTTCTAACAGCTCTGTCAACTTCCTAATTTAAAGAGCCATTTCTGACATCTTGAGTGAGTTTCTTTTTGCTGTTTATGCCTGAGTTGTCATCTCTAGTGCTAGTTCAAAGGAGACAGATTAGCAGGCCTCAGAAAGGGAAAGATGGATGACACCTCAAAGTAGATTTCCACAAATACTCCCAGCAATAACGCAGACAGCCTTCAGAGCTGTTTGAATATGAACTCAGAGCGGAGCTCAGGAAGAGCAGCTCTTTCCAGTCAGGCCTGGTGTCACTTTCCCAAGATAACCGTCAGTTGTCACGCTAAGCACACTGGTTTTATTTCGGCACTCAAACATGGTTGTAAGGAGCAGAAAGTTTTTAGATTTGTCACAGATGAGAGGCCGAGTATTTTACAGAAAGGTTTTGGTCTCCAAATAGACCTTCAGTGGCTTAATGTATTTGTGGATGGCCAGGTGGCTGTCAGCTGGAAGTTGCCATCAGAATCCAGCGCTACTGGGCACCAGATGACATGCTGAGCAGAAAGGAGGAAGAAGCTTTGTTCTGAGATTGCCCATGATCTACAGCATGTTGGGGGATGTCAGACCTGGACTTGGCACTGTGGAAAATGAAGCTGTTCACTTAAGGGCTGTGCTGTGCCTTGTCTGCATCCCAGTGAGTCTTTAGAGGAGGTGACTTGGGAGCAGCACTCTGCTCGCAGTCCTGTGCAACGGGGAAAACAAAGCACCTCTGGTTCTGCAGCCCGTAGCATGGTCACTTCACCCTGTGCAGCATTGAAAATCCTTGCTGTCTGTCAAACATAGCAGCATCACCACTGCTATTTGGTAGTGGCAGATTTGGCCAGCTAAGGGCACATCCTCTCCCATATGACTAGCCCATGACCCCACCTGAAGCTGTTGTTCCTTGGGGGAAGTCAAGAGACCAGGACCTATCTGATGTGAAAGTAAATGTGATTTCTATTTATTTATTTATTTAGTTAGTTATTTTATTCTGTCCACCACTTTTCCCTTCACACAAAATGCTTGCAGAGCTTGTAGGCTCTGCATCCTTGGGGGTGGCCCTGTCCCTCCAGGACATGGCCCTGGGAGACCTGTTGAAACACCACAGGTGTTGCTCCCACTGGGAGCGGCCTTGGGTCCAGGCCTGGTGAGATTACAAGGTTAGATGCCCCTACCAACTTCCCTGAAAAGACCCTAAAGCCTTCAGGGCATCCATATTTCTCACATGATATACTAGTGGGAGTGATGAAATGTTGGACCCTCAGGCAATCTTTGGTCATCTGCATGGTGGCAAGTGAGGAAGTATCTGACCAATGTCATGACCTGCTATTTCCTTGACTAGAGAGATTTTGCTTTGAGGAGTCCCAAAAGTATTGAACTTGAATATAGTTCTAGTTTGTATCAACAGGATTTCAGGAAGGAGCCAAAGATTAGTGAGAGTTAATCTTTGCAGGGGGTTGGGAAATGAAGGGCACTTTAATTCAAAGTAATTTGGAGTATTTTGATGGTCTTAAGAGCACCACAGTGCAACAAAAAGAGAAGGAAACATGTAAGATCTGGAACTGCATTTTTGTGTGAAAGCTGTGAGGGAGGTTTGTGTTTGTAGCTGCTTGTTAGCTTATTAAAAACCAATGTATTCGGTCCTTTTGTGAACCTGCCACTGCTCTGTAGCTCATGTCTAAGGTGGGAGTACCTCTCCTGTGGGAAGTGCCTTCCCTGGGAAGCAAAGAGCTCTTCCCATAAAACATTAATGTATGGGAAATGGCTCAGAGTGCTCATCTGCGAATCCCCTGGATAGTTCAAGAGAAATGAAGGACATTGTAAGTGCTCGACGTGGTAAAACATTACAGGAAGTTGGAAGAATCAGGTCAGATGTGTCATTTCCCATCATGAACCTCGAAGCTGTCATTTTATCAAGAACTTAATTCTTCTTAATATGATTTTGCCTCTAAAGAAGGAGCCATCGGGATTTTACTGCCTGACATCTGTAACTATTAGCAGTCTGAAACATTTTCTATGATTTTCCCCATGTCAGAACCCCATCTCACAACAGTAGTGCCATTGGTAGGCCATATTGTTCATGCTGGGGAAATGTAATGCAACCCCATCAAGTACAGCAGCTCATTTTTGGCGAGGATCATTTGTTTCACCCTGAAAAAACAGACAAAACAAAACACAAAGGCTTTCTCATTCCTGTGTTTCTGCAAAAACGAGAAAGTGCTCTGAGGGGTCTAATAGTAGTAAAATGTATATTCTTAGGCTTGAAATCCTATAGACCTGATGTTGTTCCCCTTCACTCCCCATGAGGTGACTTCCCTTGCATGTGCTGACTCTGGCTTCGCCATGACATGCCAGCAAGCAGCGTTAGGGCTGTACTCTTGTGCAAGAGTCCTGGACACTGCTCCTCAGCAGGCTTTGCTCTTGTTGCTGCAAGTGCTTCCCTGAAATGTGCCAATCCGGTTTCTTCCTTCTGCCTTTGAAGAAACCAGGGGATGTTTCAGATATATCTGCCACCAGGCCAGGTGAAGTTTGCAGAAGAGCTCAAATGCTCTGGAGGATGTTTCCTTGAAAGGCAAAGGGATTTTTATTATACAATTTATAATTATTCTTTTTTATTGTTATGCTCTTTAAAAAGTCTTTGTAAAAAAAGGTGCTGAGCTCAGAAAAGCTTGTGCCTAAATTTGTAGTAAGATCAAATGACTAAAATTCAAGGAAGTTATATGGCAATCTTCTATTTAAAAAACATAGGGGAAATCCACCAGAAAGTGATTAAAAAAATACATATATATATATATATATATATAAAATTCAATTACAACAAAGCTCTTCATCCTTCTGCATATCCAAAATTTTGCAAAAGCTAGTGTGCAGCACAGGAGTGGTGACACATCCACAATTGCAGGGAGGGAAACTCATCTGGGTAGTACCAGCAGCAGAAATCCGGGTGTACGGGTTCAATGTGTCTAAGTTTGAATGATAGATTTCTGTAGCCCCAATAAGTCTTGCTTGTGCAGTTTAATTTTTATTTTGTTTTACCTTCTCAATATTAAAAAGAGAAGTGCTCTTTGCTGCTGCTGGTCATTTTTTTTCTGTTCATCTCCGTGATGCTGTCAAGCAAGCACAGCAAGAGTTTGGGAATACAAATGTGTAGCAGAAATGGTCATGCCGAGGCATCTGAATAAATGTTTTTGGCTTCCTATTTGTCCTAACATTATGGAAAATGACATCCTGCTCATCACATTCTGATGGGTGCTTTAGTTGATGTTCATACAAGAAGAAATTAAACCCATGGAGCCATAAACAATAGTGAGAAAACCTACCAAAAAGCAGGAGTGGAATACAAGGAAATGTTTCCAGCTTATCATGGCAGGAAAATGTTTAATGAAGAAGCAGGACAACCCTGTAACTCCATGAGCTAATGAAACCTTAGAGCCTAGATCTTGGATGCTGAAGAAATGAATAGCTTCCTGTAGCCTGTGGCTGCTTCCATGCCTGCAACCTCATTTTTCTGTATATTTTTATGGGTTGGCAATAGCAGGGGAGGAACAATCAATCCAGCCCTGTGGAAACATTTGGGTGGCATCAGTGGAGGCTTCATGGGAGCCACTCATGTCCTTGGGCAGCTGGGTGGCGTACAAAGCAAACACCATGGTGCTTTGGAAGGTGTCGGGCAGCAAGATGGGCTGTGAGAAGTAGCAGCATCAACTACTGGGGAATCTGGGGAAGACAACTTTTTAATAGAACCACATTTTTTTGCATTTCTGTGTGCGAAGGAAGCTGTTTGGATGCTTTTGGCTTCCCATTTGAGGAGCTACTGCATGGTGAAGAAGCCTCACAGCTGGTAGTAAATTAGACACTGGGGAGGTGACACAATTTATTAGATTACCCAGAAAACTAGGGATGAAAACCACATTTGGTCTTTGTTCTCCGGGCAGCAACAGAAATATCAAAGATTGAAATGGGAAAAAATTAATCCCTCCTTCTTGTAACCTTAAAACACCTTCCTGTAACAAGTTGTCTTGTATGTGATAAGGAAATGGTTATGAAGAAAAACCCAAATGAAGGCAAACAGTCTCTGGGCTGCATCCAAACTTAATTAGGTCTTGATTTGGTACCACTCAGCTTTTGGCACAGCACCTGTTTCCAGGAGGTGGTTTACAAAATAAGGCTGGAAGATGAGGGGAGAGTAGGGCTGAGTGAGCAAAGCAGGGCAAAGAAATAGCTGCTGCCCTCTAAAATAAGAACTTCTTTGGATCCTCTAACTCCTTTCTTTATTTATGCTTTCCCTCTATAAACATAAGTTGCTCTGTGTGTCTGGAGGACATACCTCATGTCATCTGGACAGTTGCATCCCTTAGGAAGCTGCTGCAAAAGTTTAGCTGATGTTAAGAGTGGAGGGAGGGGTAATACGTGTTTAAATAGATCACAAACACCAATTTCTATTTGTTATATGTATTTTATTCTTGCATGGGGGAAATGCTCCAGTGCATGTTGCTGCAGGGCTCATTGCTAGCAAAAGTGAATTTACCAGAGAAATTGTGGAGACAGTGCAGGGGGTGGAGGATGTGAAATAAAAGCCAGGCTATTGATCTTATAAAATCCCGCGTCACCTCTGATACCCTGTTAAAGTTGCACTAAGGGGTTACTGGCACAGCCTGCAGTGGGGAAATTACAGCCGCAGTCTGAGTAATGTCTGTGTGCTTCACTCTTGCAAAGCAATCTCCCTTTTTTAGAAGGAGTTTGAATGAAAAATGAAGGCGCTGCTCCTTCCTGGTTCAATACCTGGCATATTTTACATGCCTACTTTCTGTAAACCCTCTTCTGCAGCGTTGTGTAGCAGAAGCAGCAATGCTGGGAAGACCTGGGAGGGCCAAAGCTGATTTAGGTGTCTGGCCATGCTTAGCGCTCCAGTTCCAGCTGCTGCTCAGACACAGGGCCACGGACAAAGCATCCAAATCTGGGTGGGATATTAATACTGATCACATGAATCCGAGGTCGTGTGGGTGTGAAGGCAGGCTGAGACCTGCTTTTTCTGTCCTGCTCTCTGCTCCAGAGGGTTTCTTCCATTTAAACAAGACTCTATAAGGAGACAGGGTCATAAGCAATGTCTGTATTTGGGTCCAGTAACGTAGAGGTGAAGACCAGAGAGCCTGTCAGAGTGGGGTGGTGGTGACAAGATTCTCCTAATCCACAGTAAATATCTAATTGCACTTAATTTATGGCATTCTTGACATTTTCTCTTTGCTCTGCTGGTCCCCAGGGCTGCAAAATAGTTTAAACCTCAAAGTGCTGTTACTGGGTTTGAAACAGAATTGCATGATTTCCAGTAAAAAACAGAGCATTTGGTTGGTTTTAAAAAACCTCTTTGGGAAAGTTCTTCTGATGCATTAGGGTTGCTGTAGGGCAGAAATGCAAGATTGTTCTTGGGAGTGGTCTTCATTGGTGGAGGTCTCAACATATCTACTTCCACCTCAAACTGCAAGTCTTAGGACTGTAGACAGCCATGGTATGAAGCACCAGTGCTTTGTTTGGTTATCATTGGTTATCTTTGGGTATCATTTTTATCATTGGGTGGTATCTTTGCTTGATTATCCTCTCTACATTGTGGTCGTTTCAGCATTTATCCAAGGTTCCTGTTTCTGCATGGAGACCAAGGCTTGTAGGCGGTCCTTGAATGCGAATAACGAACAGTGCATTAAAAACAACCCTGAAAAGCACTGGTTGAGTGGTGAGATCTGACTGCCTAATTACCGTGTGTTTTGGGGAAAGTATGCACTTTCTGGTTTCTTTCCCTAGTTACTTGCCAGAAAATGCTTTTGCCAAGACTTTGAGGAGCGCAGGAACAGCGCTCCTGTTTCCCTAAATGAACGCATTTTTTTTAGGAAACGGGATTTTAACGGGCGGCGAGCGTGTGCGGGCTCCCCCTGCCTTTCTGGCACCCCTTCCCTTCCGGAGCAGCAAGTGGAGGGTCCGTCCGTCTGCACATCTCCGCCCTGTGTTGCGCGGTGGTTTCCTACGCGAGATGGCGCTCTTTGCCTACCAATAAAGCCACATGCAATTTATATTTTATATTCCGCCCCCCCCTTCCCCAGCCCTGCCCGTCGCAGGGATGCTGCCGGGATGCAGACGGGACCTCGGAGCAGCTCTGCCTCTGGGGGGCTCCAGCCGCGTGCGAGAGGCTGCGGGGACGGGCCCAAGTGTGGGAAAACATCCCACTGCCTCCAGCTCATTAAAAGAGAGGCCGCTAATTGCTTTCCCGGTGCATCTATTACTTTTCTGATGAAACCCCGTCCTCCGTGCCCGGCTCAGATGCTTTGCAGGGGCCACGGCAAAGCCGGGGACCGTGTTTGCCCCATATCCCGGCTTGGGCTGGGACCCTCGGGGGTTCCGCTGTGGGAGGGAAGGAGCGAGCGGCTCCTGCCCTCCCTCTGCTTTGGGTGGGCAACGCGACGCAGGAGCCGCTGGTGCCCTTTGCCAGCCGGCGTTAAAACATTCACGTCCGTAATGGGCTCTTCCAAATAAGTCCAGGAAGGGCGAATTCCGGCCTCCCCGGAGGCTGCTGGCGAGCGCCCAGGCTGCTTGCACGGGGGCCGGGGTGCTGCCGGGGCCCTGCTCCCCCCGGCGCGGGGGCTGCGTGCGTTGGGACAGGGGGCACCCGGCCGGGGGGGGGGGGGTCTGGGGGCCCCCGGGGGGTGGGGGGGGATGCGGGGGGCCTGGCGGGGGTGGACGCAGGTGCCTGAGGGTGCTTGGGGCTGTGGGGAGGGACAGGAGGGGCTGAGGGGAGCGGCGTGGAGTGAGACGAGGGGGTACCTGAGGGCGTGGGGTGAGCAGGAGGGGCCGGTGGTGGGACGCGGGGGGACCCGGGGCGTGGGATGGGGAGGATCGGGGCGGATGCCGAGTGCCCGGGAGGGACGCGAGGGGGTGCCGGGGAGGCGGGGGCCGGGCGGGGCCGGGGCGGCTCCACGTGGCTCATTAGCGGGCGGCGATTCAATATTTATGAAGTGCTCTCTTTCGAGTCCCAAGTCTTCGGCTCCAGTTACAAGGAGCTGCGTCACCCTCCGATCACATGGTAATTGTTGCTATTTCCAGGCTCCCAGCCTCGCGGAGCAGCACGGAAGCTCTTTCCCCTTTCCTTGGCTTTTTTTCTTTTTCTTTTTTTCTCACCCCGCCCCCTTCCCCACCCGGCGGCTCCATGCGAGCGGCCCGGCGCTAGCGCGGGGCAGCGACGCTGCCCAGGATGAGCGAACTGGAGGGGGACTTCGCCGCGCTGCTGCTGCTCAAGGAGGAGCGCATCAGGGAGCTGGAGCGGCGCCTGGGCGAGAAGGACGACGAGATCCAGGAGCTGCGCCGGCGGCTGCACAAGTGCCAGTCGGTGCTGCCCGCGCCCAGCCCGCACATCGGGCCCCGCACCACCCGGGCACAGGGCATCTCGGCCGAGCCGCAGACCTACCGCTCCTTCCACGACCTCCGACAGGCGTTCCGCAAGTTCACCAAGGCCGAGAGGTGGGCGCGGGGGCGCGGGGGGTGCTGGCGGGATGAAGGGGTTGGGGCCGCGGTTGCCTTAAGGAGACCAACTCTCCTTTAGACATACACGAGGGGTACTTTTGGCTTTGCTTTTTTTCTTTCTTTCTTTCTTTTTCTTTTTTTCTTTTTTTTCTTTTCCCTAAGCACACACTCAGCCTGTTTGTTCCCCCCTCCCTGGGTCAGCGCATCCCTTCACGCCCCCTGCCCAAGGCGGAGCAGAAACTCTCTCTTTCCCTTTACTTTGCCAGTGCTTTTCCAAAGTCCCGGCCCGTAGCCTTCCCAGGGGCCGTGAATGCCGCACGCGTGCTTCAGTCTCTGCCCCCACCCTCTGGGCTCCCTCAGCTCCCCACGACTTCCCAGAGGTCTCCATCTCCTCCCCATCACTCAGAGCCACTGGAGAAAGCAGGTGGGGACCCCCCAGCACATCCTATGCCCCTTGTGTGCCTGCAGGGCTGTGCTGACAGCACACGTCCCCCTGCTGCTCCTATGCCCCAGCATCGTGCTCAGTAATCCAGCTGGTTTGGGGGTGCTCCTGGTTTATAATTAAGGTCCACTCAATTCCTCCCCGTCTCGTTACCATGACGTGCTGCTGCACCCTGTACCCCTGAGCCCCATTGCACCTCAACCCACCCGGTCCTCCTGCACCTCTCCTCTCAGGCTGATACTCACCAGTGGGCTCAGGGTCAGTGTAGGCACCATCCCTCCCCCTCCCCCCCAGTTGATCCTTTTCCAGGGGCTGCAAGGCCGCTGTGGGCACGGGGCACTGCTGCAGTCCAGCCCTGCCAAGGGAACAACAGTGCTTTCCAGTTCCTGATGCTGACCTGAAGAATAAATGGGCCGGCCTGGTGCCAGGGCTCTCTAATGGCTCTGTGGGTGTCTCTGACTTAAAAACTGCTGATGGTATTTTGGCTAATGTAGGTAGGGGGGGAACTTGCCCTCCCAACAGTCTCAAGCCTGTGTTTTAGCTGCAGCTGCTGGTAATGCTGTTTTAACTGCTCATCCTGCAAGGATGTGAGAGGTCCAAGAAATGTGCGATGCGCCTCTCTTCTAAAACCCAGAGACACCTTCCATAGCATCATCCCCTGATCCGATATTTAGACCCGTCTCCTTTCTCCTGTGCATTGATTTCTAACCAGTGCCCACAGAAACCTCTTCATCCGGGCCTGGGAGCAGCCTTGAAATGCTTTTTAATCTCTGAACATAAATAAACATCGATCTGTGGTGTAATTGTTTCTATTTATGGATAGATTGTATGTAATATACACTGATGTTTAAAACTTCCAAGAAGTTGAAAACTGGATGCTAGAAACTCCCAGAAGTAGTGAAATTCCAACTAGAAGCAGAAAATAGAGTCTGTCTCTATCTGGCAATACGCTGTGTGCCTCGTAACCTGTCTGTAACGTGTAGCAGGGCCAAAGTCAGAAAGACTTGCAAATATACAAAGAAAGGGCTGCAAAAATAGAAAGGTACTGAAAGATGGATTTTGTCTGTAAGTATGGTTTTTTTTTGCCGTTGTTCCTCCCAAGAACACAGTTGTATGGATTGTAATGGGAGAAAGGAAAGTGCTTCTGTGTGGATGATCGTGTGTATGGAGCTAATCCAATGTAAACCAGAGTTTATTAAAATATTTGGGACACTGCAACCATATAAAGTGCTGATCATCTATGTTTTTTGGAATATACTTTTTCTCTGTAGTTTTCTTGATGTGTTACTACTGCTTGAAGAGATGCTTGGTGAGGAGAGAGACATACACGTGAATGCTTTACTAATGTGTATTTGTTCAGTGATATTTATTATTATTCCTGTGTACCTAAGCACGCTAAGTGCTTTGTGTTGTGCCAGACCTTGATGGTAGCTGATGCTGCACCTGGTAGATACGTGCAGAAGCCCAAGGAGGGTCAATGTGCCATTGTTTTTCCTGGTGCGGCAGCAGCCGGCCGCGGCATGACGAGCTGGTGCAGCGACCCAGGCACTTTGCTAATGCCTCAGAAAGTGGTTCCTGAGAGGTGGTGCCTAGTTGCTAAGTGAAGTCTTTGTCACGGTAAATGATAAACAATGCAAAAAGTCAATGCAAAAAAGATGAGGTGTACCTGAGGTGATTGGCTAGGTTGCATGACCAGATAGGTATGTGGGGTTGTTTAAAGCCATCTGATTCCCACAGCGAGGTGCTTTTCAAACCCCAAGGGGTTCTCATCTGCATTTTTCAGCTTCTGAAGATGTTTCATGCTGCACAAATGATCAGCACGAGCCATAATCCCTGTCTTCCGTGGAATTTACTGAGAGGATGACTTGAAATGCATTTCCAAATTCAGAGGTGCGATATCTAATTCCAGCTTAATCCTGCATGTTGGAGTCAACAAGCCATATTAATGCCAACACAATGCTTTGGAAGTTAAGTGTCTTGAAGCAGCAAACAAATCTGTGTGCAGGTACGGGTGGGTGTGCCAGAGCCACAACCAAAAGGAGGCGATGGCTGTGTGAGCAGCTGTACCCATCTGGACAGCCCTGTCTGTCTGTTCTTCCATGCTGGTCTGCACCCAGTGCAGCAGGTTCAGGGCCAGCATTGCTTTAGGGATGGGATCCATTTCCCCGCCCTGTTCCCGACAGCTCATCTGGCCATGCTTACCGAGCCAGCGAACTTCGCCCTCAACTTTTTTGATGGGTTCCCCCCTGTGGTAGCTGGTTTTGGGAGGCGTTTGCCACAAGATGGCAGTGGGGGCCAACATTTCACGAGAGGTGCTGGAGCCTGTTGTGGTCTCAGTCAAGTAGCCCTCACTCTGCTGAGGTCTTTTCAGGATGGGATCCTGGCAGGAACCTCTCGTTTTCACCACCCTCTACCTCTTCGGAGGCTCTGGGGAATGCTCTGCTGCAAGCACGTGTTTACCTGTGATGCTTGACCCTGGCATTAAGGGCTTTACCCCTCGGATGGAGGGTTAGAGCAGGTGCTTCTGGCTTTGTATGGCACCCAGCTGCCACCGCCTGGGGTTTGGTGGTGGCTGTGGCGGGATCAGCCTGTCTCATAGCTGATAAAGTCAGGTTTGGTAAATTTAGACATGATCTCATTGTCCGCCAAGGGGATATTGATCCTGCCTCAGCCCCTGCCTGAAAGACAATGCGACTGGAGCTTTGTCCCTTGGGCGCGCAGGGGGAGCATGCTGCAGCTGGCAAAAACACGTGCCCACTGTGTTATGGAGGTGCCCAAGGGTGGGGAAGGACGGTCTGGGATCCACAGCTCATCCAATATCAGGAATAGGTGGGCAGCTTTGGGTTAAACAGGCGGGGTTTGCTACTTCTGTGGAGCAATGTCTCCAAAAATCCAAAATTCAGAGGAGGGCTGTCAGGGACAGCAGTGCTTTTGACATTAATCATTAATACCCCTCTTTTGCCTCTGGTGTGGAGATCATGATTGTGTGTACAAATACATCTCGATCTCCTTAACCTGCAGACATTGCTCAGGCTGGCCATGGAGAGATGGAAAAATCCCCCAATACCTGTGCAGCAGCACCCCAGCAGAGATGAGGAGCCCACACGTGTGCTTAACCTTTAAACTATCCTAAGAAATCTCTCTTTCTCTCATTTATCCATCACTGATCAGCTCTCATCCAGTGTATGCTGTGGTAGCATGTTCTTCGGGTACTTCAGCCCTGGGTGGCTGACAAGAAAGGATTTTATTAGATTAATCTGATTAACCTGAAATAATTTTATTAGATTCAATTATATCAGTATGTATATAGTAAGAATTAACGGTCCAGGTACTCCTGTTGCTTTCAGTGTCAGTGCATTGCTGGCCCGAAGTGAGGAAAACACGAAGGAGGAAAGTTTGATTGAGGGTTATTTAATTTTCAAACAGCCAGAAAACACTGCAAAGGGAGCACCTTGAGTCAGAGCCTGTTTTTTGACCAGCCTTCTCTCTGGTGATCTGAGTGGAGTGGCTCAGTCTGTGCACATAGCAGTGAGATGTGCAGGGGAGGCTGTAGATGAGCAGGTTATCAGGTGCTGCAAAGTGAGGTGTGGCACAGGTCCTCGGGTGCCTGAGGTTGGTGGGAGAAGCAGAAAGATTTCAGAGAGGAAAAGAGAAGCAATCATTCGTTCATGGCTAATCGATTGAAACAATTTCCCCCCATTTAATTTTTAATGGGAGAAGCAGCTGGACTGGGCTGTGCCTCCTTTCCCCCGCAAAACTAGCGGGATCTTCTAACTAGGGTGTGCTTCAGGATGTTCTCTTGGTGCCATGAGCTGGGTCAAGGAAAGCCTATGGTGCCTCGATGCCAGGTCCTAGCACCCTTGCTTGCAGCTGCCGCACGTTCCTGTAGGCAGAATATGGCCCAGAGCGGCGGGGGGGCTGCAGCTGCCTCTCCCCTGCTGACGCAGGGCTGCTCTCGGCAGCCCCCTCACAATGCATTCTTCCCTCTGCCTATTTTTATTTGCCTCCAGCCGCAGGCTGTCAGTGCCTCCCCAGGGACCAAGCTGCACTTGGGCAGATTTTCCTGCATCTGAGGGGTGACCATCCGACACACCTTCCCCTATGCAGTGTGTTCCTGACTTGGTTACAAATCCCCCAAAATGTGGTTGCACGTGAACTTTAAAACTATAGCTATGCTCCCAGGCAAGGTTAGGGCAAACTGCTTCTCTCTCAGATCTCTGATGTGAGCTCATTTTAAAGATATAAAAGGGAAAAGGGCTCTAGCAAACATGCCATATCACTTCTGTGTGGTGGCTGGAGGGGATCTCAAAAGTGTGGAGGGGAAAAGGGCCCCAAGTCTCATTCACCTTCCTCAAAGCAGCACCTAGATGTGGGTACAGGTGGTACCATAAACTACTTGGCCACAGTAGCTCTTTATTTGGCTCCTTTTTAGTCGCAGCAAGTGTCAGTTTTTGTCAGAACTTTATGCCACATTACAGGGAAGGTAATTCTCCAGCAAGAATCCCCCAGATGGTGAAGTGCATCAAAGTGAAATGAGATTGAAAAGTACTAAAATAACACTGCGTGTCCCTCTTTGCAGCTCTACTAATGAGAAGCTTGGGGAAAAGCCTTCCTGAGATGTGTACTCAGTTGCCTGTGGAGCTGATGCAGTTCCTGGAAAATATCTAGCAGAGCTTGGCAAGGAGCTTCTTCAAGAGCTCTCCCCTGTGCCATGACCTCCCGGCTGGAAAGGATGAGGACTGCTTCAGCCTTGTCTTTTCTTCTTCTTTTTTTTTTCCCTACATTTTGCTCATGGATATTGCTTGAGCATATTTGTTGCATTAGTAATACAACCCTGTAGTTGCAAAGGAAGTGTGTGTGTGTGTGGAGGAGACTGAAATTGCTGAAGGAAGGGGGCTGAGCTCAGGACTGCGTGTGGTGTAGCAGGAGCTAGGGAACTACAAACATGCCCACTGGGACTTGCAAGCAGCAATGATCATATTCTGGGTCAAATTAATGTGTTGGGCAAAGCCCAGGCTTTGTACAGAATTGCACAAGGGAGTCTAGGGAGTACTTGGGCACAGCCTCTGGGGCAGCCTGCAGGACCTCTACAGGCTGGGGCTGTTAGAGCACTGTGACCTCCTCCAGCTTCAGTCCTGATCACTGGTCAATAAGTGATTGCCTTAGTTATGGATTGGCTTCCTCTCTTCCCAGCAAGAGGTGTGAAAAAATCGCCAAATAGTGGTGTCCAGGGAAAACATTTCACCATAGTGCAAACAAACTGATTTACATGGAGCAATGCTAAATAAAAATGTCCATTTGGATCCATGGCTTCTCTCCTGTTGAGCCTAGCTGCGTGGTAAAAATCATATTTGGGGGGCTTTTTGCAATGCACTCTGATGTATTCACTTCCAGTGTAATGGAGTAGGTATAACTACTCAGTTGCTTTAAACATCAGAACAGGAAATGATATGTTACAGGGTAATATATGGTGAGTTTTACCAAAGGTATGCTACTGGTTGCACATACTGGTAGAACAGCAGGTGAACATAAAATCAAAGCATTCTTCACATGCGGTGGTGTACAATTTGGGTTAGAGATGATAGCAAAGTAGAAGCTGAAGACGTAAGTAAGCTTTACTGTATGTTTTTTTTGACATATGGTTTGTGGCAATGGAGTACAAGGCTGTGACTGATTCTAGCAAGCACAACCCGATGGCAATTTTGAGGTATTTTCCTTTGCATTTTGCTCTTTATTGGAAATTCCTATAAAATTCTCCAAGATAAAATCACTGCTGGTATTTTAAACGGCCAATAAATGTATAACTTCTGTTTAAAAAACCTGCTCTGCAATTGTTTGTAATAAGGGATCTGGTTCTGAAGCTTGTAATTCTCCTTTCTATTTATGTGTCTGCCTGTAATATTGTCACTCTTTAATTTCTTCAAACTCCTTAATGTTTCACACGCAGAGAAGTGCCCCCAGAAGAGTATTTGCTCATCCCTGCTTTATATAATATATCCTGCAGTATATGAAATTGGGAATTGTATCTGGAGATAATTTCTTGAGCAGGTAATGTGCTGAGATCCCAAAGATATAAAGCCAAACCCTCCAAATGACTTCACGTGTACGCTGAAGTTTGTGTGTGTGGTTGATGTCTTTGATGTAGCTGTAAGCCAAAATGCAACTTCAGTAGCTGGAATCAGTGGGTGTAGCTGGAAGGTGAAATTTAAGAAATTTGAAGAAAGATATCCTGAAGGGTGTTTTCCAACTGGGCTGTTTGTAGTACTTCGAAGGAGTTTTGGAGGTGATTGTAGTGCAGATAGAGAGATTTTGTGCTGCTTTGAGTAAGACCAGAAGGGGAGTTTGTGGATTACCAAAGAATTTGCCTATCAAAAAAAGCCAGAAGGAGTAAATATGTCACATCTCACCTCTTGCTGAAGTCCACGGCTTTGGGAGGTGCTTTGGTGCAGTTGTAGAAATGCATGCTGGTGTTTTTGAGGTGTACTGATCACTACTAGCACAGGCAATTCTGGAATCCAGAAGAAAATAAATCTGTTTGCTGGGGGGAATATTGTGGGAATACAGTGAATGTGAGGTGCAGAAGGCTTACATCTGGTGCAATCTGGAAAGGTGGTACTGAGAAAAAGCCATTAAGGAGCAAGCAGGCTGGCTAACTCTTTTACAGAGCAGCTCTGCAGCTATTAGACGGCAGCTTCGTCCCATGGCCCTGAAGTGTTGGGCATGCTCCCACAGATGCAATCCCTTTATGGCTGGGGTGTAAAACACCCCCTTTTTATTTTATTTCTATTTATTTTTATTTTTATTTTCAGTTCTGTGGGAAGCAGATCCCAGCTGGGTGGGGGTTGTTGCTGCAGTCACAACTGGGATGCAGCACAGGCTGCGGCATGGCGGGGAGGATTTTTGGTGAAATAGCTGGGAAGCTGCTTTATTCTGGCAGACACACGGGGAAGTGTTGGCAGCAACAAGGCTGTCTCTCCAAAGGTACACCAAGGCTTTTTTGCTTTTCATCTCCCAGCACTTATCACTGGAGGGCAGTGGTGTCTGAGAAGATGACTGGAGGAAGAAAGCCACAGATATATAATATGGCATAGCTCCTGGAAGATGAATGTAGCACATGCTCAAGGCACTGAGCATGGCATTGAGGATTAGAGTGAGGATTTTAAGATTAAAGTGTTTTGTTGTCTTGCATTACATTAAAGCCATGTCTCATCCTTCAGAGACCAAGCCTGCAAATGCCTCCTTTCTGCTCATGACATCCCTGTGGTGGGGGAAGAAAACAGAGTGTGGAAATCCCTGCACAACCCTGGCCCATTTTCTGCTGCCTCCCCATGCAACGATTTGCCCCCTTCTTTCTGCAAAACCTTTTCTGTTCTGCTCACACAGCGGTGGTCCCTAAAGAGCAATGGGATGGTCAATGGGTGTTTAAATCAAGCGCAGCTCCACTAATGCCATAGAGAAGGATAATGGGGGTGTCTGCAGCACAGTATTTATGTGCCACTGCTTATTTTTAGTGAGCACTGGAGCGCAGCAAGAAGTGGCATCTCCACAGGCTACAAAAGCCTTTAAAATCTAATTTATCATCAGAATGCCTTCAGTGAGCATGCAGACTGGATGCACCACATCACCAATGCCACAGGTGTCTATGAGGCTCATTGCCCTCGTGGCTTCCTGCTGCCCATCAGTCCCCCGGCAATGGGAGTGATGCA
This sequence comes from Heteronetta atricapilla, assembly GCA_011075105.1. Classification (NCBI taxonomy): domain Eukaryota; kingdom Metazoa; phylum Chordata; class Aves; order Anseriformes; family Anatidae; genus Heteronetta; species Heteronetta atricapilla. The sequence continues at coordinate 767,532 of CM021736.1, forward strand.
CTCCTTCACCCATGGGTGCCAGCTCCCTTTTTGTTTGGAGACCTTTGCAGTAAGAGAAACCAAACTGGGACTGAGGTGAACGAGACAGATGCACGTGCTGAGCTTGGTACGCTTTACGCTGGTGTTCTGTGGGTGCTGTGTGCTGGCAGTCCTTTGGTCTCTGGTAAGAAAAGTAATGAACTAGCTCCATGGATCAGAGCTGAAATTGGCTCTTGAGAGCCTTGCTCTGCTGCTTCAGGTGAAATCCAGGGGAAGCTGGAAAACAACCAAATGACAGTGTTTCATTCTGGTAGACCCCCCCCCATTTCCTGTTGTCTTTTATAGGATGACTGCTACTTTATTAACCATTATTCAAAGATGATTTTTTATTTTTTTTTTTTTTTTTTTTTTTTTACAAATCAACTATTTTCCTATTCCTCAAATAGCAGATTACCTTGGCAGGCAGAGAAAAAAATCTTGTACCTTAAAAAAAAAAAAAAGCAAAAAACAAACAGACTTCTATTCCCATGTAATAGGGCAAGGTTTAGCTAGGGAAGTGCATCTTTTAGGCACAGGCAGTTTTCTAGCACAGGTCCCACCGCTAGTTCCTTTCAAGACCAGCACATGGAGTTCAGTAATGGTATGAGAGCTTTACTAATGCGCATTGGTTTGTTTGCTGATTTGATCACTGACAGAATGGAAGTAACACTGTTTAGAAGATGATAATGGGATATTTATCTGCTCAAGATTACTGTCTCCTGTTTCAAGTGTCTCACCTGGGTCTTAATATTTATCTGGTGGAAATGCATTCATGGCATTCACCTACCAGCAAGGAGCTGCAGCTGTGCTCACAGCAGGACCATGCTTCTCTGCAATGTGACATTTCATCCCACCTACCATAGCCTATGGCTGAGAGATTTTAATCCCAGCTCTGTACTGGAGCTCCCAAGAAAGGCCAGCAGGAACCACCAGTTTTCTGTTGAGTTTGACTTGCCTGTCTACTCGACCCCTTACCCAACACACGTAGCTCTTGTGTTACGAAATTAATTTTTCCAGCATGGGGGGGGGGGGGGGGGGGGGGTGGTAGGGGGGTTCTCTACACAGGCTGTGCATTTCCTGCGCAATTGAGGTGATGTGGTGGAAAAGGGGATTTGTTGGTTTGGTTTTAAGGCTGCAAAACAGATTTAGTATTTTGATGTTCAATGTTGGAATCAGTGGCAATGAATGTTTTCTCCCCCTGGAGACAAGGGGCAAACTTCGGGCACCTGAAAAGACACAAAGCCTGAGCACAGCAGACAGCAGCAAACCAGAATTCATTTTGGTGTAGAAAAGAAGAAACAATGAATAACCAGGCTCAGTGAAAGTGGGGAAGAAAACACTCTTTATGACTCTGAGGTACGTTATGTTTGCTTAACCAGATGTGATTTATGTGAATGTTTCCACTGCGCTGAGCGGCAGGATGGAAGATGTCCTGGAGAAATTGTCTGCAAAAGTAGCCACAGTTTCAAATTCCTTTTTGCTGCCTCTGCTTTCAGACCATTCAAGTTATCTTTGCAAACAACAAAAACTCAGGTACCTGCAAGAGCCTGTTGAAGAAAAACCACTGGGTCAGAGAAAAAAAAAAAAAGCATATTAAAAGGCACATTTGTGCTTTTGAGTTGATAGCTTTCTACGTGAGGCTTTTATTTTGCTTAAATGCACATAATGTTATTTTAATATTTAATTATTTATAAATAATAATTTAATATTTAATGTTATTTTACTTAAATGCACATGTGTTATTCCTAGCGCTGAGAAATGTTTAGCTCACATTGGCAGATACAGCACAGCCACGCATGGGTTGTGCAAATGAGGAAAAAAAAAAAGAATGTATTGAGAATAGAATTGTTTTTATTGTACAATGGACTGGACAGCAAAACTACTCTGCATTGGTTGTTTTTGTGTAGCTACTCCCAGATACATATGTTGCTCATTTCCTTGGCATCTAAGGGTTGAAAAACATTTAGATCTCTACTCTGGTGCTCAAAATCAATCCCAAATGTAGCCACAGGTTTTCCCATGGGACCAAACCACTACCAGGTTGTGGTGGGGCTCCAGATCCACTAGAAGGAACCACCAGCATGATGGGGTGAAGACAGAGCCGCAGAGCTCATGTGAAGGGCAAGTAGCATCAGTAATTGTATTTGCATGGGGCAGTGGCTGGTGGGAGACTTGTTTCTCTTAGGAAGTGGGAAAGTATTATTATTATTATTTTTTTTTTTAAAAAAGAGTATCAGCAAAGGAGTTGAAAGGGTAAGGTACAGATCATAAGGGCTAATGAAGACTATTTGTTGATGCAGTGCAGCAAGACACAGTTTCTATTTCAGATGAAATCTTCCATTTTACTTGCAGATATGAAGAGCTGGGAACATGACACAGGATGCAAGCTGGAGGCTGGTATGTGGCCGGGGACATGGTGAGGTTTAGGTTTGCCCTTTTCACAAAGTCTTTCTGACAGCTCTGGCAGCATTTTGGCCTCAATGAGGAAAAAAATCCCAAGATCAGCTTTTATAGGATTTTTTTTTTTTTTTTTTGTAGTTTCTTATAGAAAAACACAACAGGTGCTAGAGGATATTTTTAACTGTAGGTTTGAAGGTGTTTTCCTTTGGAAGTGGGTCTCTTTGCACCCATTGTGCAGATGCGAAGGTGAATCACTTGCTCATGATGGGTGCGTTTGTAGATGGCAGGGTCAGGAAGGAAGACCTAAGGTGTCTGATCCAAGCCTTGTGCTCAGCCAGTTTACGGATGCTGCTCCAAAATGGAGAGTTCTCCAAGGCCAAGGGAGCTATATTTGCACTGTTTTGTTTCTCTTTTTATATTTCCTTTGCCAGCTTCTCCTGGTGACAGTATAGAGTAGGATTGCAGGGTAACTTCAAATTCATCATCACACCTTTTTGTTGTCCTGTTCTCCTTGTTTATGGGCACACGCTTAAAACCTGTGAGGCTACCTCTATTTGCATATGAGCCCAGAAGCAAGCCTCCAGCTTGCTCTTCGGGCTCTGCAGAGATGAGATGCGGAGTGCACATTGGTGCCTGGCTGGCTGTAAATGCCTTGTGCTGGGCTGAGGACTGTGTGCATCTCTGTCTTTTTTATTATCAATACTTAAAGGCTTTTGGCAAGGTAAAGTCAAGCTCTGCCACAGCTTGCTCCCTGGTGCAGTGAGGAGTTGCTTCTTCAATGCACAAGGTGTGTGAATGCCTGGGTAGTTGGTACACCATCCACCTTCTTGGTGGCATTGTGTCTGACTTCAGTCCTTCAGAAAAGGACTACTAAATACTAAAAAAATAATATCAAAGCAGCATAAAAGGTTCCTTCCCTCTCCTCAGCCCCTCCCCCACTGATTTTTTTTCATGTTCAATTAAGAAATCTGTATCGAGGTAAAGGGTGAAATCTGTATGTCCCATTTCATTGCATAATGTGTTGCTAGGGCATTAGCGTAGGGTTTTGGCTGTCAGGCTCTCCATGCCTTACTCTGATCTGCAGCTTTTATTATCAGATGCCCAGTTCTGGGAAGGGTTAGACTGCCTCTTGGAAATGTGGACCGGGGTAATTGGTCTACCTTGCAGAAACCCTGATGTTTTGCATCTTCTGCCAGGCTTGCTTTTCTGCCTAGTAGAATCATAGAATATCCCAAGTTGGAAGGGACCCATAAGGATCATCAAGTCCAACTCCTGGCACTGCACAGGTCTACCCAAAAGTTTAGACCATGTGACTAAGTGCACAGTCCAACTGCTTCTTAAATTCAGACAGGCTTGGTGAAGTGACTACTTCACTGGGGAGTCTGTTCCAGTGTGTGACCACCCTCTCAGTGAAGAACCTCTTCCTGATGTCCAGCCTAAACTTCCCCTACCTCAGCTTAACCCCATTCCCATGGGCTCTGTCACTGGTGTTTATGGAGAATAGGTCACCTGCCTCTCCACTCCCCCTTGCGAGGAAGTTGTAGACTGTGATGAGGTCCCCCCTCAGCCTCCTCTTCTCCAGGCTGAACAGGCCCAGTGACCTCGGCCGCTCCTCATATGTCTTCCCCTCTAGACCCTTCACTATCTTTGTCGCCCTCCTCTGGACACTCTCCAACAGCTTAATGTCCTTTTTGTACTGTGGTGCCCAGAACTGCACACAATGCTCGAGGTGAGGCTGCAGCAGTGCAGAGTAGGGCAGGACAATCACTTCCCTTGACCGACTAGCAATGCCATGCTTGATGCAATCCAGGATACAGTTGGCCCTCCTGGCTGCCAGGGCACACTGCTGGCTCATATTCAACTTGCTGTCAACCACAACCTGCAGATCCCTCTCTGTGGGGCCAACTCTCCAGCGTCTCTTTGCCCAGTCTGTACGTATAGCCATGGTTGCCCTATCCCAGGTGCAGGACCCGGCACTTGCTCTTGTTGAACTTCATGCAGTTGGTGATTGCTCAGCTCTCCAGCCTGTCCAGATGTCTCTGCAAGGTCTTTCCACCCTCATCCAGGTCCACAACTCCTCCAAGTTTGGTATCATTGGCAAATCTGCTCAAAACACCTTCTAGTCTTATGTCCAAATCATTTATAAAAGCATTGAGGAGGACTGGCCCTAAAATGGAGCCTTGGGAACCCCACTAGTGACCATCCACCAGCCTGATGTGGCCCCATTTACCACAACCCTCTGAGCCCTGCCCATCAGCCAATTGCTCACCCATCAGATGATGTTTTGGTTAAGTTCTATGCTGGACATTCTGTCCTATGGGAAACCGAGTCAAAAGCCTTGCTGAAGTCCAAAAAGATAACATCAGCTGTTTTCCCTTGATTGACTAGACGGGTGATCTTATCATAAAAAGAAATCAAATTTGTTAGGCAGGACCTATGCCTCATCAACCCATATTGGCTGGGACCAAAGACTGCATTGTTCCCCAGGTGTGCTTCAGTAACTTCAAGGATCATCTTCTCCATAATTTTACCAGGCACTGACATGAGACTGACAGGCCTGTAATTGCTAGGGTCTTCTTTCTTGCCCTTCTTGAAATTTGGCACAACATTTGCCAGCTTCCAGTCTACAAGGACTTCTCCAGTTTCCCAAGATCGTTGAAAATTGAGTGAGGTCCTGTGATGATGTCAGCCAGCTCTTTAAGCACCCTGGGATGAATCCCATTCAGACTCATGGACTTATATGGATCCAGGTGGAGCAGCAAATCCTGCACACATTCAGGGTCAGTTGGGAGTTTATCATTCCCACCGTCATGGTCCTCCAGCTCAGGGCACCCTAGATCTAAGCCCATCGTCAGTGTTGAAGACAGAGGCGAGGAAGGCATTAAACGTCTCTGCCTGTGCCATTGTCTGTGAGGAGACCTTCCCCATTAAGTAGTGGGCCTATGTTTTCTTTGGTCCTCCTAGTAGCCTTGGTAGAACAGAGAGGGCTGAACTTTGTAATTTGTCCCTTCCCTCCACAGCATTAAAATTATTTTTAAAAGTTTTTATTTAAAAAAAAAAATGTACAGCAAAGTGGATGTTTTGTCTTCTGGTGTGGGACTGACTGTGACAGCTCTAGGCAGAAGCTCATTCCTCTGTGTTGCTGGAAAAGATGGCTCAAGCTGGTGTGGGTATTACGGATATGAAATGAGGATTTCTGTTGGAGCAGCTTCTTGCTCCATAAAACTATGTGCTTGGGGGCAGAAGAGGAAAAATGCATGGGAAAGGGAAGTGGAAATGGTGTTGGGGTCAACTGGAGGACAGTCTTACAGAATTTTTGGTGCCTGATTAATCTCTTCTATGTCTGTGGTGAAATCTATCCTAGTGAATATAATCTGCTTGTTGTAGAGACTATTTGCATCCAGGAGATGTTGAATCACTTGTGCGTTTGCTTCCCAGCTCCTTCTTCTGCAGCTCATTATTAGCTCTTGTGCCTTATTAACTGGGTTGACCCATAATCTGCTATCGCTACTCCAGTAAAATTGTGTTGGTAAAACTGATTTCTACCTTTAATGTTAGGTTGGTTAACTGCATAACACCAGAGTCCTTTGGGGTAAATGTTTTTTGTCCTTCTCCTTCAGCCTGTTTCTAAATATAAATCTGATAAAAATCAACTCTTAAAGAGATATTAAATAAAGCCTAAATAAAATGTTAAAATAGGGGGAGACAAATCACATGAACGTAACAGTTTCTGCTTAAATTATGTCATTAATTTCTCCAACTAGTGTTTCTGCAATCATTTTTGCCCAGGAAAGCATGTGAAACAGTTCATTTGAGCTGTTTTTTCCCACCATGAATATTCTTCTGACCCCATCCTGGGCCTGTGATTCATTAGGAACTGGAAGCAGCAGTTATTTGCGTGGGTGTTGAATTTACTCGTCATGCAATCATTTTCACATTGTGAGGCATAATACAGAGCTGATAGAGTCCGTACATCTGTATTCTGTCTGGGTTTCCGGACTGAGAAGTCTGCAGGCTGTTGGACTGACAGCATTTGTAAATTCAGCGCGTAACCCTGATTTATAGAAAGAGGCTCTACTATTACATTTATATTCGCTTTTGAACCCTTTTACTGTGCCCAAAAGATGCTGAATGGCAGCAGAATGAATGAAAATTACTTCAGTTTTCACAAGTGGTTATGTTATAAGGCTAGTGAGGCTGGCTGTGATCATCTAGCCTGATTTGCAGGAGATTGGCCATTAGCCTCTTTGGAGGTTTTGTTCTGTCTAGTGCATTTCTGTCTTAAAAAATATAATAATAACAAAAAAATCCTCTGTGTGTAGTTAAAAAGTTCGCTAGTGGCTGAGAAAACGCCATGATCCCTTGCAGCTTGTTGGAAAGATGAATTGCCCTAATTGCTCTGCCTTAAACATTTGTTCTGTGTTCTAAACCTCGATTTGTCTAACTTCATGGTGCTGCTGTTAAATCCTGACGCTGCTGCTTGCTGGATGAGCTGCCCGTTCTCACGCTTTCTGGACGGCGGCTCATTGCTTTTAACCTCCCCTCTGCTGGGATAAAAGCCACTGGCAGCTAAGACATGCTCAACAAGTTTGTGTTTGTAAGTCTGTTTACATCTGTCTTAATTACCTTACATTGCTGTGAATGCTTTTTCAATCCAGTTTGCAGGCAGTTTAACAAAACCCTCAAGTTGACTTCGTAAGATCTATTTTCCATACAGCCTTATACATTATATCACTTTAATTTCTTCCTCAATTAAATGGAGAATCGCATATCCTGAAGGGTGTCCAGGATAATGTCAAGCCAAAACAATTATATGTGCAATTCTATTTGCCTTCTAAAAATATTTGTGGAGTGCTTGCTTTCCTCCAGCTATCCAAAGTGTTTCTTGGTGTTTCAAAACTTGCTGAAGATCATCAGTAGAGAAGACCTCAAGGTCTGCCTTCCTGCCCCAGCCCAACTCCCTCCCAACCCCCCCCCCCACCCCTCCAAAAAAAATAATAATGAATTTCCAGCATATTAAGACCTGATCCACTCCATTTTGTGGTAATCTAGCTGTCCACAGACTATGTCCCACTCTGTGTTTTGTCTGTTAAGACACTGACCTGTAGGATCATTTTGTTTTCCAGGGATTTTCCAGGGACTTGCCAAATAATGATATCCTTCCTTCTTAAGGAAGCCGTGACCGCAGAGTTTAACATCCTGACTTTTCCTGTCCCCCTTTACTTGTGTGAATTAAATGGAATTTGTGCAATTCTAGTGTTTATAACCAGGCTGTGCTTAGGTGCGCAGGAGGCTGTTCTCTCTGGCCCATGGTGTCTTAGCAAAGCCACACTAACTTTTCAATTTTGTTCTACAAAAGCTCTCCTTTCTCATTTTATTTTAACAATTTTCTTCTTTGTCTAAGGTGCCTGGTGCCATAGGCAGAGGTGGTCTTCCATGTGGAGACCATCAGGATTGGCACAGCTCTCTTGCAGTAGGTGGACTTTTTTGTTCTAGAGATGGGGCTACAGGCGGTAAATATATATATATATATATATATATATGTATGTATGTATATACACACACTCTTACACACTACCCCCATATATATATATATATATATATATATATATATATTATATGTCAGCACATAGATGTGTCTCTGGCCTATGTAGCTCTTTAGGTTATGCTGTTTGCAGTTGCCACACTAAGAAAACGAGGGTGACTTTGGCCTTGTGGGATGTCTCCTGGTCCTCTCTCCTCCTGCGGTCACATCACAACCCTTTCCCTCTCTGCTTGCACTGGCAAAAGGCAGCTTTGAGCACTCTGTGTGGGGGAACAGTCAAGTCGTGGTTTCAGCCTGTTTCTGCTGCTCGAGCATCTGTTTGCCTCAGAAGCTACCTGAGCCTAGTACTCCACTAATGAAACTGCAGAGGTAATGATTTCCCAGTGTGTAGGAAACATTTTCTGGGCATTACCTTGGAGTAGCCTTCAGACCCACACAATGCTAATGGGATAATTATGACCCAATTTCACCTGCTTAGGCATTGCTTTCACTACAGGCAAGTGTTCCTGAAGAAGTGAAATGTCATCCTATTCTCAGCTGATCTTTAAAACCTTTAGGTTGTCTCTCATTTTTTGCCTGTACAGGTACAGCTTTCACATGTATACGTTTAAAGATATATTCAGCAGATAGTAATTACTGTGTTTATCAGTTTATAAAGTAGGTCCTGGCACACTGAAGTAAATGACAGTTTATTGAACTTTAACCAATACAGGAGGTTAAACACAGATTTTTCTTTCTCAGTATACTTCTCATTTAAGAGCACCACATGAAAATGCAGGCTGGAAGTGAGACGTGGTGCAGGTGGGTTCAGGACTCACATTGCCACAACCTCCAAAATAAGATGAATCACTGGCCAAGGTTGTACCACAGGCTCCAGCAGAGCTGGCTTTGTTTGAGCAGCAGGACTAGAAGGTGGCAGCTGAGACCGAAAAAGAGCTGGGAGGTCATGGTGAAGAGGTATAGATCTGTTGTAGCTGTGTTCAGCAGCTCTGATTTAAACAAGCTTTTTCCTTGCTAGTGCCAGCACACTGTGCTGGCATATAGAAGTGTCCCTGTTTTTGAGCAGGTAACTGGATGGCATGTGTTCACATGGACACTGTTCATGGGCTGGGAGGTCTGCAGCTAGTAGCCTCAAGAAATTGTAGATCCATAATAATAAAAAATATCCCAGTGACTAGAAGCAACGTGTGGCAAAGGGACAGTGTTTGGGACTTTGAAGCACTTCACAAGCATAACTCTAGTTCTAAGAATGCAATTGTCTGAGCTGAAAACAGTGGCTAAAGCAGGAACTTGTGCCTTCAAACAGCAGTGTGCCGCTGTGTAAGGACCTAGCTCTGCAGCTGAGGGAGAGCTGAAGGTCTTGCTGTGGCACTGCTCAGTGACAGCAGACAGACAGCATCCAACAGGGGCAGAGGGAAGAAAGTGCCTACAGGGCGTTTCTCTGTATTGATGCTTCCCTGGAGCTGCTGGAAGCACCCTGAAATGGGGGCTGAGCTCTGAAAACCCAAATCACTCCCGGCCCCACAGTGAAAGGTCTGGAAAGCCATGACGGTTCTGCCTTCTCATGCTGCCATTAGTCCTAAATTCCTATTACTCAGACGAGCTTGGTGGAGCAGTTGGTAGCTCAAGGAAGAAAGGCTTGGTCCCATGGTGCGGGAGGACAGCGGGCAGGGCACTGAAGAAGCCAGGTGTGAGGCTGAGGATGGCAAGGTGGCAGCTCTGCCACCTCCATCCACAAGCTGTTATAGGAGGGAAGGGAGCTGTGGGAGAACAGGGCAGCTGGAAGTGCAGGGACATGGCAATGTTTGCATGCATTCATAGGGGTGAAGTGGTGTTATCCATAGTGTGCAGAGGATGAACGTCACATACATTAGGGGCTACCGGGTTGGGTTATGCTCTTAGTGCTGGCTGAATGCTGCTGAACAGGCCCAGAGAAGAGCCAGGGTCAGCTCTGGAATGCAGGCAGAGGTGGCCAAGTAGTCCTTCTCTTCTGGAGGTTAAACACATGTGAATTGTTTAGGTGCCATCTGCCATATGATGCAGCGTGCGTTATGGTTAAGGCCACGACAGGCTCGTGTCTGGACTTCAGGTTATCCCTCAAGGTGACCTCAGTACCCTCCAGGTCATCCCCCGGGGTCCCAGTGCAGGAGGTGCTGTGCAGAGGGTGACTCTTAGCTTAATGCTGGGAAGCGGTTAAAAGCGATCAAAAATATAACGCTTCAGTTGCCAGCGAGCAGAGGGAGGTTGTTGCTGAGGGAAAAGCTTAAGGGCTGCTCAGACTCTGAGCCTTCCCAGGAATAAGAAGTGCTTTCAGACCTGCATCCCCATCCTCTGCTCTCATAAAAGGGCTCATAGACCAGAAACCTTTAAGCAGATGGTTTGAATAAGGTAAAGTACATAGCCGGCAGTGCCCTCAGGTACATCTGGGTAACCACATCGACCTCCGAGGAGCTCCACAGATGCAAGCAGAGGTTGGACTGGCCCGGGGGGACCAGGAAAGATTGAAAGGCTGCACTGTCCAGACACTGGTATTTTTATCAGTCGAACCCTGGGGAAGGATTCCTGGGCCAAAGCTGCCAAACCCCCAGGAGCAGCCATAGGAATGTTTCCTGTGGTGGCGGGAGGAGCACGGCTATGAATGGAGGAGCGTGGGATGGCAGCGATGTTCCCCGTGCCAGCAAGACCCCAAGATGAGAGCAAGAGGGAAGATTCACGAATTAATATGTTTGGGCAGGAAAAAGCTGGCTGTTTTTGGGCTTTTAAAACTTAAATCTGCTCAGCAGGAGGAGCGGGGGGCCTCAATTCTATTTGAATTTACCTGTCTTATAGTTCTGGACTTTTGTCCCTCGTTATGCCTTTACCTGGCATGCCAAAAAGTGCCCTTCAATGCTGACACTCCCTCCACATTAAGGTGTCCCTATGATGTAGTGCATTGCTTTACTGTGCCACAGCCCCCGCCCCAGCACCAGGAGGGGGAGAGGCAGCATCAGGAAATGTGTTAAGGGATGCAGAGGCAAGCCTTGGATCCTGTAGCCCTTGTGGAGAGTCACAAATCTGCATGTCATCCCCAAATGCCCAACTGTACATTTATGCTGAAAAGTGGGGATAAAGCTGCGGGCATGCCCTGTTAACACAGCTCCCTTTCCTGGGTGCTGTGAAGACGGTTGTGGCTGTGTGGTCTTCACCCAGGGGAAGAAGCCAGCACTTTGAGTGCCAGCTACTGTTTTCCACAAGAGAAGGTGGTTACATGTTAGGCGGGAGGTGATGTCTGCTGGTTTGTAACCTAGTCCCTTAAAATGTATTGTATAGACTAGATAAAAGAAAAAAAAAAAAAGAAAAAGGTACTTGGCAGGGAGATGCAATTTTTCTGGCTCTTTGAACTGCCTGGCATCACCTATAAAACAAATGCTGGATGTAAGGAGATTTAATGCACGACCCTTTTTGGTGGCTAAGTGCGACCTTTCCGCTTCCCTCCTCTAAGCTCTAGGCTGGGGCCGGACAAGGTGGTGCTGCACTTAGCCCTCGGGCCTGGTGTGGGCTCCCAGCAGCTCCTTTGAAGGGGCTGTGCGGTATAAATAATTAATGCCTGCTAAATTATTCATGCTGGAAATACAGTACATGAATTTAGCAAAGTGACCAGGATAAGAATGAGTAATTAGGTTAAATAACCTGTAAAGTGTGCAGCTAGCAGGAGTTGCAATTTGTTCATGTTTTAGGCTGCTTTACATTTTTAGGAACAGAAATGAGCCACATTGGTATAAACTACAGTTCCAGTTAAAAAATATGGGTTAAATGATGCGGTTTGAGTGATCAACAGACAAAGTACACTCTTATGTTTGATAGGATTTGTGTTCACATGGTCAGCTGGCCATTTTTCCTTTGTGGGGTGGAAACAGGTACTTTCTCTTTGTAAGCTTTAATCACTGCTCTCTGCAAGAACTTGCAGCCATTTCCAAGTATTACAGAATCACAGAATTTCTAGGTTGGAAGAGACCTCAAGATCATTGAGTCCAACCTCTGACCTAACACTAACAGTCCCCACTAAACCATATCCCTAAGCTCTACATCTAAACGTCTTTTAAAGACCTCCAGGGATGGTGACTCCACCACTTACCTGGGCAGCCCATTCCAATGTCTAACAACCCTTTCGGTAAAGAAGTTCTTCCTAACGTCTAACCTAAAAATCCCCTGGTGCAACTTAAGCCCATTCCCCCTTGTCCTGTCACCAGGCACGTGGGAGAACAGACCAACCCCCACCTCGCTACAGCCTCCTTTGAGGTACCTGTAGAGTGCGATAAGGTTGCCCCTGAGCCTCCTTTTCTCCAGGCTGAACAATCCCAGCTTCTTCAGCCGCTCCTTGTAGGACTTGTTCTCCAGGCCCTTCACCAGCTTTGTCGCCCTTCTCTGGTCCCGCTCAAGCACCTCGATGTCCTTCTTGTAGCGAGGGGCCCTAAACTGAACACAGTACACGAGGTGCAGCTTCACCAGAGCCGAGTACAGGGGGACGATCACCTCCCTAGCCCTGCTGGCCACACTGTTTCTTATACAGGCCAGGATGCTGTTGGCCTTCTTGGCCACCTGAGCACACTGCTGGCTCATATTCAGCCAACTATCAACCATCACTCCCAGGTCCTTCTCTGCCTGACAGCTCTCCAATCACTCATCTCCCAGCCTGTAGCTCTGCTTGGGGTTATTGCACCCCAGGTGCAGGACCCGGCACTTGGCCTTGTTGAACTTCATGCAGCTGACCTCAGCCCATCGGTGCAGCCTATCCAGATCCTCCTGCAGAGCTTTCCTACCCTCGAGCAGATCGACACATGCGCATAGCTTGGTGTCATCTGCAAACTTAGTAAGGGTGCACTCAATGCCCTCGTCCAGATCACTGATGAAGATATTAAAGAGGACCGGCCCCAGCACCGAGCCCTGGGGAACACCACTAGTGACTGGCCTCCAACTGGATTTGACTCCATTTACCACGACTCTTTGGGCCCGGCTGTCCAGCCAGTTTCTAACCCAACGAAGCGTGCGCCAGTCCAAGCCAAGAGCAGCCAGTTTCTTGAGGAGAATGCTGTGGGAAACGGTGTCAAAAGCCTTACTGAAGTCAAGGTAGACCACATCCACAGCCCTTCCCTCGTCCACCCAGCGCGTCACTTTGTCATAGAAGGAGATCAGGTTCGTCAAGCAGGATCTGCCTTCCATAAACCCATGCTGACTGGGCCTGATCGCCTGCTTGCCCTTCAAGTGCCGCGTGATGACTCTCAAGATAATCTGCTCCATGAGCTTCCCTGGCACTGAGGTCAAACTGAGAGGCCTGTAGTTTCCTGGGTCAGTCCTCCGGCCCTTCTTGTAGATGGGCGTCACGTTTGCTATCTGCCAGTAAACTGGGACCTCCCCCGATAGCCAGGACTGTTGATAAATGATGGTAAGCGGCTTGGCCAGCTCCTCTGCCAGTTCTCTCAGTACCCTTGGGTGGATCCCATCCGGCCCCATTGACTTGTGCACATCCAAGTGCCGTACCAGGTCACCAACCATTTCTTCGTGGATAGTGAGGGCCACATCCTGCTCCCCATCCCCTTCCACCAGTTCAGGGTACTGGGTATCTGGAGAACAAGTAGTACAGTGCAAGCAATTGTCCACCAGATGCCCTGTCCCAACCTCTGCACACTTTACTGTTTCTTTTCTATGCATCACTGAACAGGTAGACAGGTAGGGGGAAAAAGTATTAATTAAAGCATTATTTTAAATCCATTAGCATCATGGGCAAAGTCCTAATAATGATGTATGAAATAAAGATTTAATTTTGCAAGCACATGTAAGTAACTGCATGCCACTCAGTGTGTAGCAAAACACAAATGTACTGTAAAAGACTTTTCCAGTAAAGAGAAGACATTTAGTAGTTTAAAAGGGAAAACACTGCATTAATGCAAAACTTTGGGTTCAACAAATTAGTGTTAATTGTGATTTTAGAACTGGCAATGGTCAGGAATTGGAAGAATGCTGCTAAAATGGGCCAGTGAGAGAAAAATGGAAGAAATCCTTTCTGTTTCCCAAGATAAGTTGGAAAGGCTTGGCACTTACTCTGCTCTGGGTTTTCCCTCTCATCAAGGTGATGAGATCTCTACTGAGAACCTTAAAACCTGCTATAGCTCTAAAGGTCTTGGTGCAACTTTTCAATAAGATGCATCAGCATGCAGATATTATTAGCATATATGAGGTAATTTCAAGTAATGCCTCTTAATAAAAGTAAGAGGAGAAGCAGCAGGTGAGGTGAAAAATGAGTTCTTTTCCATTCATGACTGCATAAGACCATTATTTGAGACAAGGTTGTGTTGTGTTGAAGAGACGACTGGTGCTGCACCCCTTCCTGCTCCCCTTTTGTATGTGGGTTCATGGAGATGCTGCAGAGATATTTCAAATCCAGCTCAGGATGTAGCAATCGAGGAGCAAAATCTGTTCATGGTCTGACAATGGCTGCTTGTTTATTTGAAAGAGCACAAGTTGCAAAATCGTGCTTGGTCACAGGTTGTGTGTCAGACATAGGGTGCACATATCCAACTTCATCGCCTGGTAGATGTCTTGTGGCTTATTTTGTAAACATATTTTGTGGCTTAGCCTCAATATTATGCCTCTTTTTTCAGCATTATTAGCTGGACTAGTAAAATGCATTGCCTTGGTGTACAACCTGAGCTGGGATATGCTGTTACTTGCTTTTGGCTGTAATCTGGGCTGCACCATTTTTGCCTGAGGATAAATTTATTTCCCTGAATCTCCTAATCTGTTTGGTTTTGATCTGCCTCTTAAAAACATTATTTACCTTGTCTCCTGAGTGTTCCCTACAAAGTAGATAAAAGCTTGAGGGGGAAAAAGCATCTGTTTAAATCTTCCATTCTAGCTGGGCTCCTGTATTGATTCTTTCCCCATAATTTAGTCCTCTCTGCTCAGCATTTGCTTTTCTGCTGCCCAGTCAATACCAATTTCGTCTGGAAATTACATTAATGTTTTTTAAATAAGATTTCCTTGCAAAGTTTAACTTTCTCTTTACATCTGAGGAGTTTGGGAAGGAAGGTGTTTTTTTTTTTTTTTTTTTTTTTTTTTTTTTTTTTTGGTGATGGATTAATAGCAATTGCAGGGGTATGTGTGTATGTGTAGTGGTATTAGCATGAGTTGTTTTATTTTAGTTGAATTTTCTGGAAATATAAAGGGAAAATGAAAAGATTCAGACTTCTGAAAAATGAGTGATTAAAAAATCTTAAGAAATGAGGCCAGATACAAAATTTATATATATATATATATATATAAAGGCTTCGTTTTTAAAATTCATCATGTTTTGCAGTTACATTCCTCTGCTAATGCTAGAAGATGGAGATGTTTAGGTTTATGCACGCTGAATTTTTGGCACATGCCCAGAGTGTTATCTTAGTGGTGATGTGTATCGGGTTTTGAGCTGAGAGCCAGGAATTGGTTTGAATCGATGATCTCCTAAAGGCTCCCATATAACTATTAGTGAATCAAATAATTGATCCAAACTTTCAACAAATCAATCTTCTGCACCTTTTTAAGGGGGATGCGTACAGGAGTGGTAAATCAAACCCACCTAAAATGTGAGGTGTGGTCTGCAGGGCTCTCAGACGGAGTTACCATGCCTTTGAAAGAGTTTTGGATGATGATTCCCCAGGTATCTGGTGTGAGTGTAGCTGTACCCCTGGAGCCGGGAGTAGTAGGGCAGTAGAGGGCGGCATTACTCCTTGTGTGCTGTGCTCTCTCCTAAAAGAAATGAGATTTAAAAAGCGGAGGGAGGAGAAGAATGCGAAGAATGCTGTGCCTGGCATAGCTGCAGGCCATGTAAGGGAACAGAGCGGGGCCAAACACCCACCGAGCAGGGCGAGGGCACACGGTGCTTCACACTGCATTGTGCCCTAATCACGAGCTGAAAACTGCTGTTTTAGTGACAATCCTGTCTTTTACGTGAGAAGAAAAAAAAGAGGGGGGGGGGGAACCCCCCGTATTACCCTGTAAAGGACCGGGGGGGCGGAGGGGGGGGGGGGGAGGCTCAAACTGTTTGTGAATTTGCACTGTTGTTGCAGAGACCAGAATCACGGGACATATAGGGGCTGGAAGCCCTGGGTTTGCCCAGCCCAGCTCTCCCAGAGCAAGCACAAGAGCTGTGGTTTATGCACGGTGGTGTCCAGGCGGTGAGCAAGGCTGGAGCCCCGCACTTTTCCCAGGGGTTGAGGCGTGATCCGAAGCGGGCATTGTGCGAGTGAGAAGAAAAGCGCTGCCCATCCCCTGATGCACCCAAGGCAGCAGAGCAGTCAATCGAGAGATGTTGGCAGCGCAGAGGAAATCAGGCATTGATGGCATCTAATGCTCTGATGAGTAGAGCAATCAGTTTGAGCAGTCTGACAGAGAGAAAGCTGTGAGCATAAACATTTTTACACACTCAGAGAGCCCAACCTGATGAAGTTTTTCCAAGCATAAATAAGAAATAGCTGTGGAAGTCAGTGGAGCGCTGTAAAACCTTTGTGAAACCCAACGTGAGCCCCTGTTTGCAGATTTTGCCTGGATGATTCATGGATGTTTCCTTGATATCTTAACAAGCTGGGTCCTTTGTAGGATATGGCCATTTATATGGAGCCTTAAATGACCAGGGGATCAACGTGGAGTACAAAGCCTTTTTGGAATTGTATTCTGCAAGCTAAGAATTGTGGTCAGAAACAGATAGATATTTGAATAAAAGTGGTGTTTCTGTAAAATATGCCCAGGATGAGCTGGTGTTAGAAAAAGACTTCAGAATAAATTCTAGCATAAATCTGTTTCTAAAAAAAAATTTAAGTTGCCTGCCTGTGTTTAAGAAACACCACTCTGTCCAGCTGCATAAAATATAGATTTGAAATGTTTCATGCTTATTGTTATAAATACCTGAAATATCCACATAATACTTTCTAATAAGCAGAGGAATTAATTTGATTATATAAAGAGACAGTGCACTTGTTCACAATGCATTCACCATAAGATAATGATAACAACGCACTGGTTATTTTCATACTGGTGATAGAGTAATCCATGTTTATTTATCATCCAATTTCAGATATAAATGAATTGTTCTGAAGGTAGGATAAATCAGCCCAAAGAACCACAGCAATTATGGTAGGCAAGTGGCGCATTATGGTGATAAGAGATAAGAAATGCTCTGGGTCCAAAAGGGCGGTGAGAGGGAGCACCTGGATTGCAAGCATCTGGGGCAGGCAAGGAGTTTGGCCTGGGAAGTTAAGAAATAATGCCAAGCAGCTACAAAATCAGGCCATATAAATGAGCTGCTGTAGTTTAAAATATATATATATATATATTTTTTTTTTCTTGGGGGGGAGGTAAGCAAGTGTCTTGCTGTTCATGCTTTTGCAAGTACTCTGCTCTCGTCCTCTTGCAGCCAGAGAACTGTTACTGAGACGTCAGTGAGAAGGTGAAGGAGGTCTGTGGCAGTGGAAGATGTGGCTGGATGCTGAAAGGTGATGCCTCTAGCTGAATTTTTGCAAAGGGGTTTTACAAGTATACCAGGCATTGCAGGGTGACTTACAAGACAAACATCACTGATCAACCCAGGTATTTACCAGCACACCGCTGAATGCCAGTTCCAAAAATCCTACTCCCAAATGTGCCATGAGAAGCTGTTGCTGCCAGTCAGAGCCCAACATGGTCTATACAAAGAGAAACAAAGATATGATCTCACACTGAAAAGGTCAGTAGGAGCAGACGAATTAATGCAGGAAGACATGATCCAACCCCAAATGTGCGATGTCCCACTGAGCACCTGGTTGCTTGGATTAGTCAGATTTGTATTCTGCCTAAGTGCCCTTCTGAAGCAACTTAACATGAAGGCGGCACGGGGCATATGTTGGGCAACTGTAGGGTTTCTGGCTGGGTCAGTAGCTCTGTAAGGGTCTTGCCTCTGAAAAGTGAGGCTTGGGAAACTGTTGGTAGCCTCCACATTGACCATTTGGTGACCGAGTGACGTGTAGGGCTTCATGATGCTGTCCCTGTTGTGTGATCTGACAGAGTTATTTCTGTCCTTTGGCAGTGACCCCGCACTGCTTGGTGCATGGGCTGGGCGAGGGATGAGTCACTGAGCACTCCTGCCCCTTTGCTGTGACAGCAAGATGGCACGCGGGGGAAAAGTGAACGGCTGCTGAGTGTGGGCTTGTCCCAAATCAGTGGCATCAGACCTGGTGCTCTGTTCCCACCTTCCTTCAAAGGCTGTAGCTTCCCCCAGTCTCACAGATGTGTGTGAAAACAGAGTCTGTTTTTCCAACTATGTCAATTGAGTTGATGTTTTCTACAAACTTCACCTCCTTTATATCATATATATCATGGCTCCAAGACTAGATCTGCTTCCTCGCATTTAGTTTAATTGGTCCTTGGGTTCATTTGCTGGTAGCTTAAGGCTGCAAGCAAAAGAAAACTGCATTTCCATGACTCTCCTTGCCTAAATGCTCCTTTTGCTCTACATAGTCAGTGTGCTGGGACTGCTGAGAAAAGCAGGGGCATAGTCAGTGTCTAATTGTGGTAACTGCAAAACAGCTCTACGTATTTACTTTGGCAGTTTTCGGAACAAGTTGCTGCTTAATGCGAGCCTGAAGAGACTTCTTAAGGCAGCTGAATCATTTCAAAGCTGCTCCTGGCTGGATCCAGCCCATGGGGCATTGTGCTGGCCTCGCCGGGTGGTGCAGCCCTTCCTGGCAGGGGGAAAAGCTGGCCTGAAGGGACCAGTGCTCCTCACTCGCTGCTCCTTGCGGCTCCTGTCTCAGGCACCTGGAAAATGTCTGCTCTGTCCTGGAGAGAGCCCAGCCCCACAGGCTTCACGTGAGAAGGAGCCCCTCCTGGTGGCCCTTGCTACCCTGCAAGGACTTGCAGGTGGCACTGAACACCTCCTGCCACAACTGTGGTCATCTGATGAGGCAAGCTGTTGAAAATCCAGCTTTCTGTCCATCGTGGCTCAGAAAGACACCTTTTAGCCAAAGCATGTTGGATGTTTCCTGGAGGGCAGAGGGTCTGTGGTTCCTGCAGACACAGAGGCAGGCAGGCAGGTGTGGACAGGGGACTTAGCAGAGCAGAGGAAGCCTGAAGAACCTCTTGTGGTTGCTCCAATGGAAGGAAAGAGCGAGATGCTGGCACACATAGTTGCATGCAAGAGGTAGAGCTGAAACTGCTCCTCCGTGTTGCACAGGTAATCCTGTGCTGTTATACACTCATCACAGCTCATCCTTTTGCCTTGCATGACACAAGCATTCATTTTTGTGTTATTAAGTATGCCCCTAATGTGATATAAAAAGCTAAACATATTACCAATTACAGTACAGTGTGCTATTATTTTTTCTTGTCTCTGCAGTGTGCACTTTTTGTATTGTTAATAGACCTTGAGGGTATTTTCTGTCATGCACTTTACCTGGTCCAAATGATCCTTATACTGGGAGGATTTCCTAGAGAAGGCTGGAGCGGTTGCATGCTCTTCACAAGAGCTACTTCTCAGTGCTTCTTGCTGACAGTGGAAAAAATCTACGTACTAAAGGAAAAACCTTGAGATAATCTGATTGAGATGTCAATGCACTTCCAGCACTTAGTACTCAATGAGGTTTAAGAGACCGTGCTCACTGCAAGAGTGCTGCCTCTGGGTATCTCCATTGCTGCAGTGGGGAGGAACACAAGGACTCCTTGGTTTTGGTGAGGCTGCTTTGAGGCAATAGATCCAGCCTCATCCTCATTGTTCAGGGCTGAATTATTGTCCAGCCCTCCCTTGCAAACCTCCAGGGCACCACGGCCCCAGAAGAAAGTGCTGTAGACATACTGTTTGGGGCAAAAGGCAAAAAGAATGGCCAACTGTGCCCTGGTGAGGAGGGAAGGCAAAAAAGGAGTGTGTTCACAAATGTGAGTGGCAGGGAGCTGTATCCAGAGCCCTTGGATACCCCTGCTCTTGCCATCTCTCTCCACACCCTCCACTACAGACAGCGGAGCCGATATTTTGGGAAAGGAGTAAGGAATGGGTTGGATTTGATTAGGCAGGAGAATACAAAAACACTACTAGGAGGAGGAAAATGTTTATGCATGTACTCAGCGATGCATCTCCAGCTTCTCCTTGTGTGCTGCCCCGGCCAGTGGCAGCAAGGTAACATCTGCCTGGCAGCGATCCAGCTCGGTACCTGAGCTTTGATTGGCAAGCCCCAGGAGGTGTTTGCAGAATCAAGAGCTTTCAAATATGTTTTTAACATGGAAGATGGCAGCTGAGTGGGTGCACTTGGTGACAGATGATCCTTGAAAGGTTTAGAAGCAAAGCTATTAAAACCTAGGAGCTGTGCAGAGAGGCAGCGTTCTGAGCACATCGGAGCCCATTCGGGGAGGGGCGCAGAAGATGTGGCCACGTTTTGCATGTTTTGCCTGTGATTCCCACCAGCAGGCCTGGCGCGGTGTTTAGGGACGGGGAGAATGCCGCCTGCAGATGCTGTTTTTTGGCTTCCTGCGTTCATGTGTGAGGTGAGGCACGGCACTGCAGCAGCTGGGAGCAGGCATTGGGATGGCGGTTGCCACAGGCTACCTTAAAAAACTGCAAGCAGCCTCACCCCATCCTCCCAAAACTGAGCCAGTTGGTGCATTCCTGCCATTCTTCTCCTTAGAGCCATTTCTTTCCATTCACAGAATCGAGAAGACAAAGCAGCTGCTTTGAGAGTCTGAGATTTTTTCGTTGTTGTTGGGAACTTTACTTTGAGAGGAGCAGGATGGGAGGATTTATTTTTATTGGAGTGGGGCGGTAGCACTTACCTGAAGGGTTCCTTGGGAGAGCAGCAAGCAGCTGAAAGTAGGCAGTTGGTTGCTGCCTTCAGGTGGCACACCTTGGCTGGCAGCTTGCAAAACCCTTTGAACTGCTTTGGCCTCATCCGTCAGCTGGGGAAGACTGGCCACAGATTTATGGCTGCTGGTTATAGTCACAGACCTAAAGCCGAGCCGTACAATCTCTCCTGTAGGTCTTCTGAAAACCTACCTTCCACCTGTAAATAAATGCTCCCTTTACCTATAGTTGATAAATTCCTTGCCAGTTTTATTCCCCATAATTTCTCATGTTTTACTCCAGATCCTTTCTTATCTCTGTAATGCTGTCTCAGTCGCAGGCTGTGCACCTCTAATAGGAACTGAGTAATGTGGCTTTACTGCTTGTCATCAAGAAATTATGCACAAATTTCCCCCAGGGCTGCTGTTCTCTTGAATCCTGGTGGGATTCAGCTAACTGTATCGCATCTCCGTCGTCCACCAGTCTGCATTGCTTCTGTAGGGAGGAAAACAATAAAACTTTAAGCATGTTAGCTTGATGCTATTATTTTATTTTTTTTTTAATATATCATTGATTTCTAGTTTGTAGGCAGCACATGTGCAACCATTTAACACCATCCATCTTTAAAATGGAAATGTTCAGAAGGTATTTAGTATTTTTGCTCCCAGTGAATTATGGAAGGTTAAAATGGAAGAGCTACACACAAAAAAAACCCATGCTGTCTGAACTTAAAGCGCGGTGGAAACCCATGAAAACAATCAGGGAACTTTGTTTTTGTGTCTGCTGCATATATAGCAAGTAGAATGAGAGCTGAAGTATTTTACATAACCCTATGTTTTTCCACACACGCATCTTGAAAAATGCAGAAGGTATCAAGTACATCAACGAACCTGCAGAGCCTCACACCAGATTCATGAGCAGAATCCGGGCCCTTTCAAACAGCAGTGTTGAACAGGGAGTAGTTGTAATTCTTTGTCCGTTCTTTTTTATTTTTGTTTAATTTTATAAAGACCATCTGCAGGGTGAAAGCTGGGACTTCGGACTCAGCCAAGCACCAGCATGCAACACTAAAACAACAACAACAAAAAAAACATAAGCACTGTCTGGATCTCTCTTATTCCTCTCCCATGCTCTGCTGGGAGGCCTGGACACTGCCAGCAGCAGATACAAACATGCAGTAGGTAGCACCCACCTCAAAAAAACATCTACTGTTGCATCCCCCAGCTCTTCTCCACAGCCCAAACTCCAGGAGAAGGAGCTGAAGCAGCTGCAGGTGCTGCCCTGAAAACATCCATGCTGGTGGCTCAGTGCTCACATCTAGCCGGGCTGTGGGATCTTTATTTATTTTTTCCCCTGACTCTTCCCGACCCTTCAATCTTATCAGGAAACCCCAAACCGTCCATTTGCTTGCCCACAGCTCCCTTCTTCTAAGGTGCTGTCACAATCTATGGCACTGTGCTTGGGGCCCGCAAGACAAGAGAAAACAGAGCCATTTGGCACAGAGGGCTCAGCCGATGTGGCTCGTTTAT
Source organism: Heteronetta atricapilla (assembly GCA_011075105.1). NCBI lineage: Eukaryota > Metazoa > Chordata > Aves > Anseriformes > Anatidae > Heteronetta > Heteronetta atricapilla. The sequence continues at coordinate 789,838 of CM021736.1, forward strand.
TTTATTTCGTTGGTTTTGTGCTGCAGCCCCATGAACTGCATGGCAGAGGTAGAACCAGTGTGCAACAGTGCCTCGGACGGCAGAAAGCCCTCGTGCACCGGCTACACCCATATGGGTTTGGTGTGGTAGCAACTGAATTTTGTGGGGCTGTGCGGAGTGCCTGGTTCCCATATTTTAATGGCGTGTGTGTTTTTTGAAGGGCTTTGAGACCCACACGCCCTGCCTACAGGCTCTGCCAGCGCGGCCCAACACTGGCGTTAAATTCTGGGCTTTCTGAACTGG